>CM052445.1:15259449-15298880 GCA_028533085.1 Varecia variegata
TATTTAAATGACGGACTGGACAGTATCTTTAGTAACCGTACTTCAGCCTGCTTGTGCAATCAAAGCACATCTGATAAGACTTAGGGAAATTCTGCACAAGGGCAAAATTTTAGCATGGTTGGAAGGACGATTTTCCAAATAAAGACTATTAATATCTTAGTTACTGGAAAAAAGGAGGAAACAATGTCTGGTAAGCTTTGAACAGAGACAATACTTTTCAGATGACAGGTAAGGAGCACAGATGGCTAATTATTATCCAGGAGGCATCATTAAAATATTAGCTCATTAGGTATTATCACAGAGTGCAAGCCTACACAAAACTGGATATTTTTCCACACACTGAGACTTGGAAAGTTATTTTTCTTTATCATTACCATTATTATTATTATTGCTAGAATGATAGGATGACATTATGTAACTAGGCTGTCTCATCGCTTCCAAATGTGGTCTTGTGCTTTCATGGAATTCTAGAATAACACCAGGTCATTGGAGCAAATTTCTAGCATTCCCAAAACTCTGAGTGATGCATTCATTATCTGCAACCTTCACAATTCCCAGAATATGAGCAGTTTTTAGCTTTGAGCTTACTCTGGGCCCTTTCCTATAGATGCAAATTTCTCATATAACACCCACATAAAATGATAATTATACAAGTTTATCAGAATCCTGTGAGGAAAGAAAGAGGTCGGCTTGACACCCAGACATAGCCTGTGAACCACAGTGGGATAAAGACATTTATTCAATTTTTAAATTTTTGAAAATCTAGTGAAACTAATTTTTAAACATAGAAGAATAAAACAAAGAAATAATTACTGGGATATAAATAAGGCACGTAGAAAGAACAGCACACTGTGGATCAAGAGTGGAAGGTTTAAGTCTCACTTGAACGTACGACTCTTGTTATTTTTTCAAATCATGTTTATTGATGTTTAATTTATGTAACTAAAACTTTTTTTAGTGTTCAGTTCTATGAGTTTTGACAATGCACACAGTTGCACAGCCACCACCACAATCAAGGTATACAACATTTCCATCACACCAAAATGTTCCCTCATGCCTCTTTGTAGTCAAGCTCTTTCTTGTACAATAATCTACAATTTTTAGTTCCTCTATAATTTTTAGTTCCTTCTGACCCCATCCTCTTTGCAGTTTAGTTGAATTAATATCAGGTGCTTTACGTTTTTTGTCCTGCAGTTGGCCCCTCCAAGCAAGGAAAAATGACTGTGGTTTCTACTGTGGAATCAGCTTTGATTCCAGCATTTATATGAATTTCTTTTTGTGATTAACAAATGTTTAATTTCTGTTTATAATAACATAACCCTATAATTTTTATTTTTGCTAAAGTTCAGTAGGTCATCTTCCTTCTTTGAATTGTGTTTTTGTGTTTTATCTAAGACATTATTGCCTAACCCCAAGATCACAAAGATTTTCTATTATGTCTTCTTATAAAAGTTTTAGGTTTTATATTTAGATCCATTTTGAGTAGTTGATTTTTTCCCAGGGATCTATACCTTAGGCTATTTGTGTGAGGTATGAATTGTATTTTTTTTTTTTTTGGCATATGGATACCCAATTACGTGTACATCAATTTTTAAAAAGACTATGCTAACACATTGTCATTTGAAGCTGGCAGATAGCGGGGCTCTCAGCTGGTGTTGTCTACCATACCACCTGTATATGAGTTCTCCATTTGTTCTGGGATTTCTCACAACATGCCCGAGACAATGTAGTCACATTTCTTACACAGCAGCGTGGTGCTTAAACGTGAGTGCTCCAGCCAGCAAGGGAGAGCTGCACCACCACTTAGGACTAGTCATAGCATCACTTCTGCCATACTCTGTTGGCTCATGTGGTTACCAGCCCAGCTGGACTCAAGAGAAGGAGCAGGGGGATTGGGAAGGCCACACTGAAGAAAAGCATGTGGAATATTAGTGTTATGGAGGCCTTCTTTAGAAAATACGATCTGCCACATCAGACCCTCTTCATTTTACTATGCTTACTCCCAGAAACTCAATGGAAGTTGTCCTATTTCCAAAATGTCGAGGAGGTTTTTTGGGTTCTTGGACAACATGAACTTCCATGAGGCAATATTGGCCTTGGGGAAAAAAATAGACTCATCTACATGACTGAATCCTGACAGGGGGACAAGCTATCTCAGGAAAAGTACACTTTAATTTTTTTCCTTTGAGTACCTTTATACAGTCACAGAATTTTATATCCTCCAAGGTATTAGAGATGTGAAGACTGAGAAAGGAATAGGAGAGCCATATCTGAGTGTTGCCACTCATTTTTCTGGCAGCCCCTTCCCCCAATATCCCATGGTTGACACAAGGTACATGAGCCTCAGGGTTTGGGTCCTGGTCTTTCCCTTCTCATAAATATGCAGGCTGGCCAGAGAACTATAAACCTGGATCTGTCACCTTCTCACTGTTCAGGACAGCAGAGGGTGCAATAAGATACATGCACTTTACAAAATACTGGACCTCCAGCTATAATCTCAGGATACTTGTCTTTTTCCATGAGTCTCCCATCTTCTCTTTTGTAAAAAGAAAAATTTATAAGGCAATCAAATGTCCAAGTAAATGCAATCAAAGCCTACTAAGAAAGAAAGGGTAACATATTATAAATTAGCTCTGGGACTGGCCACAAAAAGTCATTCAGTGAAACATATAAAATATCCCTTCTGTGACTTAATCTTTACAGACACACATATGCTTCAATCACAAACTTCTGATAACACGGCCATTTGCTGAGATTTGTGTTTAATCAAGACTTGCTTCCTAACTTCAGGCATTGTCCACATTTCGGGAGCTCATTTTATGGAATGTGGGCAGTCATCATTGGGTATGCTGTGCAAGGGCCAGGCTCTCAGAAGAATATTTCCTTACCCTTTTATTCTAGTTCACATAGAATCAGTGTGTGAGGTAGCTAAACAATTTAAATTTTCATTGTGAAAAGAAATCTGGTTAATACAACTTCTACCTCCTGTGGGATTGCAATAGAAACTTGGATAGGCTGGAGCCTCACAAGAATTGTAAATGATTTCACTTTGAGTTTCTGGAGAGGACTGATGCTTGAGAAGTGTGGAAATTGCCCTCAAGAGGAGGGAAGAACTCATGACTTTATTTACACAGATGATATATTTTCTCAGTATGAGACTAAGAACAGCTGGCTACTGGAGGGGGTGAGGGTGTTGGGATTGGAAGCTAAAAAAAGTTGGATTTCCAACATATCTGGGTGGCTAATCAAAGAGCAGCACAAGCGCCTTATATCTCAAGTGAAAAGTATGGCACAGGAAACAAGAGTGAAATCATTTTAGATGGAAATAGGCACACATTCCAATCTGTAAAGAAATGTAAAAATAAAATTTGTAAACTGTAATAAACGTAAACTTCCCTAAAGACCAAAAAAAATCAGCATGTTACATAAGTTAGAGGAAGTGTATTTTTAAAATCCAAGAGATGGTAGTAGACCGGGCATATGCTTTGCCGTCTGCATCACCAAGTTGCACACCCCTCCCTCACAAATAAAAAGGGGACAGGAAGAGAAGAAATAAACACTGAAAGAAAGAGAATGAATGAGTGAGTGAATAAATGAAACACATCTTTGGAAGTCAGAAAGCAGTCTGTTAGGTAAGTGGATAAAGCAGGCAGAGATTCTGAAGCCTTGAGTATACTTAGAAGAAACTATGGGGGGGGACTGGTTAGTTAATCTGACAGAACTCTGGAGCACCTCTGAGCTAAGAATCAGCAGGTATAGCAAGTGGCAGGAAGGAAAAATAGGACTGAAAATTAAAGGTTTCATTGAAGGTCAATAAATATGCATTACAGACCACTAAACCAAATAAAACAGCCACACCCAGCATGTATCCAAACATGCAGAGCCCAGGCAGTGAGCCTTTGCTCCTAAGAGAAAATCCTGATCTACTTTCCTTTAAAGAAATTAAAGTGCATGGACAAAACTAAAATTTTTAGGGTTCATATTGGCACAACAGAATAAAGTTCTCTTTATTGTTGTAATGAGAGTTTCTAAAGTTCCAGTATGTCAATTTCAGCTTCTGGCTATGATTGGAGTAACAGAGACCAGCTTTATCCTCCTTCACTCAACAACTGAAAACTGGACAAAATATATGAAAGAGCAGCTTTCGTAGAGTGGACCAAAGGCAGTGAAGAACAGTAATCCTTGAGAGAAGAGGAACAAGTGAGATGAGACCTGTGATTTCCAGCACACCCAGGCTGGAGAGCAGAGAGGGGGATATCAAACAGAGCATCTCAATCTTCCTAAGATGGGAAGATAGAGTTTAGAACTGAGGGATAACAAGGTGGCTAGATGTGGCAGGAAAGATTACAGGATAGGAGAGAATTTCATAGAAAGAGAGACTTGGACATCTTTAGATAGTTTCCCTCAGCTCTTTGGTTGATTTCCGATCCATGAATGTTTGTGAGGAAACTATCTAAGGCTGAGAAAAGAATTTCTAGACAAGAGCAGACAGAACAATTCTTGGAATTCATGCAGATCTGGGAATAGTTCAAAATTCCAGCATCCAGAGTTGAAAAACCTCTTACCGCACAGATCATTAACTAAAGTATGCAGAAGGGTGTTATCCCAGTTGTGGGGAGCAATTAGAATTTTATTAAAGCCTGCTCTCATCTCACATAGCACAGCTTACATGCAGGCTTTGAGATAATCAAACAATTTCCAAGTAACTCAAAATAATTTAGAAGAATACAGAAAAATCCAGCACCCAACAATGTAAAATTCATATCTGCCATACAATAAAAAATTACTCAACATAAGAAAATACAATATATAGTGAGAAGAAACATCAATGCATAGATCAAATTTAAAAATGACACAGATGATAGAAATAGAAAAAAGGATACTAAAATAGCTATTATAAATACGTTTCATATATTCGAGAAGATAGAAGAAAGCATGTATGTGATAAGGACAGACACAAAAGATATTAAAAATATTCAAATTGAAATCTATAGAACAAAAATATCATGCATGAAATTTAAAAAATAAAAATACTGACTGAAATTAGGATCATATTAGACATTGCAGAAGATATGATTAGAGAATATGAAGACAGCAATAGACATTATTCAAAATGAGATGAGGGGAAAAGACAGAAAAGAAATGAACAGGGCACCAGTGAGCTGTGGGAGAACTTCAGGCAGTCCCATGTATATGTAATTGGAGTATTAAAAAAGAAGCAGAGGCCGGGCACGGTGGCTCACGCCTGTAATCCTAGCACTTGGGAGGCCGAGGCAGGCGGATTGTTTGAGCTCAGGAGTTCGAGACCAGCCTGAGCAAGAGCGAGACCCCGTCTCTATACTAAAAATAGAAAGAAATTATCTGGCCAACTAAAAATATATATAGAAAAAATTAGCCGGGCATGGTGGCACATGCCTGTAGTCCCAGCTACTCGGGAGGCTGAGGCAGTAGGATTGCTTAAGCCCAGGAGTTTGAGGTTGCTGTGAGCTAGGCTGACGCCATGGCACTCACTCTAGCCCAGGCAACAAAGCGAGACTCTGTCTCAAAAAAAAAAAAAAAAAAAAAGAAGCAGAAATGAGAGACAAAAATATTTGAAGAAACAGTGGCTGAAAATTTTCTAAATTTCATGAAAACTATAAATGCACAGATCCAAGTAGCTCAATGAATGGCAAAAAAAGAAAAAGAATAAGAAACGTAAAAAAAACCCATCAAGGCACAAAATTAATGACAAAGAGAGATCATTAAATTGCTTAAAACCAGTGAGAAAGAGAAATATCTAAAGGAAGCCAGAAGAAACAAAAAGACACACTACATACAGAGCAAAAAAATCAGGACAGAAGATTTTCTTCAGAAACAATGCAAGCCAGAAAATAGTGGAGCAACATTAAGTCAAGAGTGTTGAAAGAAAAATATCAAACTAAAATTCTACAGTCAGAAAAAGTATCTTTCAAAAACAAATGTGAAATAAACATTTTTTTCAGATAAAATTAAAGCTGAGTTACTTCATTGCCAATATTCCTGCTTACAATAAATGTTAAAGTCTTTGAGGCAGATGGGACATTATATGAGATTAAAATTTGGATCTACAGAAAGGAATAAAAAGCACTGAAATGGTAAACATGTGAATAAATATACATTTTCTATATTTTTTAAACCTCTTTAAAATTGGCAGTTTAAAGGAAGTATTAACAATATATTGTGAAAAGTATAATATATATAAAAGTAAATATATGACAAAAGTAGCAAAAAAAGGGGGGAGGAATAGAGGTATACTACTTTAAGGTTCTTAAACTCTATGTAAAGGCATATAGTATTACCTGAAAGTAGACTGTGGTAAACTAAAGAAATATTCTATAAATTCTAAAGCAACCATAAAAATAAAACACACACACACACACACAAACAAAAAACAAATATACCTAATAAGCCAACACAGGAGGTTAAATGGAGTCATAAAAACACCTAATTAATGTAAAAAAAGAAACAAAAAGAATAAAGTAGAAAGAAAGAGCAGATGGGCCAAGAGAAAACAAATAGCAAGATTATAGATTTAAAGTCAAGCATATCAATAATCACATTAAATGTAAATTATCCAAAAACTTCAATCAAAAGTCAGAGGCTGCAATATTGCATTAAAAACAAGTTCCAACTATATGCTTTTTACAAACAAACAAACAAAAATTCTAAATACAGAGACACAAGTAAATTAAAAGTAAATAGATGAAATTAATCAACTATCACTAATCAAAAAACAGCTGGAATGATACCAAATGCACAGGTGGCAAAAGAAAAACTAGAAAAATAGACTTCATAAAAATTAAAACTTTTGTATATTTAAAGATACTATCAACAGAGTAAAAAGACACTCACAGAATGGAAGAAAATATTTGTAATGCATATATATCCAGAATATATAAAGCTCTAAATTTCAACAACAAAAAACTAAAAAACTTGATTCAAAAATGAGCAAAGGACTTTAATAAATATTTCTCCAAAGTTGATATACAAATGGCCAATAAGTACATTAAAAGATGATAAACATCATTAATCACTGGGAAAAGGAAAATCAAAACAATGTGATACTACTTCACACCTATTAGGCTAGCTAATATAAAAACAAAACAAAACAAAGACAGAAAAAAAGAAGTGTTGGTTAAATTGTGGAAAAATTGGAAACTTTGTACACTGTTGATGGGAATGTAAAATGGTACAACTGCTATGGAAAACAGTATGGCAGTTACTCAAAAAATTAAAAATAGAATTGCCATATGGTCTAGCAATTCTACTTCTGGGTATATACCCAAAAGAACTGGAAGATGGATTTTGAAGAGATATTTGTATACCCAGGTTCATAGCAACATTATTCACAATAGGTAAAAGGTAGAAGCAACCTAAGTGTTCACTGACAGAAATATGATATATACACACAATGAAATATTATTCAGCCTTAAAAAGGAAGAAAATTTTGACATATGCTACAACATGGATGAACCTTGAGGACATTATGCTAAGTGAAAACAAAGTCCCCAAAACACAAATACTGTATGATTTTACTTATATCAGGTAGCTGGAGTAGTTGAATTCATAGATATATAAAGTAAAATGGTGGTTACCAGGAGTTGGGAGGAGGGAAGAATGGGGAGTTAAGGCTCAAGGGGTATAGTTTTAGTTTTGCAAGATGAAGGAGCTCTAGAAATGGATGGTGGTGATGTTTGCCTAACAGTATGAATGTACTTCATACGTCTGGAATGCATAGCTAAAATGGTTAAGATGGTAAATTTCATGTTGTATATATTTTATCACAATATAAAAAAATACAAAAAAAGAAAGCTGGAACATCTATATTAATATCACACAAAATAGATTACAAAGTATAGAACACTATCAAGGATATCAAGGATAAAGACTAAAATATAGTAAAATCCATTTACTTATAATGGTACTACAAAAGGACAAACTAATCGGTCCACTTTGAAGATGGCTAGGACACCAAATTATTATTCTGAAAACTCATAAAGAGAAAAATCAAATCTTTATACTTGCCTTTCCTATACAAAATGTATTTCAAAATAACCAATAGTTGTTGAGATAAAATTATTGTTTATAGTAAAATTTTAGCCAATAAAAACAGAAAAAAATAAGAGAATTAGAAAATCACCATTCTGAAATCCCTAATAAGAGAATGGATATAGGCAATTACCATCAATAGTTATTGAAACTATAATGCGTATGGGAAAATTTTATAATGAATGGGTTAGGCTGGTAACACCTGAACCCACTGTGTTGTCTTATAATCTATAAAAGACCATGTCATGTGCCCCCAGACATGGTGTAACTGAGCATGCACAGTACCAGCAATGAGATATTCTTGACTATAAACAAAACAAAACAAAACAAAAATTTGACTTTAAACGAATGAGCTTCTCAATGTGGGAGATGGAAGAATGTGCTGAAGGATGTCGCAAGGATGCAAAGAGCCAAATTCAGAATGTCAATAGTCAACAAAATAAGAGATCCAAGTCCTTCCACCAATAAATGGCATGAGAAAGAGTTTTCAGATATCTATCAGCCAAATGCAATGTGTGGTTCTTGCTTGGATCCTGACTCAAACAAACCAATTGCAAAGAAACATTTTCACACAATCAGGGAAAATGTGAGCAGGGACCAGATATTAGATAACATTAAGGAATTAGTATGAATAGTTTGAAGAGTGGTAATGGGTTTTTTAAGTGTCATTATCTATTAGCATTACATACTGGGCATATAAGTAGGATGTAATGTCTGGGATTTTATATATTCATCAGTGGAAGAAAGTATGTGGTATAAGTGAAACTAGACTGGCAAAATATTGATACTTACTGAAGCTAGGTACTGAGTAAGTGGGGGTTAATTATATTAATCTCTTAGTTTAGTATGTTGTAAATATCCACTTTATAAATGTTGCTTTAATTATTATTATACACTAAGCTGCAAGCAAATATAACAGTATATATTTCATAGAAAATGAAGTCTGGGTAAAACAATGAGATGTATCTGTTTTTTGGGGTCCTGATTTTTTTCTGAGTCACTAAAAGAATTAAGGCTAGTCATACCCTCAAACAATAAATTGGGGAATGTTAAATTTGCTACCATCCAGAAGAAATTTTATTGGCCATGTTACTACTTAACATAGGACTTGTTGGCTTTAGATTTTGCTGTACATGTTCAGTTCCATGGGGAGGCAGAAAGAGCATGGAATTTGAATCAGGTCTAGCGTCATCTTTATGCCCTAATATTAACTATGTTCCTTTTCTAAGTTTAGTTCTTTATCCCCATATGTGTAGGTGAGAATCAAACCAAGCAATGTGCATAAAGCACGCAGGCATGATGCAGTGTCAAATACATTTAAGTTTTCCTATATTCATCGTTGTATTCCCCACACCGTTTTTCACACTGTGAATATTCAGTCATAAATGTATTTTTAAAAATTTTTCTGTGTCTGTTGAGACACATGGCTAAATAAAAAGGCCAAAAAGACACATCTCTGTAGCACAAACATACAGTTTAAAATCTGTTCTTATATTGTTCATTTTTCTCTGCAATACTTCATGCATCTCTCCTAAAACACAGAACAAAACATCTCTCAAAAATACTTCTTGTTACATTCTTCTGTGGCTTATTTGATAAAAGAAACTCCATTTTAATTATGCTGAGCCCTGTGTTACTTCTTACCACCTTTAACCACTTGCACTGCCATTTAATGGTGAGTAGGATGTCTGTAAGAGAACAGCTGCCAACTTCTAAATGCTGAGGGAACCTGAAAGACCACATACATTTGTTACGCAAGTTTCAATTCACTTAAGATATTATATGAGACAATTACACAAGATAAGAATGACAAATAAATAACAATAATTCAATATTACCACCAAATACTTCAAAGCAACTGAAGGAGTGAAGGACGTGCCATCTCAAAATATGCCCAATTGATATATTGATTAGTTAACTTTTAAAACATTGGAGAAATTGGAATTCCAGAAAGGGTGAGCTGACCCATCTCTTCCTGCAAGTAGCAAACCAGAGACATTCCTCTGGGAGGGGTAACTTTGCAGTACCAAGGGCGAGAAAATAGCCCTTATCACCAGAGACTGGGAATTCAGACTATAATGAACCTAAACAAAGAAACTTCCCCAAGTAACCTTTATTTTCCACTGGTTTTTCTTATTTATTTTTTATTTCAGCATATTGTGGGGGTACAAATTTTTAGGTTGCATATATTGCCTTTGCCCCACCCAAGTCACAACTTCAAGCGTGTCCATCCTCCAGACGGTACACCATGCACCCATTCACTGGGTTTTGGCAGGTGGGAGGGGGGTGGAGGGGATGGGTATATTCCCACTAGTTTTTCATACCCCATATATCTCGTAGTGACTTCCCTAGAATTTGCTGCCCCTTACCAGATCCCTTTGTCCTGTCATTTCTTCACAAATATATGGTCCTTTGTTTAAAATGTATAAAAGCATTTTGCTTTGGCCACTTCTTTGGACCTCACTCTCTTGTGAAGATCCCAATGACCATATATAAAACTAATAAAATCTGTACGTTGTTCTCTTGTTAATCTGCCTTGTGTCAATTTGGTCCCTACATGAAACCAAAGAGCCCAATAAGAGCTAAGTGGGGTTGGAGGTGATCCCTACATAGCATTGTGGTTTTATAAATGAATCTTTCATCATGGGAGCGGTACTTTTATTAAGTGAACATAACAATAGGAATTAAGGCAGCCATGAACACCCTCACTGCTGGAAACCACATAGAAGTAGTATAAAACCATTCTGCAAAAATAATTCTATGTGTAGATTTCCAAAGCAACATTATTCCACCATAATACTTTAACATCAGCTTTATAAGGATAGGAAATTACTATTAAAGAGATACAGCGTAAAATATTTACATATTGATTTAAATGTAAGAATTAGCTCATGTGGCAAGATATTTGTAGACTACTTTATAAATTACATGTATATGTATTATCTCCTGTGGTTCTCAAAACTTAGCTTAGTAGGCAGATTATTGTACTCATTTTCCAAGTAAGTACACTAGATTCAGAAACATAAGGTTGCTTGGCCAAGATAACACAGCTAGAAATCGGAAAACTCAGGTTTCAACCCCACATCTCTTGTTGCATAATTGGTGCTATCTACTGTTCAACAGTGCAGTTCCATTACTGAAGTAAGTCTGCACTGGCCCTGGGGAAAAAATTTCAACTGCAACATTAGAAAATTCAGTAATGCCTAATTTAAAAAAAAAAAATCTCTTTATACTACCATAAGACTATGTGTGAGTTCCTATGTCATTGAACAGGGGACAGGCACAAACAAATTACAGCTATTTATATGTAATTGTGTCACTGTTGTTCCTACAGGATCAAAGCAATGACTCATCAAATACTCATTGAGGTCCCTGGTTGTTCTCACCATTGTCATTGATGCAGAGTATATCAACAACTCCTGTCCTTCAGGAGAGCCTTATTGCTGAAAATAATACACACACCGAGCTAGGCAAGCCTAAAGTCTTTTCAATTTTGAAAGTTCTGTTGGAAATACTTTGTATATATCTTAAAAGCATTGGTTATACAGTGGGTCTATTGCCATCCCTCCCCAACCCATGTAGTTGGAAGATGAACTGAAAGTACCCTTGATTAGCGATTGCACTCCCCTCACCCCTAGAGGCAGCAGTGAGTTGCAATTAGTAGAATTCAGTGAGATGATGAGTAGGAAGCTCACCACTACCACGCTCTTAATTAAACAACAGAATAAAGAAATATCACACAGGTTTAGTTTCTGAAATAAGCTACCTAAAGAGCTGATATGTAGATATTTTAGGCATTTTGACCCGTGATTTTTGTATCTCCTCTGAAAGACATTTGAAAGAAAATTCAAACAGTTCCTTACTTTTTCTCTTTTTTTTTCCATTTCTTTCTTTTATTCTCTTTTCAAATAGATTAACAGGAATCTGGTCTTAAGTTTCTGAAACAGTAAAATTGAGGTTTGTACAAACTCTGGAGAATGTATAGATAAGGCATAATTGCCTGTTCATGCCAACAAAAGTTTTCCAAGTTCCCTTCCTGGCTCTACATAGTGTTTTCTTTCTTTTTGCCAAATACACTACAATTTCCAACCTGCCCATTCTTTAAGACCTTATTTACATCATCCATTTTCCATAATGTGTTTCCATACCCTAGTCAAAAATAACATCTTAATTTACCACCTGATACACTTTGTTTCTTTGTTACACAATCTATAGCTACATATATCTTGTGAATGCATATCTCCATCTCCATATCTATTTCTATCAACATCTGCATTTCCTAGTTCACTATTTCACTTGAATATAAGTCCCTAAGAAGCACTTTTACCTATTATTGTGTGCAGCATAGTGCCTGGAACATAGAACAATTTTTGTCAAGCTGAGCTGGAAGCCAAATAGGCTGAAATTACAAATTGTCTCCTTATGTCTTCCTTCCAGTTGTCAAGTGTATTGGGTTTTGTGAACCTAGTGATTGATTATTAGACTTACTGAATCAAGCTGAGGCCAGATACATTCCAAATTTAACTGATGATGTCATACTGCCAGATTTCACATAGCAAAGTTATTTAGATGAAATTATCTTTAATATATAATGTTAGTGATGTATGCTGCTCCAGAGTTAGTTGCTTTGGGAGCCCAAACCTGGTGGGATTGCAAAGGCCCGTGTAATAGGTTTCTCCTTGTCCTTATGTTGTCTTTCTGTGTGAACATAAGCAAGCTACTTAGAATCCCTGTGCAAAATAGAAACAATCATACAGTACTCGTAGCCTAGCAACTTTTCAAAATTATTATGTGATAATGTCCATAGAGTGCTTTCTGCTTGTTAGATGAAGAGGAACTTTACAAAAACAAGTCATACTGGTATTATTTAGGCAATACCTACTGGAACAGGGTCATATTGCCCACCATTTGCTGCTAATTCTTTAATTCTCTGAAGAACTTAACTATCCAAGATTGGAAATAATTTTAACAATGTGAATATAGAGCAATCTCAGTTAACCAACACAGAACTACATCAACAAGCATATCTCCAAACTGAGGAGGCCTACATCCTTCTCAAGCAACAGTAACAATTAAAACAATTAAGACTTATTTAGAGCTTACTATGTGCCAAGAACTCTTTTGTTTTGCATGTAATTCCTCAATTAATTATCACAGCCACCCTGTGAAACAGACAAGATTATTATTTCCAGTGGATAGATGAGAAAAATGACACTTAGAGAGCTTAAGTAAACTGACGAGGGCAACTCAGGAATTGCAGACACAGGATACAAACTCAGACAGTCTGATCCAAGTAGGATTTTAACCACTATCCATATCCAGTCCAAGGGTAAAAGGATGAAGACTATGGAAGAAATAAAATCTTTTCCTCTTCACCTTGTGACATCAGCAATATTTTTCACGTGATCCGTGGTTTTAAGGTTGGATGGCACACACAAGTTACAGAAAGGGAAGACGTTTTCCTTCTGTAGAGGCCACAGCTGTGGTCCTGGTCAGGTTTGAGCTCTAGGGGGACCTGCTGTAGACATAGGAAGCCTAGGTGGAAAAGTAGGAAAAAAAGTAGATCCAATTGTGAACTATAAGGTGGTGACCACGGGCTCCCTAGAGTTCGGCTAATGCTGCTCACTCAGCGCCTCATGGGATCAGCCACCATCTTAATCTCTGACTTCCCGAAAGTTTCACTCAGTCTATTATTAACTAGGAAAAGAGGTGATAACAAAATGCATTCATGTGTTTACGAGTTATTGCAGACTGTTCTCATTTATTTTTAAAAAGAATTCCTAAACTGGTAGGTAAAGAGAATGCCATAAAGTTAAAATACCTGGAATTCAGCAAAGGTTTTGGACAAGATGCTCAAATGTAGGCTGATAAATAACATAGGTAGATGGATTTGAATCTTGTTACAGGACAAATGTGGGCTCATTAATGAAAAGCAAGGCCAATTTAATGGAATGCGTCTGATTTCATGCTGCAGAGATTTTTACCTGTCATCTTCAATGTTTTTATCAGCAATTTGGATGAGGACATAAAAAGCAAGTGTATCTAATTTGCAGATTTCAGGTGCTGGGAGACACCTGAAAGCTAAATAGAGAATCAGAAACAAAAGAGTTTAACAGGCTGGAACAAGGGATTCAAATTAACCAGATATAACATAAACGGGGCTTGACTCATTCTGTGTGGCACTGGGAAGCAAGGCCACAACTGGCCAGCAGAATTTATTTAATGGCAAATTTCAGTCTAATATGGAAAATATCTTCCTAACAATCAGTACTATTTTAAAAATATGTTTAAATAAATATCTTAAGAAGAAAATTAAAAACCTAACCCAGAAAGTTTTATGCTAGACAACTGGTTTCCTAAATGGTTTTCTCTCTTTAACGTAGTACTGAATGGTATACAGCTGCGGTCCCCAGGCCCTGGGCCATGGACCGGTGCTTGTCTGTGCCCTGTTAGGAACTGGGCTGCACAGCAGGAGCTAAGTGGCAGGGGAGCCGGCCAGGGAAGCTTCACCACCCATCTTCTACTATACAAGTGCTCATTCTGCATCCTCACCCATTGTTGTTATGAAAGCTGATCAGAAGAAAATTGAAAGCCTTATAATCATGAAGGATATGGTACTGGGTGGTTATGTAATTTTTTTCTGTGATATACCCAACATTGTTTCATGCAGAAGCCTCAAATCTCAGTTATGAGATCTGGTATTTGTTTAAGGAACCAAAGGTCCAGATGAAGATGATGGAGTGAGGGGAAACTTCCCCTTCCCACTGAAAGTTCACTGAAAGATCAACTCACAATGAAGGCAGATTAATAAGAGGAAGAGGTTTATTCACTGTCCACAGGGGGAGGGTCACAGAGCGATTACGCAGCATCCCAATGGGATCCAGATATTTTTATACCCTCCTTTTAGATGAGGATTACAAGTAATTCTGTTAAGGGGCAATAAATGGTTGCTAGGGAGGATGAATGGATAGGGGAACTAGTTTAGCTTGGAAATGATTCTCTTTGTAAATTAAATTAACCTTGAGAGACAGGTATTATATTTAAAATGCTTTGGGCCAGGTCTGGTTGTATTTTTTATTTTATTTTATTTATTTATTTTTGAGACAGAGTCTTTCTGTGTCATCCCAGCTAGAGTGCAGTGGCATCATCACAGCTCAGTGCAACCTCAAAGTCCTGGGCTCAAGCAATTCTCTTGCCTCAGCCTCCTGACTAGCTGGGACTACAGGCTCAAGTCACCACGCCAGGCTAATTTTTTGTTTCTATTTTTAGTTGCCCGGCCACTAAAATTTTTTTCTATTTTTAATAGAGACAGGGTCTTGCTCTTGCTCAGGCTGGTCTTGAACTCCTGAGCTCAAGCAATCCACCCACCTGGGCCTCCCAGAGTGTTGGGATTAGAGGTGTGAGCTACCATGCCTGGCCTTTCATCTTCTCATTAGGTAACGAGCCTCTCTAAGGTGTGATGGAAACAATAATGTCTTTCCTATGTGGCCAGAATGGCTCCCTGCTCAGCTGATCTTTGATGTTTTTTTTTTATTATTTCAGAATATTGTGGGGGTACAAACATTTTGGTTACAAGTAATGACTTTGCCTCACCCAAGCCAGGGCTAGAGGCCTGTCTTCCCCCATACAACGTGCACTGCATCCATTAGTTGTGAGTTTATCCACCCCAACATGCAATGAATATTACTACTATGTGAGCACCTTAGTGTTGATCAGTTAGTACCAATTTGATGGCGTGTACATGTAGTGCTTATTTTTCCATTCTTGTGATACCTCGCTTCGAAGGATGGGCTCAAGCTCTATCCAGGATAATATAAAAGGTGCTAGATCACCATTGTATTTTGTAACTGAGTGGTATTCCATAGTATACATATACCATATTTTATTAATCCACTCGTGGATTGACGAGCACTTGGGTTGTTTCCACATCCTTGCAACAGTGAATTGTACTGCCATAAACATTTGAGTGCAGATGTCTTTATTATAGACTGTCTTTTGTTCCTTTGGGTAGATGCCTAGTAGTGGGATTGCTGGATCAAATGGTATTTCTATTTTTAGCTCTTTGAGATATCTCCAAATTATTTTCCATAGGGGTTGAACTAATTTTCAGTCCCACCAGCAGTGTAAGAGTGTTCCTATCTCTCCACATCCACGCCAGCATTTGTTGTTTTGGGACTTTTTGATAAAGGCCATTCTCACTGGAGTTAGGTGATATCTCATTGTGGTTTTACATCCTATTTGTTCCACAGTTATGTATGTTAGAATATGAATGTTGCCTTACTGTATCAGGGTTCTATGATTAATTACACATTTCTTCATGTATTTATCTATTCATTCAACTAAAAATTACTAAGTTTCCAGGCACGGTTGTAGACATCAAAGATACAGGTAGAACAAGAAGCTGACGGGGGGAAATGGTTAATTTTTTCTCAAACACTTAACTTAAAGTTTGCTTAAGAAGCAGGTCTTTGTCACATTATTTCTCAGGGATTTTACTTTATCCAGCACTTCTTGCAAAAGGCTCGGTCCTTACGTGACTACTTAAGACCCTGTATTATTGAGCAGCTGTTGCTCTAATCATGGTGCTTTGAGGTGAGCACAAGAAACTTCAATATAATTAAACAAGTTACAAAAGAAATTGTTATGGACAGCAGAATCATCTGTGAGTTCTGGGTGATGCTAGACAATGCCCACAGCTATAGTCCTGGAGCAAGATATTTATTCCCCTCAATTAAGAGGATGATGCAAAAAGCAGAATAGATTAGGATTTCAGCTGCATGGAGAATTCTGGCTTCCAAATGCAATTACTGTTATGGCGATTGCTATCTTATTTTTCTCAATGTTAATTAAAGTTCTTGTTAGATGATTCTGAGGTAAGAATGGCTGCTCTATGGTTTAATTCTTTCCAGTGGTTCTGGAAAAAGTAGCTAAGCCCACCAACAATGACCATATTCTTCAAAACTAATTAAATGAGTTTCCTGAAAGCATATGTTATTCATGCTATAGGTCCTTTTCTGTAAAGTTGCTTAACTTTGCAGTTATTATTTTTAATTTCCAGCCACAGGAAAAAGTAATTTAAAAATCGAATGAATTGATATGGTTATTCATCTATTCTTAGCACCCCACCCGCACAACCACTTCCAGATGGAGACTCACTGCAGGGTGTATTCTATCCTAATGGAAGTGATCTGTGGAGCTGGTTTTGGTTTCCATTGCTCAAAGCACATGTGAGAAATCCTGAGGCCAATTGTAAATTCCCAAAATATAGAGGGAGAGACTATTTGTTTGGAATTCTAGAGCTGGGAAGATGTTCCTCCTGTCAAGGCTTTTCTAAAGTCCCTTGCTCACAAAGTTTAAAACCCACTGATATTGTGCTACATAAGCCTCAAAATTAGCAGCATTATTGCATGGGTTTCTTTTTCCTCCAGCATCAGCATCATAATCAAAAGAGAGAAAGTGATACACTGGGTGATATGGTTCACATTTCTCCAATATTTCCAACTTGAAATTGGTTGTTTTATTACATATTTGACTGAAATGCAGTCCCTTGGTAAATTAAAAAATAAGTGTGTTTTCCAAATAAATATTCCATTTTTTATACATATAATATATATAGATATGTATTATTCTGTTAAATTTAGAAAACTTTGTATCAAATTTTTACATGAGGACATTGATGCACTTCTTCCTAATCTCTCTAAATGGCTGTACAATATAAAGAAATAATATTTGCCTACATGATTACAGTGCCTTGTTGGCAAAATGGGAACAATGCTCTCTATTTAATTTGTAGGAAGAATAAACATAATGAGCATACTTTGTAAATTTTAGAGGGCTATCCCACTTGATATCAACTTGAAAATTTAACTTTTCCTTGTTGTTTCCTTTATAATCATTTCTATGGCTCCTCAATAGGAAACCTTTGCACAGTTAGAACTCTTCTATGGGAGAGGTACCTCCTCTTATATCCATCTTTATTAAAGCGTCCATTACTTGAATGCCCTTAGTAACTAAAGCATCTAGGAAATATTTCCAAGTCCAAACTTACATCAATGATTTTCCATATATATTTAGTTTTAAATTATTAAACATTTAGACAAATACAAAATAAATGTAACAAGTGCCTACATTCCATTATTTAGCCTCATCGATATCCTAACGCCTGCCATATCTCCTTCAGATATTTCTTTTAAAAAGTCTCAGGTAGAAATGCGGCGCTTCTACTGCTCTTCCTTCTCTTTTTCTGCTCTATCTCACCACAGAAATAGCTACACAAACATGTAATTTGGTGTTGATCAGTCTCATTCATATTGTTATAGTTTTACTCTCTATTTAGAGCTCTTTTGTAGGTATACAAACTTTGTACAGATGTTCAAATGTGATAAGCAATCTTATACAATCCTCTTTCACTCAATACTATGCTTTTAAGATTTAGCCACATGTACGTGAGTGACACTGGTTTGTTTTCATTGCTATAGAGTATTCCACTTTCTGAATATACTATAATTCATTGTTTTTTTCTCAGTGGATACATAGGTTGTTTTCATATTTTTACTATCACTAAAGATGCTGCTGTGAATATTCTTGTATCTATCTCCCTGGGCATATGCACCTGAGTGTTTATATATTTCTAGGAGTGGAATGCTGAATAGTAGAATATAAGCATCTCTGACTTTAGCAGATATTGCCAAACTGCTCTCCAAAAAATGGTTGCATATTTCTTCCACTAGAAAGATGTGATAGTTTTTATTTCTCCATATTCTCTCCAGCATTTAGTGAGGTCAGATGAATTTCTCTTATTTTATTGGTGAGAAATGATATTGTATTATGGTTTTAATTAAGCATTTCTCTCATTGCTAGTGAATTTGAATATCTTTTCATGTGTTTATTAGCTCTACATGCTTTCTGCTCTATGAATTTGCCTGATTACCTAGATTTTAGGGTCATTATATTACATAACTGCAGGGAAAATATGTAATATTCATGTTTCAAGGGGTGTCTCTTGGGGTTAGGCAACATGATGGTCTCTACACCATAGGCACCATCCAAGTTCCAAATTGGAAGAGGTGGAAAGAGGAACAAGCAAAATATGGATGCTATTGACTCTGCCCATTTTTAAAAACTAGCTTTCTGTGACTCTCTACCCAAGAGACTTCCATTTAGACCTCATTGGCCAGAATTATGCCACATGGGCACCCACAGTAATGGATGTTTGGTATGTATCATCTGTCATGTCTACTGCATGCCAAGATAGCTAATATAGGTAGAAATGTAAGTAAGACATGGCTCTTTCTTTCAAGTTTCTCTGGGCCAGTGAACTCTGTCCCAACAATTGCACTTTATTAATTGTATAAATATATTTTTATGTATGGATATATCCACAGAATTATTTACAATAGCTATACGGTATCTTAACTACTCTTCATTTTTTGTACATTTGGCTATTCTCCAGCTATTCACTAATATAAACAGTGTTTCTATGAATATTAGGTAAACATAATTAATTTTGCAAATAGAGGTGACTATTTCCTTAGAATACAGAGTTGATACTTGCTATTCACGATAGTTCTGTTCTATAAGGTCCATGAACCGTGGACCATGAACCATGAACACTGAATCAGCAAATACTGAGCCATAGTTCCTGGGGAAAAATATAGAGTTAGGTTGGTGGGAGCCTCTAGTCACATTTTTGCCAACTAATTAATACATAACCTTGTTTTACGTGTGTTTCTGTGTAAAGACACCTAATTTAATATATAGTGTTGATTCATGAACATTGGACTCATGGCCAACAGCACTATAATTCCTGTCTGAACAAAGCTTATCTAACACATATTTCCTCTATAAAGCACATCACCAGCTTCTTGCACTTAGAAACACTAGCACTTTAACACTATGTTTGGGGGCATTTTAAACAGGAAAATCGCAACAAAAACACCCACAAAAATGTAAAAAAAAAAACATGCTACTAACTACTACACCATAGGAAAGACACTTGTTTACAGTATGAGAGCTGAGCACAAAGGTAGAGCATCACCCAGTTCAACTTCAGCTGAGAGTGTATGTTTCAGGAGACTCGAATTTTTTGCCTCCCTACACTTGTGCATGAATGGCTAAGAAAGCTCTATGAGTTTTCATTTTGGGGTTACAAATAAATTTTAGTTAGTAGGTGAATTCACAAGTACCGAATCTGCAAATAACAAGGATCGATTGTATTTCTCAAAGTAAAATTATTATATCTTTGGGTACAGACAGTCTTGTAGTTCATACCTCCATTCGAATGAATATGACTTATATTACTCAAATTGCTAATGACAGCAACAAAACTTTGACGGAGCAAAAGCATCAAATTAATTAGCTCCAGTAACCAAACCACGGGAGGGGGCGAGATGCCCAGCTCTAGAAACCAAGTTTGTCAGCACCCTTTCTTTATTTCTTGTCTCTCTTCTGTTTTGAGATCTTCATTGTTTCCAACCAGCTTTACCCCATGTTGCCAGGCACATGGCTATCCTCAGCTCTGAACTCACATTCCATCACCTCCTATTCCAGAAAGAAAAGAAGCTTCTGTAACCCGCTTCAAGTTAAAAAAGTGTTAGGGAAGGGCTCTGGTGTTCCTGGCCCCAGTCCCATATTACTACCTGGGGTTCATGGAGGCACAGTGTGTTACCATAAGCAGAGGCAGACCAGTTACGGCCTCTGCAGAGGTGAAGTCTGCTGTGGACCCATCTTCACCTCTGTCACGTGTGTTCCTTCCCTTTGAGTTCCTCAAAAGCAGAAACCATGCATTATTCACCTTGATACTCACATCCCCTAACAAGGAACACAGAATTGATGTTTAATGTTTAGTAAATAAAGATTGCTGGGTAGGGTGGCTCACACTTCTAATCCCAGCAACTTGGGGAGGCTGAGGAGGGAAGGATCGCTTGAGCCCGGGAATTTGAGGCTGCAGTGAGCTATGATCATACCACTGCACTCCAGCCTGGACAACAGAGTGAGACCTTGTCTCTAAAAAAATAAAGTAAAATAAAATAAATAAATATTGCCAGATTGCATTCCAGAGGACAATTTCTAAATGTTTACCCCAGAGTTCTACCAACAATGAGTTATATCACTTCAATCCAAATTTTCTAGATACCAGCAAAGAACATCTTAAGTTGAAAAAGAAATCTAAAAGATAAGCATACCACAAAAGCATCATGTTGGGGGAAAAAATTTAGGCAGATCTTTCTGTCAGGGTTCAGAGTGGGTAATCTTGTCTGTTCTCGGTTCTTGGTGTGCTCTTGGCTGAAGAATGACCACACACACCAAAAGCAAGGCAATGAAGTTTATTGAGGAAGGACATGATAGCTTTACAAAGCAAGAGAAAGATATAGGTTCACAGGGTAAGAGCAAGATATGTTCACCATAAAACAGCAAATGGGCCTTTTGTCATAACAGAAAAGCCTTGTCATGGTCTGGGGTCTTGTTTTATAGTGTCTGGATTGGGCCCTCCTCATGGTTCAGACATCACCATGGAACCACTTTGATGGACAGTTGGGAGTTATATAACCTGAGTCTTAACTGCTGCACATGCGGATCTCCCATGAGCCTCTCTGAAAGCCCATTTGGGGGCACAAACTGCAATGTAGACTTAAGCATAATAATTAACCTTAGCTTGACCTAGGTCACCTTCAAGACCCCATTGTACCTGTGCTGTTTGGCCTGAGAGCTAGAGAATCCTCTGCGTTCTTTTGCATTTGGCGCACTAAGTTGTGGTTGGCAGATTCATAGGGCGTTACCTCTTCTTCCCCCAGATGTAGCAATTGCTTTGGAGGCCAGGAGGGGCACCAGAAGGGGCTGGAGGTCCTTGGCTATCTATCTAGCACTTTCTGCCTGTAAGGCCTGAAGTTATAGAGCTCATTTTGAAAGAACCATCCTTTAAAAAGCTTGAAATTTTTAACACTTTATATGGAAAAGAGAAACAAACCAAGAAAAATTTCAGCACCATACCAGTTGATTTTACAGATATTTCAGTGAAAGTATTCCAAAGAGCTTGAAATAAGTACGAAGCTCTACTATTCAATGAGATTCCTATTTTGGAAACACTGTTTACACAATCAATCCTGGTACATGTTAGGTCTATCTGCAACAAATTATATTAATAAGCTGCCCTAAAAATCATCAGCATCAAATCCAGTTCCCTTCTCCAGCCACTCATTGGTAAACACCTAGGGAGAGCAGATTACTAATGGTGGATGTTATTTCTACCTAACAAAGATAATCATGAAATATATTACAAAGCAATTATTAATTGCTTTCATATTAAACTGCTTCCCACATTAGGGAGATTAAAAAATAGTACATTTAAATTGCATTTTATACCTTCTACAGTACTTCCAGATAGTATCACATTGTTCCTATTATCAAGGAGAAGCCTAGTTATTATTTCTGTTTTATTTAAGATAATATCTCAAGGCTACACTGTTAGTTAGTAGAATGAGGCAGAGGGTTCCAAAGCCCTCCGAAGTGTACATTTCAAAGGTATTTAAAAAGACATTTTACAGCTGAAACTATTTATTAGCTTTAAGCAACCAAGACATTCTTAGCAGTAAATCATTGTTTTGACAGGCAATCACATGCTCTTCATTTAAAAAGAAGAGAATTGTCTAGGAAGTTTTCACTTGAAAGGGGTGAGTACAGTCACCATGTGATAGAGTGAAAAGGTCGCAGGATTTGAGTTGGAGGACTTGGATTCTTGTTCACGCTCTTGGTGTTGGCAGCCGGGTGACCTTGACCAAGTTGCTCAACTTCCCTGGGCCTAATACTTATTTTTATATAAAGGGGAAAATAGCAACATCTATTTCATCTAGTTCTTGTGAATATTAAACGAGATAATGCATGTGGAAAATGCTTCAAAATTATGAATCATTAGTTATAATTATACGACACAATTGCCTTTGTTTACCTGACTGAACAAAATGCTGCCTGAGGGCAGAGTCTATGTCTCTTTTATCTTAATTATTCCCGTTAAGACAGATCATAATAACTGGTATAAATACATACCTAGCAATTGCTTACTTAAAATGATTATGTAAAAGCAGAAGATGTTATCTCGGGACATGGAAAACTATATTTTCCCTTTATTTCAAATTTAATCCCTGGGAAGGTAGAGAAAAAACCTTGGAGAAGGAAAAGAAGCTAAAATTTATTTTATAAACATTATGTTCCAAGCACTGTTCTTGCAGAATTATCTTAGCTAATCATTGGAATATCCTCACCAAATAAGAATTATTACCACCCCTTTTATAGACAGAAAAATGAAGTCACCAAGAGCTAACAAATTTGCTAATCTCATTCAGCCAGTACATGGTTTCAATGCAAATTTTACTCTGTTCTTTGGATTCTATTGCCCTTTTGTAAATACTTGGATTACCTTGGGTCTTAGTTAACTCATGATGAAAGGGAACCTACTTTCTAGTTGGCCAAAAAGAGATCCCTGTCCCCTCAATCATCGGTCATTGTGTCTAGAGCAGTGTGTCCCAAATTGGAAAAATGGTCCCATGGAATGTTCCACAAATAGTCAAATATCTCTCTCTCCATAGAGAGTCACAGATACTATAACAAAATAAGGGCCCTGAGAAGTCCCAAGCCAAGGAAATCTGTTAAATTTTCTTTAGCCAAAAGTGTCCTTTGAGCATGAAAGTCTTCCCCTTACCACATATTGTAGATTAACATCCAGGGAAATAGGATTATACACTGGGAAATACTGCTTTAGGGCCTTCAGGGAGCAAGTGCTCTGTACCTAGATAAAACATTACTGGTTACATGAGACATAAAACCAGCTCACATTGTGACAGAGTTTGTTTCATTGTTTGAGCCCAGTTGTATCCTCTTTCACAGAAAGTAAACCAGAGTGACACAATAAAGGACACAGTTTTTCTCAACACAGCAGGTCCCTGGGGGAAAGGTTCTGGGCCACATGGAGCTGTGGTTTCCTGAAGGAGGGGTTGCTGCAGTTGAGAGGTGAACAGGTTGTCCCTGAGGAGAAATGTACCTTCTTTATGATTTTCCTTAGTGTTATTCCTAAGTGGCAAAAAGAAAATATTTTTAAAAATAAAAAAAATAAGTAAGATTCTGCTATTAACATAATTTGGGATTATCCTTTGGGTATAATGGAATACATGGCTTGTTAAATTCTAGGATGCTCATGAACTCATCCCTAATGGAAAAATTGTATGTAAGGCCTAGAGCCTTTGTTGAAATTGAGTAGATGATCTTGGGGTTGATGGTAAATTTCTTTATACCTGGACTAACTTCTCCCAAAAGGCGGGTGTTGGGGATTGTATTTTAATTTTTTGTAAAGTGCCACTGAAGGAGAAGGAACTTATGAGCCAGGAAAGAACCTGAAGAAGGTGACACTGAAGAATAGGCCACAAATCTACATTCATTGATGCTGAAATCACAGAGAGTAGAGAGGGAAAACCCTTGTCTCCTCACAATGGTCCATCACAACACCTAGAGTAGGAACTTCTGCCCCTAAGGTAGGGGGGAACGGTCACTGGTCGATTCTGCCTTGTATTCTTGCCAACGTGATTCCAGCCATTGTATTCCAAACATTCTTCAATGCAGGGTTACTAGTAATAAAGCTAGTATTTCCATTTCCAGATACAGGATTCCTATGAAGGAGCTAAGGAAATTTCACCCCAAAATCTGACTCCTTGATGTAAAGAGTATTTTGAATTAAAGGCCCTTAGAGATCAACAGGCCTTGGAAGGGGGTTTCCATCTTTCTTCATAAGAAACCAGACTCATCAAAAAGAACAATTGCCTTCCCTTTCCCTCCCTGGAGGAAAGAAGATCAAGAATGCAATCAGACTTGGACAAATAATTTTACATATAATACCTGTCTCTCAGGTTAATTTAATTTGTGAAGAGAATCATTTACAAATCAATCTGTTTTCCCCCAATCCATTTCTTCTCCCAAGTATCTATTCATCCCTCCTAAAAACTACCACTTATTTCCTCCGAACAGAATTACCTATATTCCTCATCTCCCCCTCCCTCCTAAAATGAGGGTAAATAAAATTCTAGACCCCACTGGGAAACTGGGTAATCACTCTGTGATTCTCCCAGTGCACACAGTAAATAAATTTGTAATCTCTTCCTCTTATTAATCTGCCTTATTGTTGATCTTTCAGTGAACCTTCTGGGGCAAAGAGGAAGTTTCCCTTTACCCTCACACCGGAAACCATCTCTCAATTAGTTATAAACTTGGGCAGGGAGGGGGGCTTAGACAAGCATTATTGTCCCCCGCCAGACTCATTAGAGTACTTTGCCTGCATTCCCTGTGGTGTCCTTGGAGGTGGTAGTGGGGCTTAGGGAGGCAGCTGGCAGACTTTGCAGAATGTCACTCCTGGCTCTCACCCCACCTCCCCTGGCCGTCAATTCATTTCCAGCCCTTCCAACTCACTCAAGATGGGAAAGGCCCAGCAACTCGTTCAGCAATTTATTTTCTTTAGCTGATTTGGCAATCTTATTCTATGTTCTGGGAAATTAGACAAGTAAAACAAAGTTGCTCAACTAGATGACATCTTGGTTCTGCATACTATTTTTAACAAAATTATTGATTGTAGACTCATAGGCACCAGAAACAAACTAAATATTCAACAACAAACTCAGAATGTATTTGTCTGCTCAATAAGGACTGAGATCAGACCTGACTTCTATGGTCTACCTCTGGTACCTCTACTTAGTGGGCACTTAGGTATTTGTTGAATAAATAAGATACAAGAGTGTTATCAGGCACCTCTAGGTCAGTTATTGGTGAAAATTTACTACAAACTTCTGTTAGTTGTGTCAAATTTATAGATAAGTTAAGATCAGGGCCTACAAACTCTTCCTAGTTCTCTTCTTTTTCCCTGAGGTGGCATTCCCAGAGAATGAGGACAGGAAAATGATATTGCCTATTAAAGGATTGGTTTCAAGTTCCACTATAGTCTCCTAAGGAGATGAGGTAGACTATATTTAAACCATAAAAGCTACTTCTGCCTAGAAAGAGGCAAGCCTGGGAACTCTGGTTCATGCTATACCCCATTGACCCCACTTTTCCAGCGAGGCACTCTAAGGAAGTTTGGGGCAGGGGAGAGGGGAGGTGGAAGATGGTATCATTTTTGTGAAAAGGGAGCTAATCTGTGAACTATCTTACAGTACCAACGCCATAGAAGGAAAAAGTTCAAAAGCAACTATAATGGATAATTTTATGTGCCAACTTGACTGGACCATGGGGTGCCCAGATGTTTGGTTAGATATTATTCTAGGTGTGTCTGGGATGGTGTTTCTGGAAGAGATTAACATTTCAATCTGTAGACTGAGTAAAGCAGATTGCTCTCCCCAATGTGGGTGGGCTTCATCCAATCCACTGAAGGCCTGAGTGGAACAGAAGGCTGAGTGAGGAAGAATTTATTCTTTCTGCCTGACTGTCTTTGAGCTGGGGCATCAGTCTTCTGCCTTTGAACTCAGATTTAGGCTGGAGCTTACACTCCAACTGTCCTGGTTCTCGAGTCTGCAGACTTAGACTGGAATTGTACCACTGATGCTTCTGGGTGTGCAACTTGCCAGTTGCAGATTTTGAGACTTGTAAGCCCCATAATCATGTGAGTCAATTCCTTACAATCTCTCTCTCTCTCTCTCTCTCTCTCTCTCTCACTGTGTCGATATAGATAGATAGATAGCTATATAGAGAGGGAGATCTTGATTATTGGTTCTGTTTTTCTGGAAAATCCTGACTAATACATGGGCCAAAAGCCAAAGGATTACAAATGAGAGAACATGTCGTAACAATGCTAATTTTTTAATCTCTTTATTCATCACAAGGAAAACACCCCTCTCTAACACCATGACTAGTTTGTATCCGTGCTTTTGACCCAAACCAAAGTTCCTGGTCCCTACAAAGGACATGGTTATTAGCCTAGCAACTGGAGTATGAACTAAAATCTAACATTAAGCCCTTAGAAGTCAGAAACAAGCTGGGCATTAACTCTCGTCTGAAGAGTAAAGCATTTCCTTCAGATGACTGACTCAACCCTGTCTGCTTAGAATATTTTTCCAGGATGGGGGTCTTCACAAGGAGAACTAGTTGTCAAATCCCGTGCACTATAGGGATTTCTGACAGGTCTGCTGCCTCATGAAAAGAAAGATCATTTACTAAAAGAGTTGCAATTCAACATGGACTCTGACATTGTAGTTGTGATTCTTCGGTTGTCAGAGCACATAACACAGAAAACGTAGGCAAAATATCTGTCTACAGAATGGAGGTTAAAATGAAAAGTGGGAATATCATGAAAATGGAGAGGGTTTCCTAAATTTAGTTTTGTTCTTACAGGAAAATTGCTTCTCTATATGAATAGATATAAAGGGAGAAAGGAAAGAGTTAAAAATAGAATTAGACTTAAAAATAGAGAATTATAAGATATATAAAAGAAAAGAGATATAAGACTTAAAAGGAGAGGTTGAAATAGCAAATAAACAAGTACCAATAAACTACATTTGAAGTTTTCATTTCATCTAAAGAAAGTTCTCAAAGCTCAGACCTCTAATCAGCTGCCTCTCTAAACCCCATCCCAGATCTACTGAATCTGAAAATATCTGGGTAATATCTAGGAATTCACATTCTGAACAAACCTTAGGCAGTGTTTATACACTAAAATTCGAGAACCCCCGATGTCAATGCATCTTTAGATACGTATGTACCCCAGTTCTTTATCCCTTTGTGCTGCTGTTTTGAAACTAGAGGTAAATCTTTGATTAACTGAAACTTTAAAAGCTCAATGTTCCAGTATAGAAAAGCTGGAAACCCTTCTTCGTTTACATTTGAAATGGTACGTTCATTGCCAGAAAAGAAGGAACATGTTGATTTAACCCTGGAGAAACAGGTCCACCCCCTGAGTTTCTCTTTATTAACTTTGGATAGGTTTGGAACTATCTTTATGAGATGTGGCACCCTCACACTCACTCAGCTTTCACTGTTAACCTCCATATAAGTCCTGGACAAGTTCAACAGGGAACCCGTCCTTAAAAAACTTAAAAGATCTTTCATAAGCATGTATTGTTTTCACTTATTTAAAATAAATATGTACCACAAATGACCCCTTTTCAAGCTAAAAGGGGGCATGGAACTATGCAAAAGGAACTGTGTCAGGGTCCAAAGACTTGCCCCTGTCACCAGTGTGTCCTGGGACTCCAGGCAGGCATTGCATCCTCCAAACATTCATTCCTAATTTGTAAATATAGCCAGTTAGGTTTAAGGACTTTTAAGTTTCCTTCAATCATTAACAAAATGTGTTTCTTTTTCTGTGAGGTTTAAAAATTGGTTTAATCGGCAGATATTCTAACAAGGAAGTACTATAATAATTCCCGTATAGTTCAAAGTCCAAACCTAACACTGAAAATATGCATTGCAAAGTTTTTAGCCCACATTTAAAATACAGATGTTGTAAAGCATTTTGATCAGCCTTAGAGGAAGTTTGGAGTTCGAATCACTTTGATAGTATAAATGCAGATCCATGCCTCTTGAGATATGTGAGGAATTGCCAAGGTTACACTGTGCAAAAGTGAATCAGTAAAACAGCATTTGAAGATTAACCTCATTTTAGTAGGAGAGCCTTCGTCTTAACAATTTTTGTTTATAAAACATATTAAAGAATATCCATTTTGCTATTACTACTTATAGTAGTTATACTATAACTATATTACTACTTATAGGTATTATTTACTAATAACACCTTGAACCCTTAATTCTTGCACTATATATTATGAAAGAATCTGGATTTTATATTCCAAACATCTCACAATTTCTTCTACTAATAACATTTTAGGAACTCAACTCAATTATACCCTATCCTATGATCCATATCTCCTCTAAATTATCTTTAAACTTTAAGTTTTAAAATAATTAAGAGACATGCATCAATGAAAAAGAACCCAATATCTGTAAAATACTTTAAGGATATTTATTCTGAGCTGAATATGTGTATCCATGGCCCAGAGAGCCATGCCTGAGAAGTCTCGAGCCAGTGGTCTCACTGTGGTTGGGTTACAGTTTGGTTTTATATTTAATATATTTCAGGGAGACAGGAATTACATGTAAAGTCATAAATCAGTACATGGAAAGCATACATTGGTTTGGCCCAAAATGTCAGGACATCTCAAAGTAGGGGATTACGGGTTATAGGTGGGTTTAAAGATTCTTGATTTGTGATTGGTTAAAAAAATGAAGCTTTGTCTGAAGGCTTGAAATGTTTTAAATTAAGGAAGTCTGTTAATCAGAGAGAAGCCACTGGACATACACCAGACATATATCCAGACTCAAGTGATCTGTTAAGTAGACTGATAGCCAGCAGGTGTGATTTAAGCTTTGTTTTCTATAGTCTGAGGCCTGTTAATGAGCTACAAAGATATCTCCAAGAAGGGAGTAGAGCATGACAAGACCTATCTGACCTCCCTTTTCATGGCCAGCAGCTCAGCTTTAGGGTGTTTCTGGAGTCCCCTTGGCCAAGAGGTGGTCCATTCAGTCAGCTGGAGGGCTTAAGATTTTATTTTAGTTCACATGGTTTATAGTTCAGATACTAAATTACCTGGAGTGCACTATTGGGTATAAACTGTACTAGAGGATCTGAGGATGGAGAGAACCCTAATCAGATTATCATTCATCCTCCTGCCATAACTCCATTGAGCCATCACAAAACATATGGGGAGGGAGGAGTCATAATTATCCTACGTGATAAGGTGAATGGTTTAGAATTCATTCATTATCCAGAATGCTCCCCAAGGTCTCACCCAAGCTCCACAGAATGTGACTTAAGTCTTGAATTTCTTTCATTGTTGGTTGAATAATTCTCTGAGGAGCAAAGATCAGTAAGTCTTTCTATCCTGAAAGCAAGGAAACACTGGCCTTTAAATTAAAGCCTGTCTCTTCAGTTTGAAAAAACGATGACTATATGTACAAAATACTATAAGTTCTGCAGAATGCCAGCCTGATATAAATCCAAATTATTATTGTGCTTTCTTAAAAACAAGCAAAAAAAACCTCTTCAAACTAAACCTTTCTTTCTCTAAAAAAAATTTCTATAGTAGCAGAATTTTAGGGCCCTGCAAACATTTATCCCAGTAAAACCGATTCCATTGTCTCTCCTCAAACTTCCTTTACAGAAAGCAGGAGCAGGAGCAATAATCATGCCCTTTGCAGCTGCATACTTAACAGATCACGTCATTATCCAGCAAGTATAGTGTTATCGGAAATCTTCTTAGACTGTGAAGGGATTTGGGTTTTCATTTGTACCTGTGTGTATTTCAATAAAGCAATCAACCCCAAATCAGACAATGCCAAGGTTCAGATTGCACAGGTAGATGGGACTTACTGTGTACAGTGTATTCACTACCCTGTAGCCACTCTCTCTGGCAACTCTGCCCCCACGTGACCAATGGACTATATGTGGGTCATACAGACAAAGAGGAAGGGAAACAGATCGGTTAGGGTATTTCAATTAATGATCATACATTTTTGTTCTGCATTGTAAGAGTGGTTGCTGTAGTTTGGTAAACTGGGTATTAGATATGATTTCAAAAGACCTGAGTTCAAATTTCTAGTCTGCAACTCAGTGACTGTGTGACTTTGAGATGATCACTCAACTTCCCTGAGATAATTTCTTCATCTATCAAAATTAGACATAATGGCAATAGAATAGACATATCATAGATCAATGGGTCAGAATAGAGAGCCCAGAAACAGACCCATATGAATACAGTAAGATAATCAACTGATCTTTGACAAAGGAGCAAAGACAATTCAATGGAGAAAAGATAGTCTTTGCCTTTTCAACAGATGGTACTAGAACTGTTGGACATCCACATACAGAAAAATAAACCTAGACACAGACCTCACATCATACACAAAAATGAACTCAAAATGGATCATATGCCTGTGTATAAAATGCAAAACTCTAAGAAAACACAGGACAAAATTTAGGTGAACTTAGGGCTGACAGTGAGTTTTTAGATATACCACCAAAAGCATGATCCATTAAAAAAAATTGATAAATGTGACTTTACTAAAATTAAAGACATCTGCTCTGTGAAAGACATTAAGAGGGTGACAAAACAAACCACAGACTAGGATAAAATATTTGCAAAGACCATCTGATAAAAAAACCCACTTGTATCCAAAATATAAAATTGGACATACTGAAATTTATCTTGTATTGATGTTAAATTAAATGAGATGCCAATTGTAAAAGCCCCTGACATACAGTTGGAATTCGGTAACAGTTTGCTTAACCTGAGGGCAAATGTAAATAGGTTATAATTCAGACATATAACTTCATATAAATATCTAAATACAGAAATTTGATTTTCTAAGTGCCCCACTCACTGGCTCATAAGAAAATCTGGTGATAACTTTGGTGGCTATTTTCTTACTGGATCACTCATCCAACAGTTATTTCTTAAAGAAGGAAGCAGCCCAAAAGAATTCCCCATTTACACCATGTCTGATTCTGTGTCTGCTCTAGGAAGACTGAATTAATAAAGATTCATGCATTCTGGGAAAGACAAAATGACAATCATAGAAAAGGATAATTATGATTACACACAAAAAAAGAATTACTTGGATCTAGACACATTGCAGATTGTTCCAAAACTTGTTACTCATTAAGGCCAAATTCTTTGGCGAGATTTAAGACAAGAGATAAGAAATTCAACGTATAAAATCCCTTAGCAATATCTGATCACTATTTTTGTGCGTGAAGAAAGTCAAAATGTACAATATTTAAATGACATAAGTTATCTTCATAATGTGTTCTTATCATATTTTAACTCCAATGTAGTAAGTTATGAGGATATTTTATTAATATTTTGGATTTTTTGGTAGTAAGATGGACTTCAAAATGTTCTGCTATTTGACTCCTACCAACATAGCTGATTGATCCTCATGAAGGGGCATAGCCCAATCTACTCTGATCTATCTATCTCTTCTCTCTGAGCACCTATCACTGATTCATGTAGAGCCAGCACCAGGCAGATTGGGCCTTTGCTATTCAATGTCTGAACTTTCCCTTCCCTGATGAAATGCAAATTTCAATGACTGGAAGGGCTTTATTTTACATTTTGTCAAAACCCTTAGGGGAGGGTCCAGGAGACAGTTAGACCCAAAGAGGGTTACAAAAGAGGCACAAACCATGGCCCTGATAGAAAAACTAGAGTGGTATTCGAAACACTGTAGAAAGTTGACAGCTATCTTTCTCTTCGGTAATGGAATGATGGTTACATCCTAAAAGCCAACAACCCCCATAAATCTAACAAGTTTTTAAAATGAGAATATTTTGCACAAAGGAAAAATTCTTATTCTACTTAAAGTTAAAAAAAATTAGAAAACCACCTAAAGTAAGGCTATTGGACAGAACATACATGGTGCTCACTATGGCTCCGTGGATTTAAGTAGATAGAATGTTAAGAAAACCTTCTGGAAAGAGCTGGCGTTAAGTCTTAAATCGAGAGAGGATACAGGAAAGGAGTTAGCAGATGGAAGCAGGAATTAGCTTGAGCAATAGCACAGAGTGTGTGGAAAACTCCCACTAAACTGTAGAGGCCATTGTGGCAAATACGAAGGAAAGGGGATGGAAGGCAGGGAGGAATTACGTTGATGGAGGGCACAGGTGAGTTTGCTGGCAGTATGCTCCGTCTCTACCAACTTACTGAAACTTTCCTCATTTTAAATTGTATTGTCTCTAAGCAATCTGCAATGCCCCTGTCTGCTCTAGCATTTGTTAAATCTAGGACCTTTCCTAACCAAAGACTTCAGCATCATCTGCCTTTCCATATCTACAGAGGCGAGAAAAAGCCTGAACTTGTTACCAGCTGACACTGGGGAAAGTGGGGGGGTTGAACATGGCCTTCTGTGGCAGAGGCTGGTGCCAAAGGGGCTCAAGTTTATACTAAGGTCATGTACCTCCTAATCTTTGCCCAAAATTGCCCCCACAGATTGAAAGTCACAGCTCTTATTCTGAGAAAAATAAATTTAAAAAAATCAGATCTGAAAGCAGGACAGAAATACAGCTGCCTCTTCAAAACTCTGGTTAGCATTTGGGATCTAGATCCTGGGTGGGTTTATTCATTTCTTCTGCTAATAATTCCTCCCAGTCACGACACTGTCCAGTGGAGGAGATGAAATTTGAGCAGTTCCATCTTTCCTACCAGATGATTGTGGGCAGTGAATAGGCTCTAAATATAATCAGCCCATTATCCAGCTCAAGGAGTAAAGTGTTCTTTTCAATTTGGCTATCATCACACCATAAGAGGAGCGTCCTCCATATGCTAAAGTGCCGTAACCTGTGGGCTGCAGCTTGCTTTTGCACTGCGGATTTTTCAATGTAATTGCATGTAACATTTTATTTATAGTAATGAAAAAGTACTTAAAATCCAATTACATCCTTGGAAATTGCATATCTCTAAACAGATGTAGAATAATTAAGAAGAAACCCAGTGCATATCTATAGAAATTCAGTGGAATTACCAAAATGACATTTCTATGTCCTCCAAGCAATTCCTCTGGTTAAATTGCTAGCCTGTATTAGGTGCATTAGAACACACATTTCATCTGGCTTAATGGGGATTTAAAATGTAGGTTCCATGCATTATTTTATGGCACAGATAATTCATTTAAAAACAGTATGTTTCCTCGAATTTCCTTTCCCAGAGATGGTTTTGGTGAGTAAAATTCCTTGCTGGCAACATCCCTTGAGGTGTTTACTGGTGGACAGAGGGTAAGAGAATGGTGTTCTCAATATGGATAAGGAAATTGTGGCTGTAAGTGATGGTATCAATCACTGACTACATCAAGCTTCCTATATTTCATGTATAAAAAAATCCAGAATTGGAAAGTCCACCACACATGGGAAATCCGTAGTCAATCTTCATTCATTCCAAGAGTAGATAGGAGCAGCATGAATAATGGAAATCCATCCCAAGTGCTATTAATGCTCTCAACTATTCTCCTCTGAGCCATCCCCTAAACAAATGCATAAATTGTTTATCAATATGGAAAGTTGAAAGATATCTTTCTCTTTGGTAATGGAATGATTGTTACATCCTAAAAGCTAACAATCACATAAATCTAATGATTCTTTTAAATGAGACTATTTTGCACAAAGCAAGAATCTCATTTTATTTTGCAGTTAAAAACAAATACTCTGTTAGAACTCCTGGTCTTAAGGAAAATAATCTCTTTGAAAGCTCATATTAATAACTTCAATATTGCATTAATGTAATTTTCAGTCTTTAATATATCTGGCATAATTGAAAATATTTCTATAATAAAAATATATGTATTATTTATACCCAGTACGGAAAAGAAGTTGAACTTACTGTGGAAACCATGAATTTGTTTGTTATATCCCATTTTTACTTCATAAAGGAAATAATAATCCTAGCACTTTTTAAAACCTCCAACAATTTGTACATCGTTTGGAAGCAGTTTTTCTAGGCTGACCTGCCTCTTTTTTCTCATTCTCATATTCCTCAGTAACATCAAGAGAAATTCAGAAACTTTGATCCCAATTGGTATGAAGGTAACTCTGGGTCACTTTGACCCTCACCACCAGTTTCTTCTCCCACCTCTGCCACGCCCTTCAGTTTGTATCATTTTCCCCCACAGTTTGGTGCCCCCCTGCTCTCTCTTCTGCCCCCCTCCTTATCACAGCAGTTCCCAGAAGCAGACCTGGTATGAGGCATTTCATATGAGTGTGGCGGTCGGTTGCTACATCACTTCAGTTGCTCACCCCGGTGTTTGGCAGAAGAACACATTTCCCCTTTGGGTTTTATGACTGTAACTCAGCAGTTGGTGAGTTGACTTTTTCCTTCACCTCTTAGTAACCTGTGCCTCTTCCATTACTTTCTCGTGATGCTTCAATGGAAAGACTTCTCCATCTCATACTTTTCTATACCCTTTGTCTTCCTTCCTGATGTTTCCAATGCATTCTTCTGATGCTTCATTTCAAAAGCGATGAGAAGACCCATTGCTCCTGCTGACCAGCTTTGTCATCAGATAAGGTACAACGTAATTTTATAATGTTGGACTAATCATGTGATTTATGTCACCATCTTCCTATGCCAGGTAAGGAAGTCCAATCAAAGGGGTGAGTGACTTAGGTAAGGTCACACGGCAGGTGGCAGCTGGACAGCAGCATTTCTCCTCACCACTCGAGAGTTTCTAATCTATTTCTCAGTTGACTGGACCGGCATGCACCTGGGCAGAGAAGGCACGAGAACGATGATGGCCAGGCCAAGGCAGACCCCAAGGTCTATGCAGAAGGGAGTGTCTTCTGCACAGATGTTTCCTGTGTCAGGCAGACCTCTGACTCTGAATAGTTTGCAATTGAGAATTTCCTTCCATAAAGAAACAGAGTTGGAAGCAAACTGTGATTCTACTCTTTGGTCAGTCCTTTACCAAACATTTGCTAGATGTCTACTCTTTGCTGAGCACCCTTAACTGTAGGACTAGGGATAGGATCTGGGTTCAAGGAAGAATATGAAATCATCATTGTCCTCAGGAGCTCAGTGCATGACTAGACAGACAAAGTAGTGTGGGCCATGGTATTAGGATGCCAGAGTGCTGGGATGCAGAGAGGAGAAACATTTGTCTAGGGGGTTCTCTATGTCTTCACAGAGAAGGTGAAATTTAAGTTAATTTATGAAGGATTAGAGCAGTTGACCCAAAATAGAAGTGGAGAAAAAATATTCCAGGCAGAGAGAAGAGCGTAGGTCCAATCCTCAATGTATAAAAATGCACAGTGTTTTCTGTGGGTACCATCAGCTATGGGGCTTGTATGTTGGATAGATGAGAGATTGCCAGGAAATAATCCTGGAAAAGAAAGCAGGAGAAAAGTTTTAAAGTAAGTGCTACCATAAGGAGTTTGAATTTAATCTTCTAGGTTATAGTGTTTTTTTATGAAAGGAAACTGAATTACATGATCTGTGTTTTATGATCTAAAGACATGGTGTAAGATATAAAGTAGATGAATTCCCAAAGTAGGGAGACAAGTTACAGAACTAGGACCATAGACCAGGCAGAAATGTCAAAAGCTTAACTGCGGCAGTAGCAACAGAAATGGAAAAGAAAGAGAGAGAGACTGATGGCAATTCCAGAGAAAAGTAATGTCTTAAATGTCTATGCTCTCTATTGTCTTGTTTTGGGGGCTTTCTCTAAGAAAGATGTTGAAACCAGTAAGACTGAAAATCAGGGAGTAGAAGCTGGGGCCAGAGATCCTGCAAGTCCAAAACCTCAGCCTCCCTGCTGATGCCATAAATGATGGGAATCCTGTCCTGTTCCCTGAGCCCACAGAAGAGATGGTGACAGACTAGAGAGAGTAGAAAGAGACTGTGTTTCTTTGCACAAGAAGAACTTTTACATCTAAGTCAAAGTGAATAAAGCCTGGAATATCCTACCAAACATTGTGGACCCATTTTCCCTAGAGGCTTTTCAAAACCATTTCTTGGAAGCTTTAGGCTGGATTCCATGACGGTAAGTCACACTTGCACATAATGTGCCCAGAACCTTCTAAGTTCCAAATGAAAACAACAATGCACTGGCACCAGCCAGAGCCCAGAAATTCTCCATACCCATCATTTTCTCTGAGTATGTAAGTTGTGCCAAGAGCAGCTCACCCAGTAAAACCAGAGGAAAAAGCATCGAGGTAATGAATGGACGTGAGAGAGTGGACATGAATGAAAGCAAACATGTTGGTACCTCGAACAGGGGGACAGGGCCAGGAAGCATGGAAAATGATAAAGCAACTGAGTGCAGGAATCAAGTACAGGAAACACTTGCTGATATCCAGTGCAAAAACTCAGCCTCCAGGTTCCCCTCTGTGCTTTTCCAACTTGCAGGCATTTCCCAATACTTTCTTCCAAGATGAGGATTTGGGGGTAAAACAACCCTTGCTGGTACCCCTTTCAATGTCCCCATGTATGTTCTTAGACCTCCAGCATTCCTAAAATTCTCTCTTCTCTCCAAAACAGTCATCTGGGTACAGGACTGGGACTGGGGTCAGGGAGCTAGACTAGGTGGGAAGGAAAGCCTGGGGGAGGGTGCTCGCAGCCTCCTGCAGACAGGAAGGGAGGCAGGACTTTACTTTACAGTTGGAGGGTGGGGGAACCTGAGGCCTTGGGGCCACATGTGGACTTCTGGATCCTTGAGTACAGGGTTTTGACTGAATCCAAACTTTGCAGAACAAATCCTTTTATTAAAAGGGGTGTAGCAGAGAAAGAGGAAGCTTTTCTTTCCTTCTTTGGTGCTTAAAAAAGAACAATCTTGAAATCAGAAAACCACAGGTTCGCCACCCCTCAACTCCTCCCAAGATGAGCCACAGACTGAAAGAGAGTATGTTGGCATCAGAATTTTGAGGGGAGAGAATCTGGAGCCTGGAACATTAGAAAACTAGACAGTCATCCTCACGCTCTCTTTCTAAAATTGGAACCCTCCCTGTCTTCTGTAACATATTGTGATCAAACATTTATATTCTTATCCTGTCTGGCAGCTCCTACAGTCAGAAACTCCACTCTAGGTAAATGAAGATCTTTCTGGTCCCTATTATCTTGGAAGTATAATTCCCAACCCTCGTTTTCCTCCCCTCCCCCCCACACTTGGTCATAGCTCAGGATGTCATCAGAAATGTCTGCCCTGAAAGCAGTAAGCAAACAGGAGCTCAGCCTGCTCATGTGTGCAAATGTCTGCAGTCCATCTTCAGTGCTCGGCTGCTGTACTGAGGAGGTGAGTCTGACTTCACCAGCTGGTGACGGTCCAGGCTTCTGCTGCCCAGCACCAGTGTCCACAGTGCATCTGCCTCAATTTCTTTTTAGAACTGTCATACTCAAGAGTCACAGTCCAAGGACATCTCCCCTAGTTTTCCAAACTACCACAGCCTGCAGTTTCATCTTAGTAAGCAAGTAATTGCTCAGTGCACTGAATCTAAAGCTACTTCTAGATTTGAGAGGCTACCACCATGGGTCTGAATTATAAGGGAATTATATGCAGGGCCTTTCCTGGGTCTTCATTCTCGGTGTTGTTGCTTGACCCCAAAATTGACATATTTATGAAACCAGGGTATCCTCAGCAGAAAAAGAAAGAGCTGAGAGTTTTGCGGAAGAGGAACAAGAATTGGGGGACAAGGCTGTTGTCAAGTGGACGATTCCAGCTCCTCACTGACATCTTTTATTCAGAAGTGCTGACTCCATTCCTCCCTGCTTGCTGTCTCCTAGACTCACTGTACATTCCTTGGTCCCTCTACCAAGTGGAGTCTTTGGAAATTGCCCTGATTTAGGAAATTATAGAGTCAGCTTCAGTTATTATGAATGAAGCTTGATTATTAAAGAATTGAGGAGGAATCACGCTAGTGTATTGGTGATCGCTTTAAACTCCCTTCCAAGGAAACTGACCCAGAGGGCCTGGAGATTCCCCTTAGCTTGACTAAACTTTAGATAGTTTCTTCCTGACTGTAGGTCTCTGACTTCCCTTTTCTTAGAGCGTTTACTTTAAAAAAAAAAAAAAGTTGTAATTATAAATTTTTTATCTGCTCCTTTGAGATGTAAACCATCTCCCAGCCTCTTACCAGTTTTACAACCCAGGAATGTCTCAAGGATCAGGGGGCCCATCCATTCGAAATGAAATCATCAGTCCACGTGGGAAGGTGGGAGCTTAACTTTGGCAAACACCAATGAGTGGAGACAGGTAGCCTAATCACATCTTCCTAACATCTTCCAGGACATTTCCACTAGCTCACCTCAGTACAATCATGCACCACTTAACAATGGGGATACTTCTGAGAAATGCATCATTTGGTGATTTTGTCGTTGTGTGAACATCAGAGTGTACTTACACAAACCTAAAGGGTATAGCCTACTACACGCCTAGGCTATATAGCCTATTGCTGCTAGGCTACAGACCTATACAGCATGTTACTGTATTGAATACTGTAGGCAATTGTAACACAATGGTAAGTATTTGTACAACTAAACATATCTATTAATAAATATAGAAAAGGTACAGTAAAAATATAACATTTTAATCTTATAGGACCACCATCCTATATGTGGTCCATTGTTACCTAGCACATGATTGTACTTAAAAATACTCCTGCCTTTTGTTTCAGGGGAGCTGAGTGTAAGCTCTTTCCCCTATTGGAATAGTATTGACTCCTATTAAAATACTCTTTTTTTTTTTATTTATTTATTATAGCTTATTATGGGGGTACAACCGTTCTGGTTAAGTATATTGCCCATGCCCCTCCCAACCCCCCGAGACTGAGCCTCAAGGGTGTCCATTCCCCCAACAGTGCACAT
>CM052445.1:15299380-15327410 GCA_028533085.1 Varecia variegata
TTTCAGTGTGACTGGTCATTCTTCGGCCAAGAGCACACCAAGAACTGACATTTCAGACTGCTGCCCTGACATTTCCATTAATCAGTAAGTTGTTCTCTTTCCTTTTGAGTAGCCACTTTGATTTTGTCGTTTTATTAATAACTTCAACGTTTTATAATAGATTGCTAAATTTAGACATGTGTGGCTTTACTAGGTGATCTTTTTGTGCCAAATATGTATTCAAGATTTCCAATACAGTGCTGCTCAGTTTATTGAAACTTAAAAGATTTATAAAAGTAATTCATACTCACACAAAAAAAATTCTAAAAATACCAAGAAGTCAGTAGAGTGAATTTAAGCAATCACCTAGCTATGCACCTATTATTTTAGGGCTTTTCTTTATTTACTTAACTAGGAAAGTGAAACTAAGATTTATTGTGCTTCATGTATGTAAAGGAAAATGAAAATCGCAGCCCACCACCCCCCAACTCCTTATGCCAAAGGGAAGGTCAAGCCTGGAGGCTGAGTCATGCTCATCCCCTTCCAAATGAATGACTGTTACTAATATTATGCATCAGCCAGATCCTCAAGGGAAGGTAAAAGGCCTCAGGCATCTACTAAGGACAGCCCCCACAGATCATTCATAAGGAAATTCTTTGCTGGCCTCCCAAATGCAAGGAAGGACATGCAACTTGTAACTTTGGGTCTATAGGCTAAGTGTAGCTCCCAAAACTAAAGTCTATTGATTCCACATTAATAATATGTATTCCAAGTTTATCTGCCCAGGTGCAGAACAGAGACAAGACGCACCCTGAGGCATCTGCATAATTAATTCTTCCTTTACTCCCTTTTTCTCTTCAAACATTTACTGTATCTTATGTAAAATGTACATTTCCTGGGCTTCACAAAAATGTAACCATTTGCCTCATTACCCACCCCCCTCCTCCCTTTTCTTTCTATATGCCCGTTCCTTTTTAAATACTGAATTCCCAAATCTCACTTTGGATAAAACAGTCACAGATGGCTTGTGTTTTTCCCAGATGTGTCCTCAAAACTTTGGCTTCGTAAGCCTCCATTGATTGAGATCCTTGCTTTAGTCACTTACTTTGGGTTGTCATGTATATACTGGACCCAGATAAGTCCCATTGAGATGGGTATTAATACTATCCCTCTTTTATAGATATGAATATTAAATTCAGAGAGCTTAGTCTAGAGACACAAACCATAAGGGACAGAGGTTTTATTTGAACTTCGAGCCCATATCCCTATCAGTACAGCACACTGTTTCCAGACTCATTCATAAGTGAAACAATTCAGGGACAGAAAAATAAATACTGCATGTTTTCACTTACATGTGAAATCTAAAACAACCAAACTCACAGAAGCAGAGAATAGAATGGAGGTTAAAGAGGCTCAGGGCTTGGGCGGAATGGGGAGATGATGGCTAAAGGGGACAAAACCCAGACAAGAGGAATAAGGTTTTATTTTGAGATCTATTACACAGCATGGTGAATATAGCTTATAACAGCACATTTCAAAATTGCTAAGCAAGTAAATTTCATATGTTCTCACCATAAAAAAATTATAAGTATTTGAGATAATAGATATGTTAATTAGCTTGATTTAATCATTCCACATTGTATTCATAAATCATAACATCACTTTGTACCCCATAAATATATACAATTATAAAATGTCAATTTACAATAAAATTTTTTTAAAGATAACATTTACTAATATCTGCATTCAGAAACATTCCTATCCCTAATATTGACTAACCTTCCCATGGATTTTAAAATTTTCTAGTTTCCCACAAGAATCGTGAAGAGTCTGACAAAGTGAACCACTCATCATAGCTTCTGACTCAGATACTCCACCTCTAAGCAACAGTCCAGGACATTTTAAAAAACTGGATACTCAATGTAGCAGCGATATGTCCTAGCTACAGATCTGTCTGCTATAGTCTCTCTCAAGAGGCATGGAAGCAAAGCCTGAAAACCCGTGGAAAAAGACAAGTATTCTAAAAATATATCATCAGCTAGAAGAGTGAGAGCTGTTTTTCAGGTGGTGCTAAAATGGGCTATTGAAAGTATTTGTTAAAAATGTCAGATTTTGAAAGTGCAGAGACAAAAACGCAGATCTGAAGTTTGCCAGAGAGAATTGGGTTTACAAGGTTATGAGTAAGATCCGTTTAAAGTGACCAGCTTTTTATAGTAATACAACTTCCTTGACAGTGATTTTTGCATAAGCTTCTGAAGTAGTTAACCAAAAGTCCTCACAGATATTTTTAATACAATGAACTCTTCAAGCTCTGATTTGTTAGTGCTGAGAGAAACAGCAGGGTGCGTTGATTTGTGGCAGCTCCAGAATAATACAAAAACGTCTGGACTTGCAGTGAATAGCTGTAGAATTGCTTGAAGTCTTTTGAAAATTTTTAATTATTTTAATCTTGTGTATATAAATTTGTTAAATATCAAATCATACATAATTGTACATATTTAAATCCCACAAAATCAAGTAATACATAAAAATATAAAGAAGAAAATAGAATTCACCTGAAAACTCACTGCAAAGAGATAGCTCAAACATTGTTTACATTTTGACATATCTCAATGCAAGTTTTCTCTTTTGGAACTTCCTAGTTCCTCCTTTTTCTGCTCTTGTAATCATTCATTAATTCATTCAAGAAACATTTATTTGGTGCTCATTAGAAAAAGCTACTGTCCCAGGTCCTGAAAAGTAACAACTTCATGATTGACTAAGGAAGATAGACCATTAAATAGACATGTACAAATCAGAATATAAAGCTGGGGTAATGGTTATCTTCTGAATCTTTGTATCTTCATTGTCTAGGTAGAAGAGGAATATGATAAATAGGTATTTGCTGAATGAATGAATGACTTTTTGGATCAGTGATGAATATAATGTGCTAAGTACAAATAGAGGTAGTTTATGGAAGCACCAAGGAGAAGCACATAAATATGGCCAGTAGAAGTTGTCAGAGATCATGTCCAAACTGCATCCTAAGGCACAAGTAAAAAGTAATCTGGCAGCTGGAACAATGTGCAAAGGCCAAGTGGAAAAGAGTAGGGTGCATCGAGGGAAATACAACGAATTCAGAGTGGCTGGAGCTTAGAGTTAGTGTAGAAATGTGGCAAGAGATGAGTTTCAAATGAAACCTTGATAGCCAGCCAGCCAGCTAATGAGGCTGGAGTTTATCTGCAGACCAATGAGAAGCCAAAAAGGTTTTGATTATTAGAAGAATCACATGATTTCCAACTTAGGAGTCTAAACTATGTCCTATTCTCCTACACTTTAGTCTCTCAAAGTTCAGGAAATTGCCTCATTTGGAAAAAGTCAAGTTGCAATTCAGGTTTCTAGTAAACATAAACTAAGTTGTTTGGATCCACATCTCTGATGAAAATAAGCTGAATTAGATATAATCACATATTCTTTTTAAAATTAATTTATTTTTAATTGACAAGTAATTGTTATATTTATGGGGTATAATGTGATGTTTGAATCTACATTGTAGAAAAGATTAAATCAAGTTAATTAACATATCTGTCAACTCACCAACTTATTTCTTTTGTAATGAGAATGTTACAAACCTATTCTTTTAGCAATTTTGAAATAAACAATACATTACTATTAACTGTGGTCACCGTGCAGTGCAATAGATCACCAAAGCTTATTTTTCTGATCTAACTGAAACTTTGTACCCCTTGATCAACATCTCTCCTTTCCCCGCCTCTCCTCCCTCCCCAGCCTCTGGTAACCACCTTTCTACTCTCTGTTTGCATGACAGCAACTTTTTTAGATTCCACATATAAGTGAGATCATGTGGTATTTGTCTTTCTGTGCCTGGCTTATTTTATTTATCATAATGCCCACCAGGTCCATCCATGTTGTCACAAATGACAGATATAATATTCTCAAACACATGCAGGATTAGATATACAGTTACCCAAGGCGTTTTAGAGAAAGCCATCCATGGTGACGTACCATGGCACTCACAGGGAAACTGCTCTCTGGGTGCCTGAGGAAGCTGCCCATGAGCTGTTGCCACCCTGTGATGCTACACAAAGGGAGATTTATGCAACTCTGTAAAAAGACCTTTAGAGAGATTCCAGAGAAAGCTGACCCTGGGCAAGTCCTAATTTTTGCTGGCCACTGGGCTCTGCTTAAGCTAGGTGCTGCCAAATCAAGCTTATTTCAGAAATTCAGTGTAAGCCTAGCTAGAAAAACGCACCAGAATAAAAAAGAGAACCCCCTTCATCCTATATCCTTCTAGCACTCTCTACTAACAAACTCTGATATCAAGTCACCTGGCAAAGGAAAAATATTTACAGGTTCCAGTTCTATTATTGCAGAGATGACAATGAAGGGTATTTCGGAAGTTGAGAGGCATTAAATCAATAACTGCCACAGACAGTCTTTTTTAAAAGGCCAGGGAAGTAAAGGCAATTTGAAGTTAATATTGCAACAAGGTCACTTTTCCAGCATGGGAAATTTTTATTTTTATTTTTTTAACCTCATAGAATAAAAATGACAGAAATAAAACTCCAAGATTGTCATAAGCCAAGAAGTCTGTAGGAGACCTTTCTTACAGTGAATTGGGTCCAATAATTAAACTATCAATACAGAAATAAACCAAAAGTAGGTAAGCCCTTGCATACAATTAAAGCCTAGGCTTGATTTGCCTGGACCATTCAAGAAACACCATTTTCTTTAACCTTGGTTTAAGATGATCCCAGACTGGTCATACACCTACTTGCAAAAATACTGGTTATATATTTGAAGCCATGAAGTCTCCAGTTTCATAACCCTTGCCTCATTGAGACCATTGAAGACTCTATTGTATTTTTGATCCCCCAACAATAAACTTTATCAGGAACCTAGAGAAGAGTCTCATCCTCTAACCAATGGCAAGATCTGCAAGTAGCCTCAAAAACAACTACATACATGCAGCTAACTTAAAAAAATTCTCTCCCCATGGAATTTTACTCCACAAAATTCATGACCTAGAGGAAAACCTGAGCATGATGAGGAGAGAAATGCAAGGTATACAAAAGAATTGAATAGAACCAAATGGATCTTCTAGAGATCAAAAATATAATATATAAATGAAAAACACTCAGAAAGGGACCAACAGCAAATGAAACACTGGTGAATGACAAAATCAGAGAACTTGACTGCATGGTAATAGAAACAGTTGGAAATGAAGCAAACAGAAAAAAAGTTAACTAAAAAATTTGAATAGAGTATCAGTGACTTTGGGATAATACAATCTTACTTAAAATTGAAGTCCCAGAAAAAGACAAGGTGGTAGAAATAGAAATACTTGAAGAAATATTGACTAAAAGTATTCCAAATTTGGTGAAAACTATAAACACAGAGATCTAAAAAAAAACAAGACCAAATAACATTGTAATTAAAAAACATCACTAAGATAAATTAAAGATGACCTAAATATATGGGAGAGATATACCATGTTCATGGATTGCAAGATTCAATATTATTAAAATATCAGTTCTCCCTAAATTCATCCAGAAATTCAATGTAATCTCAATAAAAATCTCAGAATATTTGTTAAAAATTGACAAACTAATTGTAAAATTTGTATGAAAATGCAAATCATCTACAATAGGCAAGGAGATTTTGAAAAAGAAGTTTAAAGTTGGAGGACTTAAATTTCCTCATTTCAAGACTTACTATAAAGTTAGCAAAATAGTGTTATACTGGCATAATATAGACATATATGGAATAGACTGGATAATACTAAAATAGACACATTATGGTAAATTAGCTTTTCACAAAGATGCCAAGGCATTCCAATGAGAAATAATAAGCTTTTCAACCAATAATTCTATAATAATTGATCAGCAGCTATGAATCAAAAATGTGAATTTTTACTTTTACTCACAACATACATAAAACTTAACTCAAAATAGATTACAGATCTATATGTAAGAGCTAAAACTATAAAACATCTAGAAGAAAATATAGTGGTAAATTTTAATACCATTGGTTTTGGAAAAGACTTCTTCAATACAACACATAAACACAAAACCATGAACTAGCAAGAAAAACTCAAGAAATTGGGCTTCATCAAAATTAAAACCTTTGCTTTTCAAAAGACATTGTCACAAAAACAGGAAGTCAAGCCACAAACTTAGAGAAAATATTTGCAAAAATAATAATAAAATATATGTGTGTGGTTAAGGCATGTTCATAATATATAAAGAACACTTACAACTCAAGAAGAACAAGACAAAAAACTCAATGTAAAAATATGCAAAAAATTTGGACATTCCACCAAAGCAGATATACAGATGACAAACACATGAAAAGATGCTCAGTACCATCATTAATCATCAAGGTGATGCAAATTAAAACCACAATAAGATATCACTACATACCTGCTAGAATGAATGAAGCCAGACAAAAAAGAGTATGTATCCATTGATTCTATAATATTTATATAAAATTCTAGAAAATGTTAACTAATCAACAATGACAGGCAGCAGATCCGTGCTCACCTAGAGAAGGTGTGGAAGGAGAGTGGATCAGGGCAAGGAGGGTCCTGGAAGAGGAAACACAACAAGGCATGAGGAAATTTGGGGGGATGATGGATATGCACATTATCTTGATTATGGTGATGGTATCATGGGTATATACATATGTAAAAATTTATCAAATTGTACACTTTAAATATGTGCAGTTTACTGTATATTGATTATATCTCAAAACAGCTGTAAAATAAGCAAAACTAAATTATATTGAATAGAAATGCATACAAAGATGGTAAAACTATAAAAAAAGAACAAGTAAATGATGACACTGAAAAGTCTGAGTAGTGGCTACCTTGAGCGGGGGTGAGGGGAGAGAAGAGCTAGTGATTAGGGAAGAGTACATAGCAGCTTCCGAGTGACGAGGGAAAAGTACGTGGTGACTTCTGAGGGTCCAGATATGTTCTATTTATTCACCTAGATGGTAATTCATGGGAATTTGCTTTGTAAGTATTGCATTGTGCGTTTGTGTGTGTGTTAAGCACTTTTCTGTATCTTAGTTATGTTTCATATACACATACCAGGGAAGAAGAAAAGGAAGAGGGAAAAAAGAGGTGGATAAGGAGGGGTGGAAGGGAGGGAAGAAAGAAAGGAAGAGAATAAAAAGCAAGAAACAGGATGGTGAAACAGAAAGAACACCCGATTAAGTACGTGGAGACCTGAGTTGCAGTTGTGATTCTGCTCATGACACAATGGGATATAGGAAAAGTCAGGCAATCTCTTTGTGCCTCATTAGTTTTACTATCTGAGGTTTATTTTTAATGGTTGCTGAACAAAGATCCTGAAATAGTTGAATTCTAGCAGCTCTTCCATCACTTTGAATCTTTAAGATCAATCCCTCAGCAAATAACGGAAAATGGGCTAATGCTGCTACTCAGATCAGAGGCAAAAAGCCTAATAAATCCAGAGAAATATGCTCCTGATTATCAACGCTTGTCACCAGGGCAAGGCAGGGCCCCCTTGAGTCTCACTGAGTAAGAGAAGAGCAACTGCATAAGTTCATCACTTTGTTCTGTGTCACAATTGAAGTCAGACTCTGGAGGTCAAGTCCCGGCTTCCCTTCTCACTCACTGGTTGTGTGATCCGAATCTTAGTTCTCTCATTTTCAAAGCAAGAAACTCTTTTATAGTGTGTACTATCTATCAGGCACTGTTCTAAGCTTTTCACATATATATATATTTACTCATTTAATTCTCAAAACTCTGGAGAAGATACTATTATTATCTGCATTTTAGAAAGGAGGAAGCAGAGGCTGGTACCAATGGGATTATTTTGAGCATCATATAAAATAATGCATGCAAAATTTTTACACGTGAAACTGTATGCATGTATACTTACTTTAAAATATACTAATATCAAGAGAATGAGAAGATGAGCCACAGAATAGGAGAAAATATTTGCAAAAGACACGCCTTATAAAGGATCATTATCCAAAATATACAATGTACTCTTAAAACTCAACAATAAGAAAGCAAACAACTCAATTAAAAAGGTGGGGGGAGGTATGAACAGATCTCACCAAAGAAAATATACAGGTGGCAAATAAGCACATGAAAACATGTTCAACATCATATGTCACTAGGGAATTGTAAATTATAACAGCAATGAGATACCCCCACATACCTATTAAAATCACAAAAATCCAAAACCCTGACAACATCACTAGCTGATAGTGGGGGAGTCTGAGGGTGGGTGAGGGCAGGAGTTACATGGGAACTCTCTATACTTTCTACTCAATTTTGCTATGAACCTAAAACTGCTCTAAAAAATAAAATCTGTTTAAAAATATATGTATAGTAATAAAATAAACCCACCCCTTTTACTACAATTTAAATAACTTATAATTGGATGAACCTATTAACAGATACACACATACACACACCCCTACACATCCCAATTTGAGAAAGTCTGATCTTAATTTGACAAATAAGAGATTTTCTAAAGAGGTCTAACTCATTTGCCACTCTAAAAGATTCTGGTTCTTTCATAAATAGTTTATCAGAAAATGAACATTTACACAGAATGCTTCTCATCTAGAATTTAGTTTAGTTGAAAAAGAAAGACCAGGAAGTACCATCCACCTGCATCCCAGCCCCTATCCCAGGCATGCACGTTGACTGCTGTCACCACACCACCCTGCCTGTGTTCCTTTCCTGCTCAGGAAAATAAGATATGTAAACATTTTTTTTTTTTTTTTTAGGAATTCACTGGACATATGATGAATGATGAGAATTTGTCCAAAAAATTTTTGTGTCTCTGGTAACTAATAAGAATAAAGAAAAGCACAGAACAAACTGTGCTTTATATTATGAACGAAAAGTATAGTAAACTAAGCTAAACGCTGCGTCAAGAGTATAGCTATTTAGAAAAATTCCTTGGTCATATATCAAATAGATTAAGGTCCAAGTTGAAAATTTGCATGCGCTTTATAAAACCCACCAGCTCGTTGGAAAGAGCCTGAATTTCCCATGTGTATACTATATAAATTTCACAAGCATAAGCAATCCATTTGTCTTCATTTAGCCTTCAACCACTTCATTCCCAAGGAATTTCTTAACCATTTAAATAGAACTTCTGAGATGGTACATTTCTCAGCATAGAGTTTAACTTCCCAGAAGCCTGAAGCTTAAAGGAAAAACGTGGACCATCTTGGGAGATTATGGATAAATTACAGTGAGGTAATTTTCACAAAGTGCCCTGGGATAGGAATGACCCTCCAGGAAGTGATATCAATGAGAGAAGGCACAGGAGTGCCCATCAGGCCATTTTCCTACCTCCAAGTGGGACTGCACCATCTACTGCCTGGGTCACATGAACTCCAACTTATAGGGAGGCTCTGGAGTGGTCTCCCTAGGGAGAATTTTGACTGTTACCAGGAAGGGCACAGTCAGGATATTGACACTGTCTGGTTAATTACAGAGAGAATTTAATATAGACAATAGTTAACCAAGTTTTAAAAAACTGCAAAGGCAAAAAGGAGACACTGAGTTGTCCCAAAGGGAGTAACTGAGAGAAGTAGCTACCGCCCCTGAGGCTGAGGGATAAGTAAAGAGTTTGGGATTACTAGAATTTAGAAGCTCAGAGGAGGAGTCCTGCAGAACTGGGAACCACACCTGTGAGGGGGGGCTGCTGGCTGGTGCTGGCTGCTCGGAGGGCTGCAACGCGGCAGGGCTGCTTTGGAGAGTGTGGATGAAACGTCCAGAGTAAAGAACTAATTCTGGGATGACGTGGACGGCAACAGGAAGCAAAGCAGGAAGGAGTAAATTTCTTCTCCCTTAATCCTTTGAGTCTCCACTAGTAAAAAACCAAACAGAGAGACACATGGCAAAAATGAAATGTGACTCACAGGGTCCCAGCCCCAGCATCCGAAAGCAGAGTAAGGAAGATTGGTTTGTGCTGAGAGTCCACAGTCTAATTGCCAGAGTAACATCTAAATTGAGAGTTGGTATGGCTTTACAAGTGGGGCTTGTAACTCTGCAAAAAGAGAGACTGTCTGGGCACAAGACACTGGGACAGAACCCAGGAAATCAGTTGAGAGTAGAGAGCTGGATTAGGGGCTTGATGATGGAGACATGGGCAGCTGAAAGCCTTCTCTCACCCTTTAATGTCACTGGAAGGCTCATTGGGAAGATTCTTTAGTGAACACGTTAGTATCTTGAAAGGGATGATAAGTGTAGCCAAGTAAATGAGCTTGTCTCTCTCTTCTTTCTTCAAGAGGTATCTGTACCTTGGGTCAAAAATAAAAACCAAAAATGAATATCCTTGTCTCCTATTAACACAAAGACCCTGATACCCCTTTGAAATTACTGTTTAACGAACTGCTGCAGTTCTTAGATGGCTGTGAAGACTTTCTCCTAGCTCAGGGAGAGAGGAGTGATGCCCTGGTTTTCCTAAACATAGCATGCTGGATTCAGCATGTCTGGGGACAATCATGCATTGGAACAAAGCAAAGTGTCTTGTCCCCTATGACCTGGAGTTCCTCACATTTATACCAGAAAATGAATCACATATTCAAATGTCATTGTTACTCTGTTTCTTTCCTCGTCATATACCTATTCTGACTTTAATCACAGCTTTCCTCCCAAGCTACAGTGAAGGAGGAGTGAGTGAAGAATTCTACATCCTACCGTGATTGGAGTTTTATAGCAATGCTTTACCGTCAGACTTCATGCTCTTCTGGAAAAAAGTGATCTTTCATTCCAATCAATATCTATTCCACTTTTCCTGAACACACACACAGAGACACATTTAAAATGATCTTCTGTAAAAAGAGAAAGAGAGCAATAAAATAAGAATATTGTCAGAAAATATAAAAATGAAGATATAACAGCAAAACAATAAAATGCAAATGAACTGAGATGTTTATAAATGCAAGGGGCAAGGAAATAAAATGGAAGTCATAGCCTGCCTCATTCATTCACATCAGAGTAGAATGAATCATAACAACTACTGAGGTAGTGACTCAAACAGTAATTTAAGAAGAAATTTGGGAAGGAAAAGGATGAAAGCAGGAGTGGGCAACTCTATAAACCTTGAGAGCATCTCTTCATGCAAAACTAGTGGACCAAGGTGTGGCCAATCTACTTCCAGCAATGAACCATCACTGGGTGTCTCTGCAAACTGATGTGATGAAGACCTCCCTCCTCATTCTATAGATGAGTAAGATAAATAGATCAACCAAATCTGGGTCTGTGTAGTTCATCATTTGCTAAAGGAGATGTTGAGACTTCCTGCTTTGGATTATAAACCCAGAGACATAGCTAATTAAGGAGTAGCAGGATCCTAAAAGACAGGTTACCTATTATTAATAGTTGTCCTGAAAGAAACAAAAAAAAGGCATCAAATTTAATGACAGCTGGTTGTTTCTGAAATTAATTAAGGAAACAAAAAAATAAAAATGATTGTAAATCACTAAGTCTTCAAATCAAACTGACTACCCCAGGGGTAGTCACCCAATAGGAGATCCAGGGAGAGATGCTTCAGCCCTTACAGGACCTAGCACAACTAAGGAGCAAGTCAGGGCCATAGAATGGAGGTTCACAGCCATTTGCCCCTCTTGCAAACCTGGAAAGATACGCTTTATGGGGAGGGGGACAGGAGCAGATATGTTAGGTAGATAGTGAGGGATTCCGGGTCTCCTAGGGATGAAAGTGGATGCTATTGCCTTGGTGCAATTGCCCCACCTGGGAAGAAGGATGAGGGTGGGCCCCAGGCCCCCATCTTGGTGGTGCCCCATCCTAATCTCCCAAGCAACTGCCAGACCTGGCGGAGGAGGGAATACCCTACAAATCTGCCAATCAACTTGGCGCGCCAGCTGCAAACGAATGCAGAGGACTCTCTAGCCCACGGACCAAGCTGCATAGGTACCACAGAGTCCAGAAATTGACCTAGAACAACCCGCATGCATAGTAATGCAACTCCTAACTGTCTAATCAAAGTGCTTCCATGGTGACGTCTGAGCCACTAGGAAGGTCCCAATCTGGGTGCTATAAAGCAAGACGCAGACCATAACCAACCCCTTTTGTGTGCCCTTCCTTTGCTCTCCCTTTGGTGCAACAATGGGTCCAGACATCATCTGTGTTGTGTGCATAACACTCTGTAAACCTATATCTTGCTCCTGCCCTATAATCCCATCTTTCTCTCCTCAGTAAACCTCATTTTCATGCTTGCCTAACTTTGTTGTGTCTGATCGTTCTTTGGCCATGAGCACACCAAGCACTGACATTTCAGACTGAAACCTGACAGATAGAGGCCATGCTCCAGTGAGACAACTGCCTCTGATTATATTTACTTCTAAGTGAAGGTGTTTCACATAGAAAACCTTTAGGAAAAGGGAGAGAGAGCTCATTGCCTGGTTCCACAGTAATACAGAAGATCCTTGGGAAGGGAGAGATTGTTTCATGAATTGGGGAGGTAGCTGATAGCCACTCAGTAAGACATGTTTCATTCCTACTCCCTGGGCACTGAAGCCAGAAAGAGCATACTTGGGTATTTGGCCTAGTCAGCTACTCTCTCTTCCTTGAAAATGTTCTTCTCTTGGCTTCTATGACATTACCAATTTCCCCACGATGCTACAATCTGCTATGCTCCTCTTCCTCCAATGGCTATAAAGGGAAGATTGCTCCAAAGTTAATGAAAAGCCTCCTTTTCATCCTGCCTGCCCTTCTAGCACTGTACGAATGACCTCCTCCTGTCCTCTGGTCAACAATCCCAAATGTGCTGATCTCCTCCTGATAACCACTGTGTGCACTCAACTCCTACTCAACACATCCAACAGATACTAATGCATTAAATATGTCTAAAACGCTCCCACTCCCCTCCCAATCTGTCCCTGGGGAGTCTTCCCAGTCTCAGTAAATGGTCCTACCCTTGCTTACGGCAAAAACTTAGAAGTTGTCTGTTTTTCACCCCAAAATCAATCCAGCAGTGAGTTTTGCCAGCTCTAAATACAATATATTTCTCCATCTACCCATTTCTCCCCATCTCCACTGCCGTCCCTCTAATCCTAGCACCCACCTCCCCGCCTCCCGTGATTATGGCAGTGACCTTATAATAATCTCACTGCTTTGCTCCTGTATCCCTACAGCCCATGCTCCACACAACTCTGCTTCAATGATTATTTAAAACATAAATCAAATGGCATCGCTCATGCTTAACCCTCTCCAATGGCTCTCTGAAGTACCATAGAGTAAATTTAATACTCCTTCCATTGTTCAAAGCTCTGTAATACCTGTGCCTTTTCTCCCCTCCAGCCACATCCACATTTCTTCCTCCTTTAAACTCATTGCTCTCCAATCCTCAAAAGCTCTAAGCTCATACCCATCTCAGGACCTTTGCCCTTGCAGGATTTTGTTTGTTTGTTTGTTTGTTTTTGCCTAGAACACCTTTCCCTCAGATCTTTGCACAGCTGACTCCTTTTACATGTCTCAGCTTAAAAGTCACCTCTTTAGAGAAAACTTCCCTGACAAAACTTCCAAAAGTTTTAGAACCAAAGAGATCCTATAAAAATAGAATCACTGGGCAGAGAGAAGCTTCTTAAGATCTTTTTTTTTTTTTTTGAGTTTTTTTTTTTCAGCTTATTATAGGGGTACAAAAGTTCAGGTTATATATATTGCCAATGCCCCCCCCAGCCCCCTGAGTCTGAGCTTCAAGCGTGTCCATTCCCCAGACAGTGCACATCGCACTCATCATGTAGGTATACACCCATCCCCTCCCCCCACCCCCTCCCCCGAGTCAGAACTTCAAGTGTGTCCATTCTTAAGATCTTAGTTCTGGAGACGGAAAGTCTATGCTTGGATTACTACAAGTCAGATTCAATTATTTGCATCACAAAGGAGAAGTCCTACCACAGAGTTGGAGTGAAGATAAAAAGATAAAGATGAGAGATACAAGATGGGAAAAGATTCAAGAAGACACAAGAAGATAAAAGATGAGAATACAGCTGACTAGGATAAACGGATCATAAAAGAAGAGGAGAGGAGAGAAGGGAAGACAAGGGCATTGAGGATGAGAAGCCCTCCAAAAATAGTGGATAATTAGTGTCAGTGTTCTTTTCAATCCCTCTTGGTGCTAAAGGTAAAAAATGACAGCTTGACCTCCTGAAAACAATTGCTGGCAGCTGGAAAGCAAAGAAGAAAACTCAAAGAGCAGTTTTCCAAATGGGACAGCAACTGAACAAAAGGCTGTGACACTAAATTAGACTGGGAAATTTATTTACCCATCCAAATAATATGCTAGAGGCAGAGAAAGAGCTTCCTAAATCACCTAGACTAGGCTTACCACAGTTAATGAGGCTTGAAGATAAATTACGAAAACTGTCCCATGAGGCAAAACAGGACGGAGAGAAAAGGGAGTGGTCACCAGGGTCCCAGCAGAAAGTGAAGGTGACTGATTCTTAATAGGCAGAAGCAGTTGGGTGGTAAATCCTCCTGTCTCTATGCCAGTTCTCAGTCCATGTGTAGCTGGGCTCAGGCCCCAAGGTAGAAGTTGGGATGCCATAGTGGGTGACTATAATTGATTCAAATCAATTGAGTGAATCAATTGATTCACTCTCGGAGTGTCCAAACCAAGAGCCTCACTCAAGGTTCCTGGTATCGAAGGCCAAGAAGGAGGGACAGAGCGAAGCAGTTACCATCATGAGTGTCCCTGAGTCACAACTCAAAACATCACACAAGACTGTTGAACATCTTGGGTTCTGTGTAACTCAAAGTCTAGACTCTTCACAAGTTAAAGTTCTGATTCTAAATAAATCCACTTAAACCTATGTGCATTTCATTTATCTTTCCTTAAAAGAAAAAAAAAATGTTTTGCCATAATAAAATAAACTTCTTGATTTATACAAGAGGATGGGGTTAATATCCTGTAATCAGATACCTTATTGTGCCAAAATGTGAATAATTAAAACTACAAAACTGGAAACAGAAAATTTCATGGTTAACGTATGTGTTTATGAGTATGCACGTGTGTCGAATGACTAGCTTGGCTAAGTTCTTTGTGGCAATGTTTGCGTGGACATACACATTCCCTGTCTTTTCTCTTGGGTCATGCTAAAGATAAAAATTCACCACTGAGAATTTACAACACCAATATACTGTATGTAATTAATATATCCTTTGGTCTGAGGTTTGCTAGAGAAATAGTGGACTTTGGAACTTAATATTGCTAGTATAAATTAACTGACACAGTTTATCAGCAACCCTTTTTTATTTCAGACTCAATATCTTTCGAAATTTGAGGGGATGTGGGTTTTGCTTTTTTTTTTTATCAATAACACTTCACATTTCAGTCGTGATTTCCTTGATTTGAGTAGAGATTCCTTCCTAGATTCTTTGAATTTCAAGCAAAATTTTTTCCTACTTTTTAAGGAAAGAACTCTGTCTCAAAAACAGTCTTTAGGGTTGGTTGAAGATTAAACACTGGCAAAGAAGAAAAAAAATTGTAATGGCACCATGCCAACAGTTCAGAGTTAAACGAAACTTTTTAAGCCTTTTAATAATTTGGCCTAAAGCCACTACCTCCCAGTTTGGCAGAACAGGTGGAGATAATAACTCTACAGCCCTTCTTTAGTGAAAGCACAGTATGAAGCAATTTTGAAAGGATTATTACATACTTTTATTTTTAAATAAAAAGTAAAAGGTGAGGAAGCATATGGTACAATATCTGGGGATTCTTGCTCACTTACTGCAATTGAATCAGGAAGAAATCTGTCAATAAATTGGGCCTTTAATCCTCTGAGGTGAAAATGTGTTTTATCTCATTCTCACCATGAAAACTACCTTAAAATGTGAAATTGTGGGTATGGGCAGGGTATATTGTAATTCAAACCAAAAATGTGAATGCTGATATTCAAGCAAATACAACCTTTGAACTTTCCATTTTCTCTTTGTGAAAACATTCCAGCCAGCCCCCAGAATGTCTGAAAATTGCATGAGTATTTTAATGTACATATAAATATAAAATGAATATGGAGCTATGACTGAAATGTACTATCCACACTTATCTTTTATAATTTGATTTTTGTGAACCCAGACCACATTATGAAAGCTCACAAGAAAATTGTCAAATATAAGCTTTCTGGATGCGAGTTTTCATGTTATAATCTTGTACGCGTTTTTTATTTTTTTAATATATATTCAATTGTACCTCCTAGGAGCCTATAAATATTGATATGAGATTAAAATTTGATCTGAAAAACCTCAATGCCCCACAAAACTAGTGGAAATGCTACTTTGGTTGAAATTCTTTGAATATCCAAACAAGAATGGTTAGAGTGGACCTGCTTTGCCTAATATGTCTTCCTGTTTTTTACCTTACATTTGCATCTAGAGTTTCTGAAAATAAAATACATCTTTTACTTTATGATTCCATACCCCACGAACAGACCGGTAAAGCAATGTTCATAAAACGCAAATGGGCAAGTGGAAAACTATCATTATTGAAAGGTTTAAAGCAGGATTGGAGAAAAGGAAGCCTTTCCGGAGAGATGGGTTTTAAAATCTATAATTTTTTATTTTAATTAATAGATTTTATTTTTAGAGCAGTTACTATAATATTTTTAAAACAAATGAAAGAAAGTATTAATACTGAATATTTCTGGAATAAAATCTATATCAAAAAGATCAATAACATCATGAGTGGGATAATACAAAAACAGATTCTCATGTAAGGGATGCCAGTTAATAGACTGAGGCCAGAATTCCCTTTCATTACCCTGTGGTCACCTACGGGTCAAGTCCGGGTTTCTATCTTTGTAGGCAGACAGTGTTTACTTTGATGGTGCCAACACGGAAGATCATTTGAACCTCTCCACAGGTTGGACCTAATTCTAAGGTGTACAGAAAGAGGGTCAAGAGAAAGGAAGGAAGCAAGAAGAAAGAAAACGGAAATCACAACCACCACTTGTTTCCATGGATGCTTAATCTACGTATCTGCTTTCAATCCCGTTAGTCCCACAGCTCAAAATGAGGTAAGTAACACAACCTAAATGCTTCATTATCATATGTGTGGATCATGCCAAAAACATTTAAATGCATGTTTGGTGCTGAGAGTAAACTGTATCAATATCAACTATAGTAGGTAGAAATACGTGAAACCTCTCCTACTGAAAAAGAATTAAAAGTAATATAAACAAAGGCTCCATTAAGTATTTCTGGACCTCAGAGCTTGGTCAGCCCTGCCTCCAGGCTCAGGCAGGTTGGACATCTGTACTCAGCCCAAGGCGTCAAGATCCCTTCCCTGCAGCAGTGACAGCGAAACCCAATTCACTGCAGAGGAGAGAGCCATCATAAGAAAGTAGCTCCCCACCCCCGCCATCCATCGGATCACTCAGTTCAGTGTTTCTGTACCTACTGCTAATGGAAATTGTCTTCTGTATCTACATATGTCTGGATTTGCATGTTTCCTGTCCTCTGCTACAAGAATGCAAGCTCCAGGAAGCAGAAATCTCGTCTCTCAGGTTCACTACTGAATCTCCAACTCCCAGAATAATGATCAGGACAGAGTAGGAGGAACACTTGCTGACTTTGTCAATGAGTGTTCTGGATTCACAGAAAGAGGCAGGCCACAGTGCCAAAGTAGCCTTGAATCTGTTTTTTGAAAGTCTGATTTATATGTAAAATCAAGACAGGGAAAGACAGACTCGCACAGATGTGACAGAAAACATCCTGGAGGCTATTTTGCAGTACAGGCTAAAAGCAGGGTCTGACTATCACATCTAGTGTGAGGGGTTGGACGCAGTGAAACAAAAGGTGACATGGCAGAATTCTACCGCCTCTACATTAGAACTTGGTCAACTAATGAGTTGCTGATGTTCCCAGAAGGCAAGGCCAGCAAAAAAACCATTGCCTGCCTCCCGGTCTAGTAGGATTGCCATTGGTGGGTTCACTTCCGTTCCTTCTTTAAACTCAGCAAGACACATATTAATAGTTGCTTCTCTGGGTAAAACTGCTCAATTTTGATTGAGAGCTCTCCCTCAGCTGACATTTTCAGTGTGTACACTAAACTTAAGCAGTGTGTTTCTTTACTCCTTCCTGGCCATGATAGCACAGGCCTCCCTTTCTAGTGTAAACTTTAGCATTACTCATCTCCTCCGTGCCTAGCATGGAGCCTGCCTCGCAGTATGCACTCAGCAGAGATCTTTGCTCTGTTACATGAACAAATGCATTTTATGTAGCTGTAGTTGTTTTGCAAAATATATGTTTGTAATAAGTTTTTTTTTAAAAAAAAAAAAAGGTTCTAGAAAATAGAATACTTGGGGTCAGTATGGCTGGAAGCTAATGGACCACGACAGGAGGAACTTGGGAGGGAATGAAAAAAATGAAAGAGAAAACAGAAGATGATGACATATACTCTTGTCACTGTCACTGCTCCATTTCTCTCCTTCATTTCCCTGCCCAAGGTCTTTAATGAGGGGAGACTTATTTCCTTGCTATTTTTATTCCAATGCTCCTGCTTGCATGATTTGGTGACTCCCTGGTGCTAACCTGGCCTGCTGTGAATGCCCTTCCGGGGTCACCTCCCCAGTGCCAGAATAACCCCATTTCCATGGATGGCGAAGCTTCTGCTGTGTGGGCTGGCTGGCAGGTGCACAGCTTCCCGGCCATGTGGTTGGCCCTACACACACTGCCACTGGGGAAACCCCCTGTCCTCACTCCCTCCTCAGCTGTAGCGTGGTGTCCCCTGTGTTTGTCCTCTATGTTCACTCAATCCCCTGAGCCTCTTGGGGTCCGGGATCCAAGCCAGAAACCTCCTTCATTTTCTATTTCCTTAGTAGATTTAAGAAACAAAAAGAAAAGAAAACAAAACAGAAACAGCACAGCCTGGAGGGGAGAGGAACCTTTATACACTAGGACAAACAACTTCTTGCTTTCCAGCAAACTCCAACATTCTGTGGATTTCTAGAAAAAAAATAGATTGACCTCTAGAGTCTCCTTAACCCAGAATTTTCTTTCAGATAAACCAGTTAGACTTAGTTTTGCTTAACTGATATCTCCTGCTGGACAACAAAATAAGAGCATTAAAATCATTATAAGGCCACCCACTAAAAATGATATGTTCAATGACTATATAAGAAAACTGCCATGATATAAAACCACGACATAAGAGTGTTATGGGTAATGTTTTTTTTTCATACTGTTCTGTATTTTAAAAACTTTCCTCAGAAAACATACATTATTTTAAAAAGGAGAATGAAGACTTAAAAGTGTTTTATTAAAGTTTTACTCAAATGTCTTTTGCTTTAAATGTTGGTTGAAGTATTAATATTATGAAGGCCAGAATGTACAATTTTTTATAAAGTTCTCCTTAGTATTGTCTAATTTTGGCAAATTATTTCTTTTGTTGTTCTTTGCCACTTATTATACATTATTTTATAACCTTATCAGCTATCTGCAAATAAAATCCATTGCTTTCAAGACAGTACACTTCTTCAATGTTTTTAGTTTTAATTGCAGTATTTTTCAAGTTGGATTTGCTTAAGCCACATATTTTGTATTCAAACAGATGTTCATGATATAAATATTCATACTGAGTTTATGTGGCTCATAATTCCTTGTATTACAGATTGTTTCAGATGAGTTTACAGACCTCATTTCCTTCCGACTTAAAAAATGCACCCAGAATAATATTTAAATTACATTTACACATCTAATAAAGATGTGCAGTCATTTTAACAACCTCTGCCCTGTCAATCATTGATAGGAAAATAGAACCTGACAAGCACGGGCTTCATCCTAACAGGCAATGCGTTTGAAAGGGTTATAACTCTGTGCTAGGGCTGTCTTTTCTTGGGATATCATCAACCATCAACGTGAGGTTTTTTGAGAGACTCTGCTGTGTCTTCCCAGGTAAAAACATAGTACACACGTATATGTCTCTTTCCTCTTAGGAATCAGGTGTATACCTCCATTTGGAGCAGGTAGTTTTAAATCCAAATTAATGACACGGTGATTTGCAAACCTGAGTTCTAAGTATTATGTGAGTTTACAAGATTAAAATTTAATATAAACCAAGGGATCGGTTGCTTCTAGGGGATGAAATACAATATTCTCTGAGCAACATCATATTCATTTTTAATAATAACTAACATTTGTTGAATACTAACTGGATGCCAGGTCTATTGTAAGTGCTTTCCAACTAGTATCTCATTCAGTCCTCACAACCCTGTAAGAAAGCTGCTTTCACTATTCCTATTTCACAGGTGAAAATCTGAGGAAGAAGGAAGTGATGTACTAGGCCCACCGTCACAGCTAGTAGGTGGCAGTGCCAGAACTCTAACTCAGGAGGACCCCTCTCTCTTGACTCTGTACTTGCTCTCAAATATAAACTATAACTGTAGAAGTCACCAAAACACATTCCTATGTCTCCTTCCTTTTGTTGTTTCCTCCTTTTCTCCAAAATATTTTCATTTCTTTTGGTCATAGATCTTTTGTGCATTCTTAAAATGTCAAGTCCAAATTTCCTCATCAAGTACAAGAAATGCATTTTCGTACCTCTGATAATTTACAGCCATCCAAAGACTTAACAGTGTAATACATGGGGTTCTTATTTCTTTATGTATATAAAATTTCTCCTTCTCAGGGACCCTAAGAGATGAGTCAAAGGTTCAAAGTCACAGTATTACTTATGGCAGCAAAATTTGCAGCAGAACTTACTCAAAATACATAGTCTCTAAATTGAATTTGCTGAAAAGACTAACATATTTTAAAATATCATGTGTTATTGTATCCTCTAGAATGCACTGAGAAAAGGAAGCAAAAAGCAAAAACAAGCAAAACACAATAGTTGCCAAGTACCTGCTAGATGCCTCAGTGCTCAAAGTGTGGTCCTCAGCTAGCAGTATTTCTATCATCTGGGAGCTGGTTAGAAATGCAGAACCTCAGGCTATATCCCAGACCTACTGAATCAGAAACTGCATCTTAACACCAATCCCTGGGCAATATACATGCACAGGAAAGTTTTAAAAAGCACTGCAGCAGAGAACGATTGCAGGGAGCCTCCGGTTACCATACTTCAGCCAGCATAGAAACCATCCTGACGTCACCAAGACAGACAAAAGTGAGTGCCATTCACCTGCCTAAGCTCACTCTCATTCTGCCAGGTCAGAATAGGCATGGCTATTGTTAGGTGTGAATGGGAAACACATTTTTGCCAATAGAACATTCACTGTGTCACAAGTTTAAGAGGTTTCAACTTTGTCATAAAGCCAGTGAGGATTCATTCAGGATTTTGAGAAAATAAATCATATGATCAGATTGCATTTTAGAAAGAAGGCTCTGGCTACAGAGTGGAGAACAAAGGAGACGGGACAAGCTTGGAGCTGGGGCAATCAATTTATGCAGTGGGAAAGTGTTGGTAGCCTGAGTAATCAGTAGCAGAGGACAAAGCAGAGGGACTCAAAGGTAGACCTGTCAGAACTTGGAGGTTAATAGGGATGTGAACTCTGAGGAAGAGGGAAGAGATAATCGGAGAGAATATTTCATGACAAAAACTGTTTTTTAAAAAGAAAGAGAAATGATTCGCACTAAACATTTAAATAGTGTTATACTAGCCCAAAAATGAATTGGGTAGATCAATTCAACTGTACAGGAAGACTACAAGCAGCTCAATTCCTTCCCACAAATATTTATTATGATAAAGGTAACAGTTAATTTATTAAGGACAGAGTGGATTATTCAATGAATAACATTGGGATAAATGATAAATTACTAAAGGAGAAAAAAGCTCTTTGCCTCATGTCAAAATGAGATTGAAATAGATTGAAAATATTGTATGTGAAAATATTGGATTGTAGTTGTATGCGAAAAAAAATTTTAAAATAGGTGAACATTAAATTGATCTGATGGTACAAGAAAACTATACTAAAGCACAAAAGGAAATGGTAAAAACCATAAAGAAAAAGATAGATTTGATTACATAAAAATTAAAAACATCTGTATTACAAAGAAAAATTAGAACATAATCATCTGTGAATAAAGAAGTCTTACTAATTGAAAGATATAGATTATGAAAACAATAGCAAAAGGAGAAAAGAGGATAGAAAATTTACCCCCCAAAAAGTATGATTCATAAAAAAAGAAAAGAAAATTTGTTTAAACACAGTAGTAATCAAAGAAGTAAAAATTAAGATAATAAGAATATTTCTTCTTAAATTGGATTAAAATACCCACTTATTGTTCCAGGTGTAGTAAAATTAGTAATTTTTACACAAAAGTTTTTGGAACACAATTTGACAATCTGTTATAAAATGTTTAAAATGTTCATATTCTTTGACCCCCAAATTTCACTTTAGGAATTTATTCTAAGAACATTAGAGCTATGTATAGTAATTTTGATGTACAAAACATGTTAATTTCAGCAATTTGGAAATGGAAAACCTAAAACACAGTGACAAACAGCTGAAGGTTGATTAAACAAATTATGCTTAACCATTAAAAAATATGTTTGGCAAAACACAACCCAAGTATCTGCTGTCTCCAGGAAACACACTTAAACCACAAGGATGCACACAGACTCAATGTGGAAGGAAAGAAAAAAATATTCAACACAAATGGGAACCAAAAGAAAGCAAGTGTAGCCATTCTCATATCAGGTAAAATTGGCTTTAAATCAACAAAGGTAAGGAAAGACAAAGAGGGCCATTATATAATGGTAAAGAGAGGAATTCAACAAAAAGACTTAACAATCCTAAATATATATGCACCTAACACAGCAGTTCCCACATACATAAAGCATATTTTGCTAGAGCTAAGTAAGCAAAGAAATAAATAGCATCATAATTGCCAGGGACTTCAACACCCTACTGTCAGAGCTGGACAAGTCATCAAAGCAGAAAATAAATAAAGACATAAAATGTAACCAAAATGTTTGTACTCTCATAATATCCTGAAATAAAAATTAAAAAAATAAAGAAAGAAAGAAACACTGGGCCTAAACCACACTGTAAATCAAATGGACCTAACAAACATTTACAAAACATACTGCCCCAAAACTACTGAATATAATAGTGCTTCTCAGCAGCAGATAGGACATTCTGCAAGATTGATTATATCTTAGGCCACAAAACAGGCCTCAACAAATTTAAGGAAATAGACATTATACTAGATATCTTCTTAGACCACAATGGAATAAAACTAGAAGTCAATCACAAAAGAAACACTCGAGCCTACACAAACTCACAGAAATTAAACAACCTGATGCTGAATGATTATTGGGTCAAGAATGAAATTAAGATGGAAATCAAAAGATTCTTTGAACTGAATGACAAAGGGGACAAAAGCTACCAAAATCTATGGGACTCAGCAAAAGCATTTCTCAGAGGAAAATCTATAGCCTTAAAGCCCTACATCAAAAAGACAAAAAGACGGCAGATCAAAACCTAATGTCACATCTCAAGGAACTAGAAAAGGAAGAGCAAACAAAACCCAAAGCCTGCACAAGAAAAGAAATAACAAAGGTCAGAGCAGAATTAAATGAAATGGAAAAAGAAATACAGAAGAACAATGAAGCAAAAAGTTGGTTCTTTGAAAAGATAAGCAAAATTGACAGACTACTTGCTATATTTACCAGGAATATAAGAGAAAGGACTCAAATAAGCTCAATCAGAAATGAAAAAGGAGAAATTACAACTGTTACCAAAGAAATACAAACATCATTCATCAATACTATGAAAATTTCTATGCACATAAACTAGAAAACATAGAAGAAATGGACAAATTCCTGGAAACACACAACCTCCCAAGACTCATTCAGGAAGAAGTAGAATTCCTGAACAGACCAATAACAAACAATGAAATCCAAGCAGTAAAAAAAAATCTTCTAACAAATAAAAGCCCTGGACCAGATGGATTCACAGCCAAATTCTACCATACCTACAAAGAAGATCTTGTACTCATACTACAGAAATTTTTTTTATATATATATATATATTTTATTTATTATAGCTTATTATGGGGGTACAACAGTTCTGGTTAAATATATTGCCCATGCCCCTCCCAACCCCCCAAGTCTGAGCTTCAAGCGTGTCCATTCCCCAGACAGTGTACATTGCACTCATCATGTAGGTATACACCCATCCTCTCCTCCCACCCCCATGCCCCCGAGTCCATACTACAGAAATTATTCCATAATATAGAAAAGGAGGACATTCTCCCCAACTCATTCTATAAAGCCAGTATCACCTTGATACCAAAAGCTAGGAAAAGACACGACAAAAAAAGAAAACTACAGAACAATATTCCTTTCAATATAGATGCAAAAATCCTCAATAAAATACTAGCAAACTGAATTCAGCAACACATCAAAAAAAAAAAAAAAATCCACCATGAACATGTGGGCTTTATTCCAGGGATACAAGGATGGTTCAACATATGCAAATCAATAAATGTGAGTCACCACATAAACAAAAGCAAAAACAAAGACCATACAATCATCTCAATAGATGCAGAAAAAGCATTTGGTACAATCTAGTACCCTTTCATCATAAAAACTCTCAACAAACTAGGCATAGAAGGAGCCTATTTTTTAATTATGAAAGCCATATATAACAAACCCACAGCCAACATCATACTGAATGGGGAAAAGTTGAAAGCATTCCCACTAAGAACTGGAACAAGACAAGGGAACCCACTGTCACCAATTCTATTCAACATAGTGCTGGAAGACTTACCCAGAGCAATCAGTCAACAGAAAGAAATAAAGCATACCCAAATTGGGAAAGAGGAGATCAAATTATCACTCTTTGCTGATGATATAATCTCATAACTAGAAAACCCCAAAGACTCCACCAAAAGACTCCTGGAATAGATAAATAAATCCAGCAATGTCTCAGGATACAAAATCAATGTACATAAATAAGCAGCATTTCTATACACCAATAACAGTCAAGCTGAGAGTCAAATCGAAGTCTCAACACCATTCACAATAGCTACAAAGAAAATACAATACCTGGGAATAACCAAGGAGGTGAAAGATATCTACAAAGAGAACTACAAAACACTGAGGAAAGAAATCACAGATGACACAAACAAATAGAAAAACATACCATGCTCATGGATCAATAGAATCAACACTGTTAGAATGTCCATACTACCCAAAGTGGCTTACAGAGTTAATGCAATCCCTGTCAAAATACTAATGTCATATTTCACAGATCTAGAAGAAATAACTCTATGCTTTTTTTGAAACCAGAAACATCAAAATACTATACCAAGGCATATCCTAACCACAATCAAACTGTACAAAATCAGTGACAAAAAGAAAAAAATTTAAAAGCAGTAGGAGAAAAAAAGACATGTTAGATAAAAAGAAACAAAGATAAGGATGATGGCATAATTCTCATCAGAAACAATACAAGTGAGGAGACATTGAAACAGCACCTTTAAAGTAGTTAAACAATAAAACTATCAATCTTGAATTTTATACCCAGTGAAAATATCATTTTTAAATGAAGGTGAAATAAATATTTTTTTAAGCTGAAAGAATTAATCACCAGCAGACCCACACTATGAGAAATGCTAAAAAGTCCTTCAAGCAATCTGTAAAAAAAAAATTATTAAATTATAATTGGTACACAGTAAACTGCATATATTTAAAGTACAGAATTTAATAAATCTTGACTTATGTATACACCCACATAACCATCATCACCATCAAGACAATGAACATATTTTTCAGACCCCAAATTTTCCTTGTGCTCCTTTGTAATCCTCTCCCACACCCGACCCCCTACCCAGGCAACGAGTGGTCTGCTTTGTGTCATTATAGATGAGTTTGCATTGTGGAAAAGAAGGGATAGCTACCTACACAGCAGTTACTTCACAGTCAGGGAGAGCAACTGTAAACACTCAGTGGTAACCACACCACAGCTAAATCTCCCTTCTATTCAGCCTCTTAATTTTATGGATTAGAAAATTGAAGGCTGAGTATTTAGCAGACTCATCCAAGGTCACACTACAAGTTAAGTGACAAAGCCAAACTCAAACCTATGTCATTGGATTCCAATTTCCAAACCCTTTCTGTTAAGCTATACTATAATTATATCATCAGAAATGCAATAAAGCATATATTTATTCAAAATATCCCTCTCAAACTTAAATAACTCAAATCATGTAAAATATTAATACAATTTCTCACTTCCTTTTTATAGACTTTGAAAATGTATCATGCTTTTTGGACTTACCAAGAAGCACCAGGTAGATGCAATTTACTCAGCAATTTGAGTACATTTCTGGTTCAAAATGTATAACTAACTCCATTCTATGTTTTTCTATCCTTATTTGCTCTAGTCATAATAGCATGATATATGCAATCCATTTTAGACCTTCTGTGAATCTTTAGTAACTTTTGGCTGTATTTTATGGTTCTTAATATTTTCTATACATGCATATTTACAATATTCACTTGATATATTTATTAGCATATAATAAATATACTAATTTTAGTATATTAGTAATTTATATTAGTATTTATTTTTGTACCAGTATTTTATTAGTATATTATTATGTACAGTATATAGTATATGTTGTATATAGTATAATATAGTATATATAATTAGTATTTTATATTATTAATATTTAGCATATTAATTTTTAGTATATTAGTATATTATACACTAATAAATATATACATTTGAGTTTTTCCAGATTTTGAATTTGCTTTTTTTCGTATTTCCCAGTTATATCATTTGACATTTGGATCTTACTGTTCAGTCAAACTGATTTATCTTAATAATCTTTCTCTCCCTTAAAAAATAAACTGAAAAAGCACAAGTGTTCAAATAACAACTGAAAACATTTTTATTGATCACCATTAGCAACTTCCAAAAACACAGTATTCATCCATTAACTTCTTCCTGGTCTTCTATCTACTACTCCAATTCTACTGTTTCTTTTGTCAAACTTGAAAATTCTGATCCATTTATTTTACTTCAGCTCTTCAGGCAGCTTCTCAATTTGTAGAAAATGTAACAGTGTTTGCTGGACCAAGCTGACCTCTAAAAATCTGATGACTCACCATTTGCAATCACTATAGCTGGCTCTGTCACCAGCTAAGCATCTATGCTTTCCAACTCTTCAAGGCTTTGCCACTATAGCCTACATCAAAGAAGATACTGAAGGACAAATAGTCTCTGCTTTCCACTTGGCTCTCATGATGACTGTATGTGGTAGTGGGTTAGAGATCTACGGGCAGTGACGTTTCCCGAGCATGAGAGAACGTGGGTTGCTACCTCTCCTCCAGTCCTGCAGCAACTGCAGACACCTTTGATCCCTGTGGGCTCTTCCACTAAGCCAGCCTTGGCCTCACAATCATTTCCTCCAGTTCTGCAGGTAAGAAGTTCAACACGGGTCTCACTGGGCTAAGGTCAAGGTGTTGACAGAGCTATGTTTCTTTCTGGAGGCTGTAGGGGAGAATCTGTTTCCTTCCCTTCTTGAGGCCACCCTCGTTCCTTGGCTCCTTCCTCCATGTTTAAACTCAGCAAGGGAAAGTCAAATCCTTCTCACATTGCTTCATTCCTACCACTCTGCCTTTCTCTTCCATTCTTAAAGACTAGCATAATTAGATTGAGCTCACCTAGAAAATCCCAGATAATCTCCCCATCTCAACCTTAGTCATATCTGCAAAGTCCATTTTGCCATATAAAGTAACATATTCACAGGCTCTGGGGATTAGGGCTTTGGACATCTTTGGGGGTGGGGGCTATTCTGCCTTCCACAGACAGGTGTATATTCATATATGCAGATACAAAATGACCAAGATACGCTATTATGTGAAACAATGAGTTTTAAAACTATGTAGGGTATAATTCCATTTGTGAAAAAAGTGGTTTTTTTTATATCTACATATAATGTACTTACGTTTGCAAAAACATAATAAAAGGAGGAAGGCTCAGCCCTGGGCTGTACAGAAAAGCTCCCCCTGCAATAAGGGATGAGATTATGAGAACGTGGGGAGAAGAACTTACACATTTTGCTTGATATAATCTT
>CM052445.1:15327910-15395302 GCA_028533085.1 Varecia variegata
CCCCTCGTACTACTCGTCAATAAATATATGAGTGTGTAAAAAAGCAAGCCATAGTCCATACCATCTGTGAAACCACCCATTAATTTCCTGAGTTCTCTGTCATTTTCTAAAGACCCAACCTTTAATTAAAAGAAGAGCTAACATACTAAACATGTTCTTAAATCCATCAACTCAGAACGCAAAGAGTCATTGTGGAGTTCTTCTGCTGGCATGATTTATTCACTCATGAGTTAGGAGTGGGCAGCCATTATAGGCAGGTTAACGCGTCCAAGGATACCAGGCACATCCCAGACACTGAGTCCAGAATGCCCACCCAGTGAGTCACCATGTCAGAGCTATGCATAGCAGCGAGTCGTTTTCCATGGTTAAGACCAAGAGTCCACAAACTAGGAAAGCTTGTGGCTTCCTTTTACATGTAAAATGGCATAATATACTGCATACTTGTACGATCACAATCTCTTTCTCTGAATCCTGGATAAAATTCTTGCCTTTGTAATAGTCTCTATTCCGTAATGTAATATTATTATCCTTTCCTTCACAGTACCGATTCTCTCTTCTCTTCTCAGTTCTTCTTAGAAAATGCCTTACATCCTATCTAGGAATGTTTTATCCTGAGAAACTAAATTCCTCAAGGCCTTCTGTCTTCTTAAGCAGATAAAACAGGGTATTTACAACAAATGTCATTGGTGAGTATTTTAGGTAGGAAGACCAACACTGTACATTAGAATAACTGCCTCAGTGGCCAAATTTCTTGGAAAGCAAAATGAGGCCACTGAACACTCCCTAAAACTGGCCATAGGACACAACTTGCCCTTTTGCTCCTGTGCTTCTGTGGAGTTGTCCTTTGTCTCTTCTGCAGCCACCACAGTCCCAGATAGCACTAGGTATCCTAGAGGGAACTATTGTGACATTCTGGAACTTTCACCATCATACCCTGCACCCGACAATATGTGTCCGTCTTGATTGATCTTCAAAGATTTTTGACTTAGCCTTTAAATCATTAACTTGAATTAAAAGAAAATGCATTTTACAATTGCTAAGCTTTCAGGGACTATTACATTTTTCATAAACCATGCAATAAGTTCATGAGATTTTTACTGTCCTTTCCAAGTTTGCCCAGCAAACAGATCACAAAATTTTCCCTTAATCCTGACAAGAACAGCTATCGATTGCAAATATTATTTATGCTGCCCTGTCTCTTGGAAGAAAAATAGACTCTTTTTTTTTTTAAATAATGACATCAAATGTCAATTCTAATGGTATCATACATCAGGTTCAGTTAACATATGACATCAAGAAGCATTTTGCCTGACTTTTATGAGAGCTCATTTTTTTGTGTTGATCTTTTTAATTTTCTAGCAAATATACATATGCATAGGAAGATTTGGCAGTGCTTCACATCTAGACACCACTTCAGGCTTCAATATTGGAATTGAAACATTTCCCAAACAAGTGATCTTTCTCTCATCTGTAATTCAGAATTTCCATCCCATGAGAGATGTTCTAAATTCATGCTCAGCGTCCCGAAGACACATTCCTACTTACTGAGAAGCATTGCGACCTGGAAGGGGAATGGCAGGCCTTGGAGAGTACTGCTGTGCAGTCTGTGGCTGAACCACATGTCCACACAGCTGCTCACCAGGCCTGGGGGCTGAATCTCTAGGCAGCAGGGAGCACGACCACCTTCCTCAATTCTTCTGCTATAATCTGTCCCAGTGTTACAAAATAGACTACCCGTACATCTGACCTGGGACTAATGCCTAAAACCTCTATGTATAATTCAGCTTATAAAACCAAAATATTATGGGACCAATTTTCCCCTCATTTAATCCAATAAAGAGCCATAATGTAAATGATTCTGTTTGAGAGGTTCTTCTCTAGATTATAAACTCCTTGAAGCCAAGGACTTTGTCTCTCGCATTCTCTCTCCACAGCCTAGCACACAGATAGTAGGAGTTCAGGAAATATTTGTTCTCTCTGATGTAAGTCCTGGGAGATTCACTACCTCCCAAATGTACTCTACCCCTACTCAGAACACCATCCGCAGTTGTCCAAGTGGGTCAGAAGCTTCTTTGGATTTTTCCACACCTGCTTAGGTATCTGTAAAGATTTCCTTTGACTGTGGACTATCTTGTTGCTCTCCCAGCCAACTTCTCTATTGACTTGTGCCTTTCATCTTTCTGGGAGAAGGTAAGATAGGGCTAGAGAATGTTGCAACTGTTCCTCGCAACACAAGCCATGGAGGGGATTTAGCAATCCCTGAGCACGCTCTTATCTCTGCAGAAATGTTCTGCCTTCTTCTGCATTCCAGCTTCCAGAATCTTTGCAATGATCTGGCCATTGGCCAACCTTCAGCAAAGTATACAGGAAAAATAATGGCATAATCTACAGATTCCTCCAGATATGTGTAGGACACCTTGGCACAATAAACAGACACTTATCAAGCACCTACTATGTGCAAGGCTGTTATTAGAATTTCTTGCTCTAGATAAGATTTTTTAAAACTTGATTCTTTAGATTTTTAGCTGCCAATCATTTGAAAGAAAAGTCTATTTGAAGTAAAATTGTATTACCACTGATGACAAGTTGCCCTTTTAAAGCAAGACTTGTTTAAAGTGGCTTCATTCAGTTAGAAGGCTTTGGCAACAGAGGTGCACTGCTCAGCTCTGGCCCAACGTCAGACATGCTATGGTGATGCTGGTGCAGTGTCTCCAGACTAGAGGAGCTCTGGAGCTAGATACTTGCTGTAAAGCACCGAGAGTTTCTCATGACACAAAAAAATGTGGAATGTTGATAGTACAAAGGAGCTGGGGGTGACCATGGCAGCACCTAAAAAGTGCTTCCCTTTCTCACTCCTTGCTCTAATTTCAGCATCCAAACCCTTCTTCACTCACCCCAAAGTGCAACCTCTCTACCCCAAAAGGCATTGGTGAACAGCCATGCAGAAGGAACTCATAGACATGTGTAAGTGGGTGAGAGTTCAGGGAGAGGGCAAGAAATCTCCTCTTCAAACTGACACTCAGGTAGTAAAAGAACACACAGTACTTCTCCCCCTAACCTCTCCAGCCTTTCCTACCCACCCCATGATCAGAAAAAGAATCCAAATTTATCCCCAATGTGAAAGTCAGCATGGGGGAGATTGTGTCGTTCAGTTCTCACTTGAAGAATGAGGATGGGACTGTTCCGGTGCTTAGTAGGGACTTCCCCTGAAAGTGCAGTAAAACTGTCAAGTGCTGTTTAAACATCTGTGTCTTTACTTGACTTAGTTGGGGCACCAGACAAGAGCTGTGGCTCCAATTGCAGAATCTATTTATGGAAGCTCCTCACCAAGCAACTGCAGAAAGTAACCAGACACACCCTGACAACCTCGCTGGCACCCGTAGAAGACAAATGATCCTGGAGTGAAGCCAGATGTAATTTCTTATATTCATATTGTTATTGTTCAATGTTCCTAGCAAATGAGAGAAGCAAATCCCCCTAGGACCCTGCACTCGAGGGCTATAGGAACAGAATGCGGGGGTTAAGCTACTGACTGTGTTTAAAAGGAAAAGATTACAAAGCAGAGTACATACATCAAAATGCTGCAAGAACTTGGAAGACTCAGATTTTCATAAGCCCTGGCTAGGGAAGTGTGACATGAGTTCAAACTACAGAATAAACACCCAAACCAAACAGGCCTTTAGAGGGAAATAAGAAAGTGAGAAAAATCCCAGAAAACCAAGAGAAAGCTGGGACTGGAGATGTGTCACAAAAATATTTAGAAAAAAGAGTATATTTTTTTCCTGAAAAGCTTTTGTATGTTATCATCAAATAAAAGCTTTTTATTTATAACTTCCCTTCTAAATATACCAAACTTGTTGCTTTCATGATCCAGTTGTTAATCACAATTCAGCTAGCTGGACCAGGGGTTAACAAATTCCTTCTGAAAATATTTTAGGCTTTGTGGGCCATACTGTCTCTCTATCAACTACTCAATCCTGCTGTTAGAGGACAAAGAAGCTCCCACTATTACCAGAACCATCCAGCCAGCACCATGGAGGAGCTGTTTGTTCCCAGATGGGGTGACCTTATCCTATGAAGCAAGTGGACCTGAGCAGGCTTTAGTAGATGCTGTGCTGCACCACTCAAATCTTTCCTTCAGAACCAATGCTCATATTGCAAGTTCTCCTAAGTGTTGACAGCTGATGGCTCATAGCGGAGACCCTCCTCGAACTGCTGTGGATTGAAGAGAGTGGCCTCATATAAGATCACATGCTCTCCCTGGAGATAGTCTACATCTCATGACTACTTGAGGCAGAGGCACATAGGCCTGGACCCTGGCCTCAATTGAGAACACCTCTGAATGGCTGCCCCAACTTTAGAGCACTCCATGCGATCATTAGAGGCCTTTGTTGTGAATACATTGCAGCTCAGCCTGTCCCTTTGCCCAGTCCTGCTCCCACTTGGCCCCAGCGGGTGTGGTTCCTGAGAGCACTCACCAATAAATGTCTTGCACAAGCATTTCCAGCTCAGAGACTTTTTCCCAAGAAACCCACCATAAATCAGCAAATAGACGTGAGGATTTATCCGAGCTCTGTTTTTACATGTAATGAGGGAATAATAGCAATTTTGACCTCCTAGGAATGCTATAAAGAGTCAAGTTAAATTAGTGAAAGAGCTGTGCAAACTGTAAAGTGCAACAAATTTAGCATGACATTATGATAATAATAGTTATTATTATTGTTATGACTTTTCTATCTCAGGGTGTTGTCACTAAAGAAAGGTAGTGGTCTTGTCATGCTTGTCTGCAACAAAGGCATTTTTAAAACAATGTTGCTGGAACATACTATGACCTAATGTTCAGAACTTGGCCTCTGGAGGCAGGCAAACATTTACCTCTATCTTGTACTAGGCATTTACCTAGTACATTGAAGACACCAGTGATTATATTAAATTGAATACACTATGTTTGTAGACTATGATGTAATGCTTTTAATCTGTTGAACATTGTATTTTAGAATTAGCAAAAGAGCCAAGCTAAATTAGCCGTGGATTTTTATCATAGATCACTTCTGTGTGTACGTTAAAAGGAAAATATGTGTGAGAGAAATTGGGTTGAGGTATTTCTAAAACTTGTTGACACAGTCTGACTCTTGTGAATCCCCTCAGACTGAGAGTCACGGGCGTCCACGGTTTTCCACACTGTATCATCAAGTGTTTATCAAGGGCATGGATAGTGCAGCGTTTTGTAAGGAAAGCCACAGAGAACTAAAGCCAGTTTTACAGTTCTGCAGGGCTGGCCAACTTATAACTCCAAATTTGGGAAGGATGCTAAGGGAGTCTGATGTACTATCTCTCTCACCGTCCCCACAACCATTTGGTTCTTGGGGATTAAACTTATTTCCCACAGTTTTGGAGGCTGGGATGTCCAAGATCAAGGCACTGGCAAGTTCGGTGACTGGTGAGGACCCAGTTCTGGTTCATAGATGGTGCCTCCTTACTGCATCCTCTGGGGCTTCTTTTACAAGGGGATTCATCCCATTCATGGGGGCTCCACCCTCGGGACCTAATCACTTTCCAAAGTCCCCACCTCCTAATACCGCCACATTGGTGATTAGGTTTCAACATAGGAATGTTGAGGGGACACAGACATTCAGATCACGGCAGTTACTAAACATAGCTGGTTTCCAGGGAAGAGGAGAAAAACCCTTTTGCAACTGTAGTTTCAACTCCATGACTACCTCCGTGACCACTGATGTTTACATTACTTATGGAGGCCAGAAGATTGTGAGCTTTATTCTCTTTGATAATCATATTACTCAGAAACCTCTTTGCCTCCTTAAACTCTTCTTATCCTTCCTTTTATGAATTACAAATACCCCAGCAATCATTTTCCAGCACCTGGATTTCAATAATAATCAAGGATCAGGAAAGACAAATTCTAAGAAACATGCTTAAAGTGAGGGAATATCATTTTTTACCAGACATAGAACAAAGTCTACACAAATCCAAATTTCACAGACAAATAGGATTTTGCAGGGGACCATAAGCTGACACTGGATGGAACATCAGATTCATTTGCCATCTGCAAGATTTCTCTTGTTGTCAATCATCTGTACACAACTGTGTGTTATGGTTATGTATATGAGCTGTGACGACAAAATAGTGAAGCAGATTCTATATAACATGCACAAAACAAGGAACATATGTACACCAATATAAATATATATAAATTAGCTTGAATCCAAATCCCACATTTGCTTATTATCAAAGATGGCAAGAAAAATGTAATCAGAGTTGTTTTCTTTCTCCTAATCCTGTCACCTGTCATATCTAGCAGTAGAAAAAGTATCATCCTAACCTCCTAGAATTGCCGCATTATAGGACTTGTGAAATAAACATTCATTCTATTTCTGCACATAATTAGAAAAGAAGAAAGTCAAGGTTGGAATGTGTCAGAAACGGTTTAGTTAACACTTGAGATTTACCGAACTGATAACATTAGAGACTCTGTAGAAGTCCCAATCAGTGCCCAATTGGTACTGAAAACAGTCTCACAAATCAGTGAGATTGACCCTGCAGTATTTGTTATATGCTCTAAGAATTACGTTGCCTGAACAAATTCCACCTGCAGAGTAGGGGCCTGTCTGATGGAGCAGGCTGGAACTTAAAAGAACCCGTTCTGCAAATAGCCTACTCAAGAAATTGGCCTCACCAGCAATACAATGGCTGACATTGATCTGCAGACTTGCCTTTAAATATCCAGGAAGGGAAAATGAAACTTGAATCACACAGTTAGTCTGAAAGAAAAAAAAAAATGTGAAGCATAATTTGTTTATAGGAAAGCACATCAGCCAGGAAGGCGAGAGAGTCGATTCCAAACCTCAGTTGAAAGCACCACCCTGGCCTGGGAGGAGGGAAGAGTTTGATCAGGGCAGATTCTGCCTCTGAAGCCGCATGGAGATTAGCGTGCTAGGTGGAAAGGGAAAAACTCAACCCGAATTTTGATGGACTTTGAAATTATTTTCATTAAATAGTGTCCATTTCTCTCTTTGGCCCTGACTTAACATAGATCTGACTCATTCATTTAGACTTGGGAGAAAGAAACGTAAATTTGAGTAAGGTCACGAAGACAGAGCTATGAAAAAAAGAAACTGTCTCTCAAATCAAACAAAAATAATAATTAAACAATTAAAATTAAACAAAAATTCATCATAATTGAAGAATTCAAACCCTTTGCTCAGATTTCTTAGGCTATAAAGGATATTATGTTGTTCCCATGAGTGGTTGCCTTAGAGCATATTACTTATGTAATTACACATGTAATCATTTCAAGTGCTTCTTCTTAAGACAAGCTTTACGTGCCTCATCCCCCAGGCAAAACTTTTAAAGAAACACTCTTCACCACTCTATCCTTAAAGAAGAGCGTCATCCACCCACCATTTCCCACCCTTATCCGTCTGTGTGAGGAGCGAACGGTCGGGTATCCTCTCTCCTGCTCCCTGTGCTAGTGCAGTGGGGTCTGCAGTAGCTGAGAGTTCCAGATCCCCGAGTGGGTGATGGGTCACCCTTCTTGGTGGCTCCCTAGTTTTGACACTCACTGCCTTCATGGCCTGGATCTGCACAAGAGCTCAGGTGTAAGGGTTCAAATGGATTAGAAAGAAGTGCAGCAGGGAAGCTCCGCTACAGACATTTTGGAGAGATTAAAAGCCCTGCACTCCAGCCTGGGCAACAGAGTGAGGCTCTGCCTCAAAAAACATTAAAAATTAAAAAAACCCTCTAAGCAGAAAACCAAGGGAGAAGCTTGACAAGTTTCAGCTTTCAGGAGAAGTGCCCATTCTGTGCTCAGAACAACACATGCTACAAAATAATCGAAAGGAGTAAAAGTGAGCCATCCTTCCCTGTAGAGCTTAGAATGGCATTTGAAGTGTCATTGGGAGAAACAAAATAACTGCAAACACATCCCAGAAAGCGTAAGTACTCTTTCTAAAGAAAAGGGCTAGCAAGTCCTGAGGGTTCAGAGACCTGGTAGAGAACACAGACGAGGGAGGTGTCTGGCCCTGATGCAGTCAGGAGCGCTGAGGACGGGAATGGAGAACAAGGCTCATGCCACCAACAGGCACAGCCTCTGCGCAGCCCAGCCACACACCACCATGCGACGTTAGGAGATAGTCTGGGCTTTTTTTGTTTTTTCCCAGAGAAGCCAGATATGTGTGTGCATGCGCGCGCGTGTGTGTGCATGTGTTGACAATGAATCTGAACAATACTTAATTACTGCACAGGACAAACAAAAAGGTCTGTGGCCTAATCCAATCCATCAGTCACTAGCTTGTAACCTTAAGGATTTCATTCTTTGGACCTCCTAAATAGCAAAAAAAAAAAAAAAATAGCATATAAAATACAATAAAAGAAGGAAAGAAAAAAATGTGCACCAGTAATTGATGTTACAGTCAGGGGCACGTCACTGGTTTCCCTAAGCCCACACAGACTTGGGTGTATTAATGTAATGCTTGCTAGCTGCCATATCAGATAAGCCTTGAAATCGCAGTGATTTAATTTAATAAAATGACATCAAATAAAAGCAACACAATTATTTCTTGCTCACCTGACAGCTCCATCTGGTGTTCCTGGTGGCGGTGGGTGGCATGTGTGGGGAGGGAGGGAAGGTGCTCTCTGGAAGAATTCTTCCATCTTATGCGTTTGCGGTCTTCAATCCGTGCTCCCCCAGGTCATCCTGGAGAAAGGGCGGTACAGTGGTCTCCACTCCACCAGCCAGAAAGGAGGACGGATGATGGTGAAGGGAGGTTTCCACAGGCCAAGCACCAACGTGGTCCACATTACTTCCATCTATATTCCACTGGCCGGGACTCAGTCCTCTGGCCACACCTAAATGCAAAGGAAACCACAAAAGCTTGACAGTTGTATCTCCAAAAAGATAAGGAAACTGGTTTGCAGGGAAAAAAATATAGCAGACAATGCCACCACTAGGGATTAAAATGGAGTCACTGTAATGGCAGCAAAGTGGATTTTCTCTACTGGCATCCCAATTTGCTGCTGTGACCCTTCACTCACAGTCTCACCCACTTCTTTCTGAGAGCCCCCAAAACATGTCTTTCCTTTCCTTGGAGATGTGTCCTTTCAGCTACCACTTGCCTGATCCAGATTCCTTCAGTGTGTTTTCAAGGCTCCCAACAGAAACTCAAAGGATCCCTAACCACCTCTCACTGGGAGCGCCAAGGACTTTTCTTTGCACACCTTTGTGCGTGCTGAAGGCTGCTGCCTTGCCCTCCACAACTTACTACAGTGTCGGGTTTTGATATTTTTACCTTGCAGCTCCTCTCTCATACTCTAGGATTCAGATGTGATCCAGAGATAAACTGCAAGTTCTGTATTCAGAACTTCCTCGTCCTTCTAACTTTTCAGTTATTGGACAAAGCTTACCATGGCTGGTTCTCTTTCTTTAAAGTTCAGATCTCTCCCAAGAAGTGCCTTGATATCTTAAGCAGAATATTTTCCTAGAAAACCCATACCACCTACCAGTTCTTAGCAAGACTCAAACATATGTACATCCCATCGATGGATTCAACATCGACTCAAATTGGAATCCTTTATTACACTTTAATAAAAAATTTCTGCACAACCATCAATGAAAAATATAACATGAGAACCATTTCTAAATGTTGTACACGTTTTTTAGCAACAAAATGACTTTTAAAAGCTTTTTAATTATCTCAATCTTCTTTCCTATTTCTAGGATCTCTAAAGTCCATAGCAATTTAAAGGTATATTTTCTATTAAAAAATTATTGAATGACCTAAAGACTTAGCCAGAGCCACACTCCTCCCAGGACAAATATATCAGAAGAAGAAAAGTTCTAATTCAAGGTGAGGAAGTTATACCCAAAAGGAGATGCTCTCTGACATTTGATTCATAATATGAGAGGCCGATTTGATGTTCTATCAGAGCATTAGAAAGTAAGTGTAAAAATGCGCACAAATAAATATGAACAGGAAGGAATCTTAGTGACCACATGATCTTACCTCACCCAGTCACCTCAATTTGTCAATTGAGGAATTCGTGGTTTTGAGATCCATGATCACACAGCTGGGAAGTGAAAAAACGCATGCAGAATCCAAGTCTTCTACCAATATATCCAATTCTTTCTCCCCACACCATATTGCCTCTCCAAATTTTTGTAGAGTTCTAAGAAAAGTCTGAGCATTTATCACTTTGCCTTCTTTGCTCTACTTCCCTGATAATCAAGATTTTATTCTTTCAGCTCATTAATTTTACTTCAATAAGATTAATTCTCTTTACTTTCTTGTACTTGTGACTACTCCACTAGGTATTTTTCAAAATTCAAAAATGGAAAGCCAGGGAACATAAATGGAAGTTCCAAGTGCAATATCAGCCTTGACTTCTGCATATGTTTTGGGTGTTACAGCTGTTTTCTAATTAACTCGGTAGTCGGCTATGTGACTCAAGTAGCAGAAAGTTGCTACTTTTTCACCACTTTCTTTTAGTATTGCAAATATTTATTACCCACTTAATGGAAGCCGTCTGTTGCACATGCACCAAATTGCATATGTTAATCAATTCAAAATAGGCCCTTGTGGTTTCAGTGTACCCTTGCACACATAATGCCTTTATCATGCACAAGATCTTGGTTCCAAGAGAGCTAAGTAGGAGGCAGGGATTTGAATTTAAAGGTGTGTTTGAGACAGAATGGACATTAGCATTCGAGGTAAAATGTGAGACTTAATCTCAATAATTAACAGTATAATTATCTAAATTTTTGACTTTTGAATATGAAGTCTGTTATGCTCTGACATCTCTTCATTCACAACATCTCTCGTTGTTTCAAAGCTTTTCAAGAATATTAAGGCTTATTTTCCCTTAAACCAAAGCGTTCTGACCTTTCCAAGGTTTCCTATCCTGGGCCACACGTAAAGGCAGGTGATGCCTTACAGTCTCCCCAGCGAAGTTTCGGCTCAACCGTTTCTGGGCTCACACCAACAAATGCTGCATTGACCTGGGTGGGGCTGATTTTTCACTGCAGCTAGAAGCCTTAGCATCAGAAGCTGTGGGCAATTCATCCTATGCCATTAACTTTGTGTTGTGGGTTTCCGTTCTAGCCAGAGTGATGGCAAGTTATTTTCCAGGGTAGATAGGAAGGAAGGCAGGGTAGATGTTCTGGAGAGTTGCCCAGATCCCTGGCCCCTCAGAACTGAGGTACTGTTTGAATCCCCAGTGCCTGGGGACTGTTGGCTAAGCTGTATCCTTCTCTAGGAATTGTCCTCACCAAAGGAAGCTGCCTCACCCAAAATCCCGTCCCCCCCCTGCAGTCTGCATGAATGATTATGCAATAGGAGGAGTACAAAGGCCAGTCCCCTCCCTCAATCTGGGATGACTCAACCTACTGGAAGGGCTGTGTCAGCCCAGAGCTCCCCATGTGGTCAGAAGAGGCCTCCCAGGCCCCTGCAGTGCAGCCCCACTACCCCTCCAGCCCCAACCTCGCCTCTGCGATCCTAACAGGGGTTGTTTCCAAGAGCACTTCCCAATAAACCTCTTGCAAGCCAACCTTATAGTCTGTTTCCAGGGAGCTCGACCCAAGACAAAAGGAGATAGAAATGAGGATTCAGCGTTCATTGTAACATACCTTGACAATATCTTGATTCCTGTTATTTGGGTCAATTTATATAAATACGAATGAATAAACAAATGTGTTTGTGTGTGTGTGCAATGCATTGATTACTTCCTATAGGCAGCCAGGCACCATCCTAAATGTTTTTCTTATATTAATATTCAAAACAACCCTATGAATTAGATGCTATTATTATTCCTACTTCCAGATAAGAAAACTGAGTTAACTGCCCATATCACAAAGCAATAATTGGCAGAACCAGGGTTTAAACCTGAACCAAAAGACTCACACCATCATGTGAGAACATTGGGGAGCAAAACTAAGGGCTGCTAGAGTATACTGCCTTGTTTGGGGCAGTATCACAGCTTCTGGGCTATTAAGCATTCTTATATCCTTTTATGCATGCCTTGTCCACTACATTCCCAAAGGAATTCCAATATGGACAGGCTGCTTTTCATTAGCATAAAATTATGCATTTTATTTCTGAAGCCAGTGACATTAATCCTAACCTGCTTGCTAACAATTAGTTTAAAATACGTTATTTTGGGCAATTCTTGCTACTGGGACGTGAAAAAAGTCTCTGGGGGCTTCTAGGAAAGCATTCGTTGATTATAAAAAGCCACAAACGAGGAGAATGCCTCCTTGTTGGCTGGGTGTTTTCTTGTGATACGGCAACTGGAACAGCCATCTGTGAATGTAGGGAACAATAGCTAATGAGGCCAGGGAGGAAGGTGGAAAAAATCTGGCTCTCTGACATCTTGTTTAGATTCTAACTTAACCGACTAAAGACATGCCATACCTACAGCCTGCATCTTACATGAAATAATGAAGTCATGTGTTGTTTCAGCCACTGAGTCTGGTGGGGAGTAGAGGAGGGTGTTGTTACTTGCAGCCAAAAGCATCCTCACTGTACAAAGCCTATAAAATTAGAAGGAAAACAAGGGTTAGTAAAATGAACAAATATCAAAAAATATCAAGTAATAAATAGATGATAAGAAATGAGTTGGGAATTAAAACAAATAGAAAAGTAAGAATAAGAAAGTAGGATAAATGATGAGAGAAAAGAAAAAGATCAAATATAACAAAATTAAAGCTTAAGAGTGAAATAAATTTTGTAAATCTATATAAAATACGAAAACTGTCCAGTCACCAAATCAAATTGCACAGGAATAGAAAGTAATTTGTTTCTTAAGTCCTTTAATCACTCACATATTTTTATAATATTGATCCCTCCAGAAGGATTCAGCTTAAATTTAGTATTAAATCCTGGGTAACAATAGTTTTACATTCATCATTTCACTTAGCATTGTTAGAGCCCCATTTTGCAAAAAAGATAACGATGGCTTAGAGAGGCTATAGGTAAATGTAGCTAGGACTTTTGTTTACTAATAACAGAGACCCAACTTGAGACAACTTCCAAGGACAAAAAAAAAGATTTTTTTTTTTTTTATAATATGGTCCTTTGTCCCAAAGTAAGAAATTGTTCTACAAAAGAGTTGTGAATATAAATCACTAACACCACACAATGCAGTTATAAACTAGGGACCACCAAGGAAAACTTTAGAAGTGGCGAAGTAGAGAGGGAACAGTAAACCTGAATCTCAGTATCCCATAAGTTAAACAGACTATAAATGGTCTACATGCACCAAGACCAATGTTCCAATGGTGAGGAGGTGCTGTGGACTGAATATTTTATCCCCCCAAAATTCACATGTTGAAAGATTAATCTCAGTGTGATGGTATTTGGAGTGGGCTCTTTGGGATATAATTAGGCCATGAGGGTAGAGCTCTCACGCATGGGGTTAGTGTCCTTTTAGGAGAAGCAAGAGAACTAGCTAGCTGTCTTTCTGCCATGTGAAAATACAATGAGAAGTCAGCAGTCTGCAACCCAGAAAAGGGCCCTCCCCAAACCCAGACTTGCAGCCTCCAGAGCTGTGAGAAATAAATTTCTCTTCTTTAAAAATTACCTAGTCCCAGCTATTTTGTTATAGCAGCACAAAATGGACTAAGAGAGCTTCCTTTCCCAGTTTCCTCTATTAAAAAAATACTCCATTTTATTTGCCTATTATAAAACTAAAGCACATTCATAAAAAAATATCAAAATTCAAAAATAAGAAAATATTTATTCATATAGCTGCCATGGTAACAGACTAATTATTAGCATTTTAGTGTGCTTCCTCCAAATATGCATGAATTTTTATACTATAATTTATTTTATAAATTATAATATACAATTTTGCATCCCACTCTTCTTCACATTTAAGGATTTACCATAACCATATTTCATATCATTAAAAGGTCTGCATAATATTCTTAATAGTCACAAACCATCCTATTCTATGAATGTGTTGTGAGTCATTGCTCTGTATGTGGACATTTAAGATGTTTCCATTGTTGCTAATACTGATCTTGAGAGCTCTTAGGAACATCTTTGAGGGCAAATGACTTTTCATATTTGAGATCAGTTCCTTAGAATAGAGTCCTATTGATAGAACTGTTGGATTAAATAACATGAATCTGTAGTAGACCGTTTCTTTGGTAGGTTTCAAAGAATCAGGCCTCCTGGTATTCAGACCCTTGTATGGTTCCCTGCCCTTGAGCCTTTGATGACTCTGTGTCCTGCTTTCCTCAATCGAATGCAGTAGAGATGACAGTCTGCCAGCTCCAGGTTTAAGCCCTGAGAAAGCCTGGCAACTTGTGCTTTGGCGCTCCTGTGAGAAGTCTGGCCATCCTGAGGCCTCCATGCTGTGTGAAGCCCCACCTAGCCATGTGGGAGGGCATAAGAAGCACCTCGGCCCCCAGCCAACGGCTCAGCCAAGCTCTCCCCTTGCAGCCAGCATCAGTGTGCCAGTCTATGAGTGGGCCACCCTGGAGGTGGACCTCCAGCCTCAGCTAAGCCACCCCAGCTGGCCCATAGAGGACAGGAATGAGAGATCCCTGCCAAGCCCTACTTGAATTGCAGAATTGAAAGCTAATAACTAAGATGGTGGTTGTTTTAAGTCGCTAAATTTGGGGGTAGTTTGTTTTGCAGAACAGACAATTGAAACAGAATATTTAAACATTTTTAATGTGCATTGCTAGGTGGCATCCCACAAAAAAGTGTTAAAGTCATTGTTTTAACAAATCCTCACAACCACTTTGTTTTATTAGCCGTTTAAAAATATTTGCAGAATGTGCCAGTTTAAACTTGCACTCCCCTCCCTCCAGCCATTCAACCACTTCTCCTCTACAAAAAGTAGCAGGGCGAGCCAAGGCAGCAGGATCCAGAGTATGTTGGGAGTCACAGTCTCTGCAAAGACCACTGGAGGAGAAAAGGTGTTCCAGAACAACCTCTCCCTTCGGAGCTGGGGAGCTGGCAGTAGTGAAGCTAGGGGCCAGACGCTGAGGTTTTGAGGTTGGAGATCACACATGGATTCCAAACTTTCTCAACTTTGAGCCTGATGACTAAGTCGAAGTGGTTTTCTCACATGGAGTACGGATGAGATTATTTTGCGCGAGATAAAAGCTAAATGGAATATTGTTGAACAAAAGGGCAGACAGTGGCTGTCTTTAGTAACATTCATCTAAGTTTCTGTTTCTCCCCCATCTGGACACGTGGCAGAGTAACATTCTCTGCTCCCCTTGTGGTTGGGCAGGGCCATGTGACTCATCCTGATGACAAGCTGAGAGAGGAAATGCTGGGTGACACTTCCCTGCAGGAGCTCTTAAACTGGAGACACAAGGCCCCTCTGCAGCTCCCTTCCCTGTGCCTTGCTAACCAGCAATTCCCACCAACAGTGGCTAAGTCGAAAATAAGAACAGAATTCTCTGTATGCACAAAAAAAGACATGGAGCATGAATAAGAAATACATCTTTATTGTTTTTAGCCGCTAAGATTTGGGAGTTGTTGTTAACACAGTATCATCTAGGCCATCCTGATGGATACTACCTCCTTCTTTATTGTAGCATAAACTCCTCCGCAGACTTTGCCAAAATGAAGGTAGCAAGATGTTATGATTCTCTGCCTCGAATTACTGTTTACTCCATTTGCCTGCAGTTTTTCTCATTATAACGCCACGGCCCATGCTGTGGGCCCGAGGAGCAGGGCATGTGCAATTGCAGCCTTCACTAGCATCTTACTGCTGTTCAGTTTATTGCTCACAGGATCCTGGCTCACCTACTTTGACGCTGGCAAGATTGCAACTGCTTTCTCTCATAATATTCTATTCACCTACCTGTCTATGTATCAACTATCCCTCTGTCTGTCTATGCCTGTCTCTCTATCTGTTGTGGGGACTTGCAAGGAACTAAACTGCTTCCTGGGGATCAGGAGGAAGACTGGCGCAGTCCTCTCATAGGTGGCAGTTGCCACATGGGAAAGCTGGGGACACGTTGGCTGCCATGGCATCTTATTAGCTCTACTCTCAGACCAGTGGGCCTGGGGGTGGGAGGTGGGTCAGCTGTACAGGTAGACACTGGCCCCTGTTAAGGGCTATACTCTATTCAAGGTATCTTCAATATCCACACACATTCTCCAGTTGAAAGGTAGAAGGAAAAACCAGATTTTAAAAAACAAAAAAATCCTGCCTACAACAAACAGGTAATTGGAATTTCTACATTTTAAAAGAATGGATCATGCTTTGAAGCTAAACAGGATTTTAATAAAATACATGCATCTGTTTTGAAATGTACCCATAAGAGGAAAAAGATAGGCCAGTGTTGTCAATACATTGATTCTAAATTTTATGAAGATCCAGGAATGATGGATATCAATTTGAATATTTTTAGCATAGTATTTTTTGAAGAAAGAAAGTACAGATATTGCCAGCTCTTTGGCTATAGTTGAAGTCATTATGTTTTTCATCCTTTTTAAATAGTGTCAGGTTTGTAATTTTTGAAAAATTATGCCCCTTGCCTTCTCAATGAAAAGTTTCACTATGGTGTGAAATCTCTATTTTAAATCTGTAGTATATTACATCTATAGATGGGCAGTTCCACTTTTTGCCAACTAATTTAGTATCACTTTAAACTATGAGAGAACAGTTTGAGGTTTTATCCTAAGGATTCCACAAAATCTATAGAATATACATGTTTATATATTGAGTGTAGAAGTGTGTATTGTAGAGTGATTTTTTTTGTAAAAGAAAATTATATCATTGAATTTTCAAACTAGAAGAGATATGTAATTCAACCCTGTCAATTTACAAAGAAAGAAATGTTGACTCACAAAGCTACTAGAACCTGAATCTATAGTTCTAATCAAACTTCATATTTACCCAAAATAATGATAAATCTGAATTTTTTTTAATTTCCTTATCCTCAGGACAATTTATTTCAAGTTCTAGACCAGAACTAAGTTATAATATTGGCATTATTTTTCTGAGTATCTTAATCATTATCTTTAAAATGATTGGTTGTTACTTTTGGGGGGCATGAACCCTCAGTATTTATTAATAGAAACCCAAAGCAAAAGAATCACTAAGTAACTCAAACCCTAATGACTTACTCAAAGATTGCATTCTTATTTCATATTGTATCTCATATTCATGAGATAATGTTTTTATATTTATACTATTGAATGAATTTTATCTTAAAAAATCACTTTGAAATTATAGCATTGAGAAATAGAAATTGAATGCATAAATACATCTACCTAGCTTCTCCCTTTTTCTAAGTGATAATTTTCTGTGGCCCCAGTTTGTAGCATAACATGAAGACTTAGGAGTTCAATAACAATCAAAAGCATTACAGTGATGGTCTCGAGTGCCTGAATGTCCACACTGAAGTGCAGTCGATGTCCTTTTTCTAGCATCAATGGTCCCAGCCATTGCTCACGACCATGGGCCAATCCACCATTATCTCTCACCTGAACAGTGCACGAGCCTCCCTAGTGATCTCCCACTTCTTTCCTTGCTCGCTTTAATCTCGTCTCAACACAGTAGAGAGAATGATCCTGTTAAGCATGTGTTAGGTCATGCCACTCCTCAGCCAACACCTTCCAATGGCTTTCCAATTCCTTCAGAGGAAATAAAACAGAAAGCCTTACAATGGCCCATAGCCCTGTGTCACTGGACCCCTCACTACCCCCCACCTCATCTCCTACTCTTCTCCCCTGACTCACTTGACTTCAGCCACAATGACCTTCCTGCTGTCCCTCTAACACATCAGGCATTCTCCCACATCAATTTTCTTTTCTTTTTTGCCTATACCATTCCCTCTGCCCAAAATGTTGCTCTCCTAAATACCCACATGCCTTCTTTCTCACCTCCTTCAAATCTCCACTCAAATATTATCATCTCAATGAGGGGCTCCCGGACCAGCTTTAAAATTGCACCACCCACACTCTTCCCTGCTTTATTTTTCCCCATCACATTTATCATCATCTAACACACTGAATATTGTCTTTGTTTATTATCTATCTCTCCTCACTAGAAAGTAAAGCCCCAGAGTGCAAGGATTTTTTACCGGTTTGTTCATTGCTACATTCTTATGCCTGGAACAGTGTCTTTCACATTGTATGCTTTCAATAAATGTTGTTAATCATAAGTGATCTATAAAACAATTAAGTTTAAAACTAACATGCCAAAGAAAAAACAAAAACTATAAGGTAACAAAGAGCCCAACTGCTATGAAAAAGAATAGAAAAATTTTAAATCCAACAGAGGCCTTAGAAATGAAAACTATAGTCATCAAAGCTAAAAACTTGAGGTTCAGTTGAACTAGCTGGTTAGAGACAGCCAGAGAGATAATTAGAAAACTGAGAAAAGGAATTACTCAGAAAGCAGCACATACAGATTAAGAGATGGAAAATAGAGAAGTTAAGAAACATGGAGGACAGACTGAGAAGGTCCAAAAAAATGTCATGGGAGGAGGAGGAGGGGATGGGTATATTCACACCTAATGGGTGCAGTGCACACCGTCTGGGGGATGGACACACTTGAAGCTCTGATTTGAGTGAGGCAAAAGCAATATATGTAACCTAAACATTTGCACCGCCATAATATGCTAAAATAAAAAAATATAAAAAAATAAAAATACCATTTCATTGAAAAAAAAAGTCTATAAAATTTCCAGAAATAGGAAAGTGAGAAGTAGAAGAGAAATTCAAAAGAGATAATGGCTCAGTTTTCCATAATTAATGAAAAATAAGAATCAGTGAGTTTCAAACAAAATATATTCATGTCTACAGTCAAAAAAAAGAAAAACTGCAAAACACCAACAAATATTAATAGAAATATATAAAACAATCAGAGAATAAACCAGATTACTTGCAAAAGGAACAACCATTAAGTTAACATAGGCACGTCTTCTGCTTCCTTCCCTCCTTTCTAGAAGTAACCATAATTTGGATTAAAAAAAAAAAAAATAGGAACCGCAGGTCAAAGAGAGAGTAATACGAAAAAGAAGCAGCAAATTTTGAAAAGAACCAGAGAGAATTTCTAGAAATGAATAAAATAGCACACTGAAACAGAAAACTTAATGAATAAGTTAAACAGATTAGTCACTATTGATGATGGGAGGACCACTGGGCAATTAGCTCTTGAGGCTAAGATTTTAAAGCCTTTTTCCCCCTCATTCTTTTATGTATTGTATACAAATATGCATAATTAGCTACAATTAGTATGTCTTGTTTCAATAATTAAAAAAACAAATAAACTGCTTTCAAAAACTCTGGAAACAATGGAAAGGAATTCTTTGTTACTTGAATGTGCGTGTCTCTGATTGCTGTGGAAGTTTGCATCGGTCATGGTGAGCGAGGTAGGCTTAACTCATCAGAAACCTATTTCTTGCTCATGCTAGATCCCCGTCATGGGTTGGCTGGGGTCTCTGCCATTCCCACCGGGGACCCAGCTCAGGGAGCAACCGCTCTCTCTGGAGTATTAGCAATGGCAGAAAGAAAACAGTTCAGTGAATCGGCACTGACTATTAATGCTTCCTGCTGTAAGTGATGTACACTATTTCTCATGTATTTCATTGCCCAAAGCAAGCCCAGTCTGATGCCTGGGAGCAGAAATAAAAATCTTAGTGAAAAGCACTAATGGCTACTACAGAATTGTGTTTCCATACGTTGTCCATTATTTGTATTTCTTCTTAAGTGTATTGTCTATTCAGTTTCTTTATCTATATGGTCCTCAGTGTTCTGATAACACTTAGTTTATTCTTAATCCTAACCAGAGCCCTTGTAAAATATACTTCTAACCATGGTCTTCAGTTAATTTGAAATAGCTCGTTTTCACCGTAAACTGGGAGCTCCTTTTCCTGACTTATTCTCTTTACCGTGTTATAGTCCAGCACAAAGGTCCAACAAGGGCTTTTGTTTTTCTGCCTCTATATAGACAATTAATATAACCCTTCCTCATAATTTCTTTACTTTCTTCCAAAAGTCCTAAGTTTCTTCATTAATTTCACTATTCCCCATCTATTACATCTACTTCCATTCCCAAACCTACAGCTCATCTTGGTGACCAGAGCAGGTGTTTCCTTTTGCAGATATCACCATTAATCCCAGTACAGTACTTTGGAAGGACAGTTCTTAGCAGATACCTGTGAGTTTTGTTGTACTAACAGTAATAACAAAGACAAGGAGGAGGATGCCCCATGCCCACTCTCTTATTACAGTCTCTGCATCCTCCATAAGCCTTATCTTGCTGAAGCAATAGAAGGAAAACAACAACAACAAACCACTGACAAATTCCAAATACAACACATTTCATTTTATTTTTGGTATTTTTATTCATTTTTTGTGTTTTCCAAATGTTCTAAAATACTAGCCCTGTGTTGGCATATCATAGGTATTCAATAAGTTGAATCTGAATCAAATAGGGAGTAGAACTACATATACGGACTTCCTGGTATATGTGAGGCATTTTGTACAGATTTTTAATTGATCATTCACAGCAAAAGCCTACTACTTCTGGATACTCAGAACAACCATAAAGAAAACAATGAAGATTTTAATACTTTTAAGTATGTACTTTGCAAATTATTCTGCAATTCATCTATCTTAACTTATGGCTAATTAACCCAATTTTTGGTAAGCATTAAAATTGCAATACAGTGTATGTAACTAAAGCAAAAACTATTACCTGCTTAAAAGCAGTTGCAAATGGGAAGAAATTAATCTGCTAAACAAAGTATTTGCTTGGGTGCAGAGCATAAACTTTTTGTTACAGTTTACTCTGTGATTCAGATACTTGGTTATTTTATGAGGAAATTCCGAAGGAGTACAAGGCATCCTGCTCTTTACATGATTTCTTTTTATTCTTATGTCCAATGTACAACAGATTCACATTATCCAGATATTAGCTGTTAAGGAAAAAGAAGATTGCATATGGCCAAAATTATCCCTTGGAAATTCGTTGGCTTACCCAGTGACAAGGTTAGAGGATGCCCAGCACTGGGGTAAGGAGATAACAAACAGCTTCAATAATGTTTTTCACAACTTGAGGAACCTTGGGGTACTAAAGTGTGCCTAACAGAAGCAACACTTTAGAGAATTTAAGTCAACCAAGAGCATCTTTTAGCCTTCTAAATTATTTCTCCTTCTTGAACCTTTGGCTGAGCATGTATTGTTGAATTCACATAAATTGAAAGTACATGTGATGCAACTCCACTATAGATGCCCTAAAGACTTATAGTGTAATTATAGGCAATACTAACAACTTATTATTTATTTAACCTTCTGTAAAATTTTGTTATGAAAAAGCAGAGAAATGTCTACAAACCATAATGAAATGCAAGTCTAGCATCTGTAGCATCACAGTATTTTATTTCACAGTTGATTGATTGATTAAAGGTCCAACTTTCATAAAGAATACAGCCTCCCTGCTTTCAGAAGCAGTCACTGGAATGGTAATAGGTAAATATTAGTCAGTGATTGACTTTAGTTTATCCAAACTGAATATTTAAAAGCATCAAGTTGTACTTCAGCCAAAATGTTCTTCCATATTTCTATATTTTTAAGGTCTGGCATTACCAAGAGCAGTGAAGCTAAGAATGTTCTCAAAAATTTTCTGACTTCTCTTTGCAACAAGATCACTCTGGAATATATAATTCCTTCTGTGATGTGGCTATTTACAGGCTTTCCAAGTGTACAACTGACACCCCTATTAAAATCTGCTTAGGTTTTTGAAAATAGCATTCTTTATAGTATTATAATTATTAATATTTGGTTTATCTGAGGAAATAAACTAAGGATAATAAAAACCTTGATTACTATATTTCTAATGCTACCATTACTATATTTTCTGATTGAGAGTTCTCTAAATTTGATTTGCCAAAATTAGCAGTGTTAATACCAAAGAAAAAATCATGAGTGGAGTGTTCTTTTATCAGTTTCTCCTCTAGGAATATATACCTACATCCAAGAGAGAAATATTCATCCTACATATTAGCTCACTTTTTTGCCTTGGTGAGAAAATAATTGCAGTATATCTGTATAAAAAGGATTTTTCTTTGAAGATGCAATATGTTGCAGAAGATTAAAGTCATTCTGAGTGACTCTGAAAATCAATTCTCATTATACCAAGTTGTGTACATACATTATTGGGTTGATTGTGTACTGACTCCAAGGCAAAGCCTGAAATGTGTTGTTCTTAAAAATAATTAGATACTAAATAACTTCTTGTTTTCTTATAGTTTGATTCTTTCTTTTTGAAAGAATAATTTTAAATATATATAATAATAAAGCAAAATTTTGGTTAATTATGATCTGGTATTAAACCAAATAAATAAACATTATTTTTTTAAAAATCAAACATACCCTAAAGGGAATTCACATTCAATCAGTGAGATTAATTAGTAGTATTCTATTATTTAAGAGTTTCTCATGATAGAATATGCCCCAATATGAAGCCCTGGATTCTAATTCTGACTTTGCCACTATAAACTTTGAGGCCTTAGACACAGTAGTCAACCTCCCTGAGTCTCTATTTCTGCATTTGTAAGATAAGAATTCAGTTTTCTATAAAGTTCCATTTCTCTCTAAAATTATTCTCCAGAGATGCTGCCGGTGTCATGATAAGGCAGTTTAACTGATGTATTTCAAGAGTATTTTGGGATCTCCACTTCCGAAAGATACATCCTCCTTCCTGAAGCAATCAAAAAAAAAAAAAAATGAATAAAGTACAGTCATGCATCACTTAATGACAGGAATGCATTTTGAGAAATGCATCATTAGGTGATTTTGTCATTCTGTGAACATGATAGAGTGTATTTATACAAACCTAAATGGTACATCCTTCTACACACCTAGGCTGTAGAGTATAGCCTATTGCTCCTAGGCTACACACCTGAACAGCATGTTACTGTACTGAATGCTGCAGGCAATTGTAACACAATGGTATCTGTGTATCTACACATATCTAACCATAGAAAAGGTATACTGTAAAGATAGTATAAAAGAAAAAAATTGTATACCTGCATAGGGCACTTCCCATGAAGGGAGCTTGCAGGACTGGAAGCTGCTCTGGGTGAGTCAGGGAGTGAATAGTGAGTGAATGTAGAGAGCCAGGACATTACTGTATGCTACTGCAGACTTTGTAAACACTGTATACTTAGGCTACATTAAGTGTATTTAAAAAATTTCTCCAGTAATAAATTAATCTTCGCTTACTGTGACATTTTTACTGTATCAAATTTTTAAATTTTTAAACTTTTTGACTCTAATGACACTTAGCTTAAAACACAAACACACTGTATAGCTGTACAAAAACACTTTATTTCTTTATATCCTTATTTTTTTATTTCAGATTATTATGGGGGTACAAACATTTTGGTTATATATAATACCTTTGCCCCACCCAAGCCAGGGCTACAAGTGTGCCCTTCCCCCATACAGTGTGCTCTGCACCCATTAGGTGTGAGTTTACCCCCCCAGCCCCCCCACCTGACCGACACCCAGTGAATATTACGACCTTGTGAGCACCTTACTGTTGATCAGTTAGTACCAATTTGATGGCGAGTACATGTGGTACTTGTTTTTCCATTCTAATTTTTAAGCATTTTTTCGTTTTTATTTTTTTTTTTACTTTTTAAACTTTTTTATTAAAAACTAGGACACAGACCCACACATAATTCTAGGCCTACACAGGGTCAGGATCATCAATATCCCTGTTTTCCCCTCCATATTTTGTGCCCCTGGAAGGTCTCTAGGAGCAATGGTTTTGTATGACTGGCAGCACAGTCGGTTTGTGCATCACAACAAACATGTGAGCAACGCATTGCACTACAGCATCACAACAGCAGCAAGATCACTAGGTGATAGGAATGTTTCAGCTCCACTATAATCTTATGCAGCCACCATCAGATATGCAGTTGACTGCAGCGTTGCTATGTGGCACGTGACTGTATAGGAAACAGCGGTTTTCTAGACACTGGGCATGAGGCAATGGGTGGTGGTGACCCCTGAGAGATGGGAACCAAGTGAGATGAGCCCTTGTTGATTAGCTTACTGCTGCAGAGAGACCCCAAAATGTGGGAAGGGGGAATCCAGGTAGAGCCTGGTAGATTCTCAGAGTTAAAGAGATGAGGTGAGGGTCCAGGCTGTCCAAAGCATAGGATCCTATGCAGTTCATAGGATAAAGTACCCAAAAGGAGAGAGCTACGTGGAGAGAGAACACCAAACATCTAGAAAAGGTGTCCCTTGACTGTTCAGCTGAGTATCAATCAGCATCAAGTATAGTGTGTAAGAAAATTATTCAAGACTGGGTAAAGAAGCACCCAAAATTGTTACAGGTAACAATTCCCAGTGCCCACACAGGTCTAGGAATAGTACCTGTTCTCTATAGCCAAACTGGAAAACCTCATAATTTACTTGGGGATTGAATAAAGAAAGTCAGAAAGGCTTGCATCAGTAGCAAGAAATATTAACCCTAGATTTAGAACAGCTCTTGTCTCGCTTAATAGATCTTAAAAACAAGGCCTGAAATAGTCTAACAGTTTCCAAGTAATTGAGCTGCATTCATGAACAAAGCTCAAGAATATTTACTTACTTATTTTTATTTTTTTTTAGAGACAGGTTCTTGCTCTGTCACCAAAGCTGGAGTGCAGTGGTGCAATCATAGCTCACTGTAACCTCAAACTCCTGGGCTCAAGCAATCCTCCTGCCTCAGCCTCCTGAGTAACTAGGACAACAGGCGCATGCCACCAGACCTGGCTAATTTTTTTTTTTAAGAGATGGGGTCTTGCTGTGTTGCCCAGGCTGGTCTCAAACTCCTGGGCTCAAGCGACCAGCTACCTCAGCCCCCCAAAGCACTGGGGTTACAAGCATGAGCCACCATGCCCAACCCTCAAGAATATTTATAAGAATAAAAACATATCCTTTAACAAAACAAAATTTACAGCATCTACAATCCAATCAAAGATCACCAGGCATGCAAACAAGCAAGAAAATGCAATCCATAATGAGGGGAAGAATCAGTCAATCAAAAATTACCCAGAATTTATACAGGTGTTAGAATTAGCAGAAAAAAATTATTCACATATTATAACTATACTTCATATTTCCAAAATGTTAGGAAGAAACATAGAAGATATATTTTAAAGACCCAAATCAAATTTCTGAGAATAAAAACTGTAATGTGAAGAGATTAAAACATACACACATACACACAAAGGATTCACAGCAGATCAAACACTGCAGAAGATATTAATAAACTGGATAATTAGCAATAAAAGAATTTAAAATGAAATTGAGAAAAAAATAATAGCTTAAAAAAATAAAATAGAGCATCATAATGCTGTGGAATGATTTCAAAGAGCCTAATATACTCCTATTAATTGAAGCCTCTGGCAGGAGAAGGGGGAGCACATACAATATTTGAAAAATGTGTGTGCAAAAATGTCCTAATTTATTGAAAACTAGAAAGCTACATATCTAATGAGCTTGATAAATCCCAGTCATAACTACACCAAGGCACATCCGAATCAAATTGCTCAATATCAGTGATAAAGCAAAAAATTTTAAAAGCAGCCAGAGGAAAAAGAATGCTATACATAGGAAAAAAAGATAAGGAATCCAGCACATTTCTTGTCAGAAACAACACAGGCAAGAAGAGAGTAAGGCAACTTCTATAAAGTAATGGAAGAAAAAAAAACTATCAACTAGAATGTTATAACCAGCATTGACGAAATACACCATATTAATAGCATAATGGACAAAAACTAGACAATTATTTCAACAGGAAACAAAAAATTGACAAAATTCAATGCCCTTTCATGATAATAGCTTGTAACAAACTGAGAATAAAAGGGAACTTCCTTTATCTGATTTACAAGTAACCTATAGCCAACTTAACAGTGAAAGATTGTGTGGTTTCCTTTTAAGATAAGAAACAAGACAAGGATGTCTGCTCTTTATGTTTCTATTCAACAATTTACTGGAGGTCCTAGAAGAGAAGGGATAACCCTTTCAACGAATTGTTCTGAAGATTTGGATATCTGTATGCAAAAATATAAATTTCAAATCATACTTTGGACCATATAAAAACTTAACTCAAAATAGATCATAGTCTTACATGTAAAACTAAAAACCATAAAGCTTCTAGGACAAAACACAAGGAAAAATCTTTGTGACCTTGGGCTAGGCAAAGATATCTTAGATATCAAAAGCATGATCCATGAAAGAAGTTGATAAGTTGGATTGGGAGTCTCTGTTAAAAGAATGAAAAGTCAAGCCACAGATTGGGAGAAAATACTTATACAGCATCTATCTGATAAAGAATGTATACTCAGGTGCATAAACTCAATATCTCAATAATAAAATTTTAACCCCAAGAAGAAAATAAGAAAAATATTTGAATAGACACTTCACACACACAAAAGACATATGACTGATAAACAAGCATATGAACAGATGCTCAACATTATTAGTGGTTAGGGAAACATAAATTAAAACCACAATAAGATACCATTATACATCTATTAAAATGGCTAAATTTAAAAAGGCTGACCATGGAAAATGTTGGAAAAGATGTGTAGGACTAGAATTCTTATATATTGCTAGCTGAAGTGCAAAATGGTACAAAGATTTTTGAAAACACATTGGAAGCTTTTTCAAAAAAAGTTAAGTATACACCAACTATATATATGATTCAGCCTCTCTCCACTCATATATATTTACCCAAGAGAAACCAAAGCATATGTTTATATAAAGACTTGTACACAAATATATTACAAATAAAAGCAGCTCTATTTATAATAGCCAAAACTGAGAACAATGCAAATGCCCATCAACAAGTAAACGAATATAGAAAAAAGGTGGTATATCCATATAATGGAATACTAATCAGTAACAGAAAAGATTGAATTATTGATAGATACAGCAACAAGGACGAATCTCAAAATAAGTGTTCTTAATGGAAGAAGCAGACAAAGAGAGTACATATTGTATGATTCCATTTATATAAATCTCAAGAAAAAGTAAATTAGTCTATGTTGGATCAGAGTTACCTGGAGAGACCTGGCAGAGGGAGTAACAGGAGACAGGGTCAGGAGGAAATCTTGGAAAGTGAGAGATTCATTCATTATCTTGATCATAAGGATGGTTTCATAGGGGTGTATATATGTCAAAACTTATAAAATTTTATACCTCAAATATATGCAATCTATTTTAAGTCAATTATATCTCAATAGCAAAGAGTACTTTGTATGTCTCTACAGTTTGTGTCCCAAAATAGAAATATACCTTGAATGAGCTAAATAGCCTCTTTCAAAATCACCTCCTTAGATACAGAAATAAATGTCCAATTATACCTTTTGTTCAGGGATAACACAGGTAACATGTTTGAAATACATTACCTTTGGAAACAGTGCTTATATCCTAGAAGTCTTTGGAAGTTGAATCATTTTTGCTCCTATGATATTACTTTGGGTACAATAAGTACTTAAAGGATATCAGCGTTGAGACTTACTCTCAATTAGCTGAACCTGTCATTGGTGAATTAATGGGATTCCACATAGTTTAATTAAATTACCTATCTCAAGAGCACACTGGGAGTGAGAATTGCAGCGTGGAACTTGCCAACTGCACCCCTGAAGAGCCAATTGGCCCCTCTAGGAGAAAGGAGCTGTTTTCACCCAATGGAACCATCTTGGATTGTTCTGGAAATATGTCAAAAAGTCATAAATTACATTGCCAAAACGAATAAATAAATAGCACGAAATCCACTTGTGTGAACAAACTTGTGGGAAAGTACCTCTTTTATAATTTGAATAAAAATCTGTCCCAGGCAAGTTGTCAGTGTCCAGCACTCCATGGTCATGTGTGTCCAGAGGCTTCATTTATGTATCTGTCCCAGAAGAAAAGGAATGAGTTGAAAGGAGGCTAAAATTTAAGGTAACTAGAGAGACCCTTAGTTCATTTATTCAACTGTTACACTCAGTATAATTATTTATTAAATGACTATCTTCCCCTAAAATGTAACCTCTTTCATGAATGGAATATATTTTTACTTTATGCAGCTTATAAACCCAGTTCCTGGCATAGTGGATGGAATAATAATTATTATATCTAACACTTGAGTAGCACTTATTATGTTCTATGCGCTTTTTTAAGGACCTTACATGTGCTAATGGAATTCTCCCCAACCATATCATGAAGTTGATACTATTATTAATACCACTTTACAGATGAGAAAACAGGCATAAAGAATTTAAGAATTGGTTAATGAATAAGTATTTGGCACACCTCGAAGGTGGCAAGCAAAGTGCAGAAATTGGGTATGTCAAGGTGGCACACGCCACCCAACCTTGAGAAGATTCTAGCCTGGGGGACCCTCCTCTAGTAGATTTAGAAACCCATGGCTTGTTCAGTCACATTTCTAGCAGAGGAGGAATGCAGTATATGTTCAAAAACACTTTTTTGAAGTAGAAAGACTCATGACAAAATGGGGGGATATCAAATCTGAAGTCCAATTTGAGAAAAATATGGATAGAGAAGAGTTAAAATGCAAGTTGTAAAGGGAAAATGATGAGCAGCTGAAATAGAGTATCCCAGAGATCTGCTGTTGTTGTTGCTTTAGGGAAAGGAATGCATGGAGATACATGGAGAGAATGAACTAGCTCCTTCCCACCATGGAAATGAGATATGCTGCCGTGGGGAGTGAATAACCAGGGTTAGAGAGACAAGTTCTTCTGATACTCAGGAACTAGGATGAGACAAATGATGCTTTGGGGTTTAGAGAAGTTGTTCAGATTTTCTCTGTGCTGCTCCAAAAGCTGGAGTCAATCTGAATAATAAATGAGAGTCTGCCACACAAGTGTGCACATGCATACAAACACACACACACACAAATGCACATTTACCAGTGATGTTAGTATGATTTGACTTAGGGAACAGTAAAAGTGATGGGGGAATTAGTGCAGCACATGTTGAACAATGTCCAGGTTCAGACAGTCTTTGTGTGGTCCTCAGCACCAAATACTTTGTAATAATACTTGGCCAAATTTCCAGAAGTCAAAAAGGTGAGGGTACTGAGGCATGGGTTGCAGCAGAGGTGCCAGTGGTAGGAATAAAAGCAATAGTTGGGTGCACTTTTTTCTTCTCCTGGGGCTGTGGGGCCTAGACACAATTGATATAGTAAATGTCGGGGATCAAACTGACTGCAACAAGAGAAATAGAAGACAACTTTGGACTTCATCTCATAGCTATGTGGGGAGTCAATGGTGATGGAAATAACATGACCAGTTTGTTTTACTTTGTTTTGTTTTTAGTAAGAACACAATATAGAAGATGGATTTTCATATCTATATTGTCACAATCTACTCTAAAATATTTTTTACCAGTTTTATTCTAATATTTTTGCTAATTACCATAATTTCCCAAAGAATTAGCACTTATTCCAATTCCACATATTGTCTTAGCCCATTTGTGCTGCTATAACAAAACACCTTCCACTGGGTAATTTATAAAAAACAGAAATTTATTTCTCATAGTTCTGGGGGCTGGAAAGTACAAGGCACTGGGGATGATGTCTGGTGAAGGCTGCTCTATGCTTCTAAGATGGTGCCTTGTTGCTGTGTCCTCATGTGAGGAAGGTGGGAGGGCAAAGGAGTGTTCCCTTCAACCTCCAGTCCTATTATAAGAATGCTAATCCCACTCATGAGAGTGAGGCCCTCATGACTTACGCACTTCCCAAAGGCCACATCCCTTAATACTGTTATACTGGAGATTAAGTTTCAGCATGAATTTTGGAGGGAACACCATCATTCAAGCCATAGCATTTTGTCCCTGGACCTGCAAAATTCATGTCCTCCTCACATATAAAATACATTCATTCCATCCCAATAGCTTCAAAAAGTCTTAACTCATTCTAGCATCAACTTTAAAGTTTAAGTCCAAAGTCTCATCTAAATATCATCTAAATCAGATATGGGTGAGACCCAAGGTATGATTCATCCTGAGACAAATTCGCTTCCAGCTATGAACCTGTGAAATCAAACAAGTTATGTGCTTCCAAAATATAATGGTGGCACAGGCATAGGATAAACATGTCTCTTCCAAAAGGGAGAAATACACAAGAAAAGGGTAACAGGTCCCAAGTAACTCTAAAACCCAACAGGGCAAACAACATTAAATGTTAAGGCTTAAGAATACCTTCTTTGTCCCACCCTTCAGATACACCAGGGTACAAGTTATGTCCCTAAAGCTCCAGAGGACCCTGCCCCATGGCTTTGATGAACACAGCCCATGCTATAGCTCTCACAGGGTGGAGTTAGATGCCTGTGGTTCTCCCACGCTGGCATTGCACACTGGTTGTTCTATAGCTTCAGGGTCTTGTGAGTGACCCTGCCTCCATAGCTCTACTAGGCATTGCCCAGCTAGGGGCTCTCTGTAATGGCCCTGACCCCAGGGCTATGATGGACATTCCCCTAATGGGGGCCCTCTGTGGTGGCCCCATCCTTGCAGCAGCTCACTGCCTGGGCCCCAAGGCCCTCTGAGTTATCCTTTGAAATCTAAGTGGAGATAGCCATGCTTCCATAGCTCTTACACTCTGCACACCTGCAAAATTAGTATCCCATAAACACTGCCAAGGTTTATGACCTGTATTTTCTGAAGCAGCAGCCCAAGGTATAACTGGGTCCACCTGAGCCACAGCTAGGGTGGCAAAGGAGTGTTGCCCTGGAATTCAGGGAGCAGAGGCTTGAGAATGCCTTGAGCAGTGAGCTCTGAGGTCCTACAGGTGCCCCAGGCCCCTCTCTTGAAATCATTCTGCCCTCAAGGTCCTAGCATTCTGGGCCTGTGATGGGAATGGCAGCCTGGAAAATCTCCAAAAAGCCTTCAGGGTCATTTTTCCACTGTCTTAATGAATAGCATCTGGCTTTTGCCTAGCCATAGTGATGTCCTCATCAAACGTAGCTTGGCCACACCCTTGCTGTTCTCTCCCAAGCTCACTTTGTCATTCTTCACATGGCCAGGCTGAGCATTTTCCAAGTCTTTAAGTTTTTCTTCTCTTTTGATTATCAATTCTTCCTTTAATATGTTTCTCTCTTCTTGAATTTCACTATAAGCAGTTAAGAAAAGGCATGCAGCACCCTGAACACCTAGAGATTTCTTCTGCCAAATATCCTCGTTCATTGCTCTTAAGTTTTGACTTCCATGAAGCATCTGGACACAGACACAATGCAGTCAAGTTCTTTTCCTTTCCTCTTGTTTCCAATTAGATATTCCTCATTTTCATCTAAGACCTCATCAGAACGGGCTTTACTGTCCATATTTTACCAACATTCTAATCATGACCACTTAGATAATCTCTAAGATTCAGGCTCTGTCTACAGCTCTCCTGTTCTGAGCCCTCACCAGAATCACCCTTAACACTCTGTTCATGGCAATCTAGGCTTTTTCTAACCTCCACTCCCAAACTTTTCTGGCCTCTCCTCATTTCCCAGTTCCAAAGCCACTTCCATATTTTTAGGTATTTATTAAAGCAACATCCCACGTTGTAGCAATTTCTGTCTTAGTTTGTATGTGCTGCTATAACAAAATACCTTAGACTGGGTAATTTATAAAATACAGAAATTTGTTTCTTACAGTTCTGGAGGCTGGGAAGTCCAAGATCAAAGTGCTGGCAGGTTCCCTGTCTGGTGAGGCTATTGTCTGCCCCCAAGATGGTGTCTTATTGCTGTGACCTCACATGGGGAAAGTGGAAGGGCAAGAGAGCATGACTTCACCTTCAAGCCCTTTTATAAGGTGCTAACCCCATTCATGTGGGCAGAACCTTTGTAATTTAATCATATCCCAAAGGCCACATCTCTTAATACTGTTGCATTGGGAATTAAGTTTAAACACGAATTCTAAAGAGAACAGCATCATTCAAACCATAACATACATGATCAAAGTTATTCCCAAAGATGTGTTATGTAAGCTCCAATGATAAAGACAAGAGACTGTAATGATCTCAGGCATTTGAAAATGCCAAGAAATACTTAATAGGAATATTGAGAAATAAGTAAGAAATAAACTGCTTCTCCTGTAGCTCACAGGCAATATATCCTCATTATAAAGAAGAAAAAATAAAACGAATACCTGCATGATCAGCAGGAAAGAAGAAATCACAAACTGCACTCAGCTGGGACAGAGTGAAAGATTACCCTGCATTTGCACCCAAAAATTCACACATACGGGAGATGCTCATCTGAGCCTGATAATATGATAATAAACTACAGCTGTTTTAACTATTTTTTTTTTCTGTTTTCTGTAAGACAGTTTTCCTCCTGGCAGGAGAATGCCTACCCCATTTCACCAAATTCACCCTTCTGAGGTCACCGGTGTCTTCCTCTGCACTGCCAAATCCAATACATTTTTCTAGTTCTCACCTTAACCGACCTTTTTAGCACTGTTGACCATGCTCCCTGAAAAGTTCTCTTTTCACAAGGCCTCCCTTTTCTGCTTCTCCAACATTTTTGACAGGTTGTTTCATTTTGTTTGTTCCTTTTAAATCACCTCTTATAAAGACTCTCATCCCATGTTTCTCCACTGGGGAACAGGGTCTCATCCTCAGCCATCTGAATTTCTTGATCTAAACTCTTCCAGCCCCAAACTACAGTGCTGACTGTTCCAGAACCCCATGAGCACAAGACCTTATGCCTTTGTTTATTTTTTCCTCCTTTGAAACATCCTTTCTTCCCTACCCTTTTTTTCTGTCTGTAGAAACCACTTCCCTCAATGCCCAGGTCAAGTGTTACCTCATTGGTGAAGTTTTCCCTCTTTTGCTACCTCAGTTAGCATTTTTGTAAAACAAACCACTCCAAAATGTGATGGCTTAAAACAGCAAGCATTTATTAAACTCATGATTTCATGGGCTGGCAATTTAAGCTGCTCCCTGTGGTCTCAGCTGGGATTCCCTGTGTGTCTGTACTAAGCTGCTGACAGGCCAGTCTAGGGGATCCTGAGCCAGGAGAGTTTGCCTCCACATGATCTCTCATGCTCCAGCCGGATACCCTGGGCTTGTTCACATGGTGGCAGCAGCGTTCCCAAAACAGAAGAGGAAGTGCATAATGGCTCTCTAGGCCTAGACTCAGAACTGATACACTGTCACTTCCAAAGCATTCGTTTTTTTCAAAGTCACTCCAAATTCAAGAGGTGGAAAAAGAGACTCCATGTCTGCATGGGAGGATTGCAAGGGCATAGAGACAGGAAGGGGATAAATTTGTAACCATTTTTTGCAACACATCATACCCTCTTATGCAAGAGAAGAACTAATCACTGTCCTCCCACTACAGTGTCGTTCAAACCCCAAGGACAGTATTATCTTATTCACTTAATTGTATATGTACCATCTATATCTTCTGATAGCTGGAGTTCCTATTGCAATGGAGGAGCCATGTTTTATTTATATTTGTATTCTCACAGTTCCTAGTGCAAAGTCTAATCCCTGATAAGTGATCAATGCATACTTACTAAATGTTGATTAAAAGAGAATGGATGACTTTTTCCAACCGAAGAAAGCTTCTGTAATTAACTGGAATTGTTTTGCAGAATTAATGATGGTAAGTTTCTGATGAAAGATAGAAAAACAAGGGCAAGCACTCACTTCTTAATTCCATGATCCTAGATTCCTTGAAGTTTAACACCTTTTGTCTTTATAACAGTGTTTCTCAGACTTAAAAAATTCTGGACCACTTTCAAAGGAAAAATATTCCAGTGGACTACTATCTTGACAGGAATTATTGGTATTATGCTACTCAACATGTGCAAACATAGAATTGGGTATAATTATTATAGCCCTTAAGTAACTATAACACCAAAACAAATTAAATATAAAACAAAACTACAAAACCAATAAAGTTCCAATTAACATTAATTTAATGTGACACATAATCTTGTTTTGCTAAAAATAAATCACTGCTTACAACAAGAATGGAGATTAACCTGTTATTGCCCAGGTTTATTTGAGTTGGTATTCCCATAATAAATATTGCAGGTAAGCATGCACCTCTGTTCACAATCTCAAGTTTACCTGAAAATCATTTTCTTTCTTATTTCAATGACTCAATTTCATTTCTCATTTTAGCCATCTTCTGCCAAGACAGTCTAAACTTAATCTCAGTCAATTCAGAGTTGGTCTTGCTTCTCCCCTTGACTGCACTTAAGTTCTGTGGTTCTCAGATGGTACCAAAGGAGAAAGAGTGGTGGGACAGAGAAGGTCACCCTCTGATCTTCAAATCCCCTGCCCACACCAATGTCCATGGAGAAACCTCTTGTCCACACATGCCAGTCACCATGTAGAGTATCCTCACTTCTGTCCATCATGTTCCTTCAGTCTCCTAGTGCTCCTTTCCATGTTCATGCTGAGCTGAGACACAGGAATCTCCATCACACTGTCAAAAACCCCATAGTCCCAGACATACTCAGTATCCATAACCTATGTGAGTTTCGCCATCTCCATAGAACTCTAACCCTTGAAGCAAAGTTCAGATACCCTCTACTTTTGGGACCCCCAAGTACACATAAAGGTTTTCCACCTCCTGTATACTGTGTCTAGGAATCAGGACACAGGGGAAAGTCAAAGGACTCCTTTAGCATTTCTGCTAAAAACAGCATACACAAAAAGAATTGTTTAATATTTTTAAATATTATTGAGTCACATTGCCATTTGCTGCTTGATAACTCAGTTCTTCCATCACCTTTTTCTACTCAAACTCCTACTTTAGCACAATTGGCATCATTTGCCTCTCACCTGGCATGAACATCCTATTTTCATATTTAATCTGTCTATTTTTCTCACTAACTCATAGCAAACTCGGGTACTGAAATCAAATGGAAGTAGTCTATCATGTTTCTGTACAATAATGCAGCCATGCAAATAATTCAGGATATCCATTTGTTGAAGGGGGCTGGTGAGTTTGTCATCCAAATGAAAACATAACTGAAAATTTTTACAGAGAACTCTTAGATGTCCAAGAATACATCCTTTGGTCTCACAGGGCTGGAAACTCCAGTCTGATAAACATTGCATTACAACAACCTTCTCTTCTTTTCAATCCACTTTCATGACAGGAGATAAATCCAAGACTGGCAAATGATTTTAGACTGATTACCATTTAGTTTTACTTCCAGATGACATTCTATAGATGTAGCCTACATCATCAGTAAGATCCTTCCAGATATCCCTGCCATATACCTTACTTCTTGGAAGGACCATTCTTGGGTACGCCAAGCCTACCTAGTATTCCCTAGTATTCTGTTCTCCTCTCCTGACCTCAGCCTGGAAGGCACAGTGTTTGACTCTTCTCTCCATGTGATACAAATTCTCATTAATTTCAGTCTTCTACTCTTTTCTGGTATTCTTTCTTAGTTGTTTTGTTAAATATATTTTGACCTTCTGTTCATCAACTGCATTTGTTTAGCCCAAGTCTCCCTTATCAACAATCAGAAATTTTGGTTAAAATGTCTGGAAATCATACGGCCCATATGCACAAAGGCGAACTTGTGATTAGCACCCTCTGGTGCATAAAAGAGAAAATACTGCTTTCAAAAATTATGAATTACAGCTTTGAGAAAATGTTAGATAACTTAGTTAATGGTCCTTAATCTAATTCTGCTGCCTAATTAATTAAAATCTATTCCCCCAACTTCTGACGTGGTAAGTAACATACTCAAGGAATAAAACAAAAATTGTTGCTTATCTTGCCTGTACACTATAAGTACCAGAATCTTGGCTATAGTGATTTGTTGGATTCTGGTCATTCAGATATCTACTGATAAAAACACCAAGAGGTGAATTTTTTTTAACTTGGGTTTTCTTAAAGATAACAAAAAACTTAGTTTCAGATTACTGCCCTCCCACCATGGAAACCATGAAATGAGATCCATTTTCAAATTCATTCCTTCTACCGCCATTTATTCAGCAAAAGCCCCAAGTGTATGCTTAATAAGTATTCCTAAATATTAATGTCATGTGAGGTTCCAAATATTGAAAGAGGAACTACTGGTTTTCCAGGAGCTCATAGCTTAGGAAAGTAGTAGACAAGGCAAGAGAAATCACATATTCATGGGTTATACACACGCACACACACACACTTCACTATATGCCAGTTAGTATTCCAGACACTGTTAAAATATTTTTTAAAGTATCATAACAATCCAGTAAGGTAGTTACTATCATCTTCATTTTACCTAAGAAGAAACTGAAGTTCAGAAATGGGAAGTGGTTTGTGCAATGTCATACCACTGTTAGTGGAAGAGTTGAGATTTGAACCCAGAGAGTCTAGCTCCAGAGTGTTTGCCACGTAAGCTGCCTTCCAATAAGTTTCCCAAAAGTGTCTTTCACAGAAAAAGTTCAATGGGACAAGTAATTTTCAGAAACATTTTACACTCTCTCCTCTCTTTAGGAAATTCATGATATACATTAGCATATTAAGAAGTCCGACTATAGAGAAACTTGTTTAGCTTTATTTAAACCAAATATCCAAATGCATTTAATTTTAAGTTATGAAGACCTCTCAAAAAGTAAGATAATAATCAGAACTAATATTTTCTAAGTGTCTTCCATGTGCCAGGAGCTGATAAGCATTATACCACACCAGTCAAGGGCATAATCTGTGCATCCAGAATGCCTTGGTTCAAACACCAACTCTAACATACTGTTAGATAGTCTAGGTTAGGCCCGTTGTGCTAACAAATAAATCCTGAAATCTCAATAGTCTGACTCAGTGAGAAAATATTACTCATTTATGCAAAGTACAATGTAGATGGAGCTGATGAGGAGGTTGTACTGGCGGTTCTCCTCCAAACAATGGTCTGAACCCCAGGTTTTATTTTTAATTTTGCATCATCAACAAATGACCTCACGGCTATCACAGAAAGAGAAAGAGGGAATGAGACAGTTTGTGAGCATGTCATCAGCAGTCTTGGAAATAACATACATCATTCCTGCCCGCATTTCATTAGACTGAAATCGGTCATATAGCCCCTACCTAACCACAGCATGGGCTAGGATATGCAACCTTCCAGTGTACTCAGGAAAGTGGTAATTGGTTTCAGTGAACACGTAACATTGTCTCTGACATGACACTTGCTAATCATGTGACCTTGAGCAAGTTACTGAACTTTGTGCTTTAGTTTCCTTGTCTATAAAGCGGGGATGTTATCTCACTGGATCACTGTAAGGGTTAAATAAGTTACTAACTTTAATCATTAGAACTGCATATTAATTCTGGGTTTTTGATTCATGTGTACAATCATATATGACCCTAAATCTAAAAGGAATATTACTGTCTCCATTTTTAGAGATGAGGAAAGAGAGCCTCATAGAGACTAGGTGACTTGCCTACAATTACTCTGTGGCTACATTAGTCAGAGTTCTTCAGAAAAACAAAACCAATAGGATATGTGTATATTCAGAAAGTGATTTATTGTAAGGAATTGGTTCGTGCATTCACAGAGGCTGGCGAGTTCAAATCTGCACTTTAGATCAGGCTGGAGACCCAGAGACCCAGGAGAATCCCCTCTTACTCGGGGTAGGGGTGGGGACTGGTCTTTTTGTCCTACTCAAGCCTTCACCTGATTGGATGAGGCCCACCCACATTATAGAGGTCAAACTTTACCAATTAAAATGTTAATCTCATCCAAAAACCCTTTCATAAACACCGACAATACTATTTGATCAAATATCTGGGTATTTTGTGGCCCTGTCAATTTGACACATAAAATTAACCATCACAGTTGCCAAGTGTCTAAGCTTTCAGATCTTTCTTAAATATTCTGATGCACTCATAGTTTTAAGGGGCCTGTTGATCTTTAGATAAACAATTCTTTCATCCATGCAGCAATTTTTTTCTCAATCACTTACACTTTTGGGAGCACAGGATAAAGAAGGACCAACAAAATGAACCCAGCTCTTGCCCTCATAAAATGTATAAATACTAGGAAAACCAACTACCTGTACATCTGTGAACCCCAAATTGACCATGCTGGTGTGCCATCAGCCTACCCATCCCTGCTCTCACATACCAGTGTGACTGTCACTTCCTGTAAAATGCCTAAGATATTCCCTAACATCCCCAATGCTTCAAACACCACATGAAATATCAGAAAAGAAGGCATTTGGTCCATTCTTGGAGGAAGCAAGATTGGTTTTCATATACCTGTTCAAGACTGAAAGGTCACATCCTATCCCCATCATTGCTTGGTACAACCAAGAATTTCCTAAATTGAGCATGTTTAAAAACTGGAAATTTTAAAGGTCTATAGGTTATTTGGCACCAGGTGATGGAGCAAGATCACAAATATCTCTAACTGGCATTTAGTACCTTAAACTGGTTTTTATTCCTAGAGCCAAGCAGCACCCAACAGTGTATGAAATGAATTATGTCTGCACCCTGGTAAGCAAGCGAGAGACACAGAGTTGTTTTCAACCTAAACTTTGTAATTGAATAAGCAATTGCACCTAACAAAAACCCATGCCAAAAATATGTTTGCATCATCATCTTTGACTTAAACTCCTATCTTATAGAGGAGATTGTTGTCCAACTTGATTTATAAGAAAAATATATTTAATAAATATAGTTGATTTAAGATCAATTAACATTACTAGACACCTATAATGGAACAGTAACCATATTTTCAAGTATTATTAAGACACATCACCTAATGCATAGTTTGAATTATTAATTTGTGTGTAAATCTTACAAATGAAGAAAAATAGTATTGCATGTGGTTTCACATTTAATGAAGTGTTATTACTGAAAAGAAAAAAATATATACATGCAATAAGACTGTCCCCAGAAAATCCAAGAAAGTCTATTACTATAGTCTGTCCTGGGCACTTAACAGTGTCTCAACTCATTTTGAGATTAGTTTTAAAAATTAATGATTCATGAAAATATTTAATATGACTAATAAGTGTTGTGAAAGAATCCAATTCAATAAACATTTATTGACCACTTAACTATCAGCCAGTTACTCAGAAGGATATAAAAACAAGCAAATAGACTCTAACCTCAAGCAGTTTATAATTGAGCAAAAGAAATGCAAGACATACTCAAGTAGTCACAACACAAGGCAGATTACAAGTGCCAGTGGAGGTCTCCCCCATTTAAGCAATTATCTTCTCTGGTAGATTTGGGGAACCAGGCTTGCTGCTGCTTTTACAATTCTCAACATTCACATAAACCACAGGTCAGGAAAGTACTGAGTGAAACAGAGATTTATGCTTATTAAAGAGTTTAGCAGAGAATATTCCAATGGTAGATTCAGAGTACAACACTTCAGTGCCATTGCTCCCGTGCCCAAGTCCCTAGAGCTGCATTTCATGTCACTGTTTAAGCTCATTTGATAAACTACTCCCTCCCCCATTTTCTGTCTAGGCTGGTTGGGGGTGCCTATCCCAACTAGTCATCCAAAATTGTTACCATTTTGCGCTCTGCCCATTAATTATGAATGGGAAAAAGATTATGAGAATAAGACATGTAGGCATTTGTAATTGTGAGGGTGAGCACATAAGTTTAGAGTTGATGGGCTTTGCTGCATCTACATCAGAGCTGAATGTAAATGCAATGCTGGCCTTCCTTATTCAGCATGGGCCAGAGGATAAGTGTGTGCAAAATGTCTTTCAATTTAGCAAAGGGAAACAACAGAAAGGTCTCATGAAACAGATGGCTTTTGAAGTGGTGTTGAAAAGCTAGTAAGATTTTGGCAAGGAGATGCTGGAAGAGACAATTCTAGGCAGAGAGAGAAGGGCCCACAAAGGATCAGGAGCAGGGAAACATGACCAGGGAATTGTGAATAGACTAAGTCTAAATAAAATATAGAAAGCAAAGAGTGGTAATGACAAAAACCAAAAACCTAGAAATGTTGATTAGAGCCCCATTCTATAGGGCTTTAGGCTCAATTTGAGAGCTTTTTTTTTAAATACTCAATTTTGTACGAAATGGATGAATTTCAGTCCATAAACTGCTGTGTGTAAGAAATATAGCTTCTTTGACTTTCAATTACTCAATTTCTATGTTGAGCCCTACTCTGCTGCACTGGCAGGATATTTTAATCTCAGTTTTTCTGTTTCTCCCATTTTCTTACCTTGAGAGGTTGAGTAGATGGTTTGCATCATGCCAAGGTGTTGGGAAGGTACTGGGCCACTGGATCCTTGAGTCTTCTGTCCACTTTACTGAAAAGTTGTTGTTCTCCCAGTGTGCCAGTTCCTAAGGTTCTTTCTACAAAGCTGATTATGGTTCTGTCTAACATAATATGTGGTCACACCTAGCACCTCATATTCCCAGTAGTTATTCTGGGAAGCACAGGCTTCCACTATCTAGAACATCACAAACTCCTTTAATGTCTTCTCATCCACTGGTAATACTGCTTGGGAAATGATGCATGGCCCTAACAACCATACCAGCACCAGTTTCACCACCTCCACCACTACCACGGCCACCATCACCACCACCTCCATCACCCCTCTCATCCCTCCTGTCCAGGGTAGAATTGCTCTTTAGTCTGGAACAACATTTAGTCTTGCAAGTTTTTGACTAAGAAATTTCTTCATAACCTTATCTCTCTTTTTCTCTATGCTCTGGGGCTTAGGCTTCTAGAAACTAAATTTAGGAAGACTCCCTGATTATTTCTGTTTTCAGTTACATCTCATTCCTTCCCTGAGGCAATGAGCAGAGGACTGGCTAACTGATGAGGAGGAGGAGGAGGAGAAATTGAGGAAAAGAAAACAATTATTCAATACCTCAAAATACTGTTCAACTAAATATATATGCAAATGAGGATGTGGGGTTCATTCTAGGTTTAGAAAGCGCTATAATAATCATTCTGGAAGGAGAGCACATGATGGCTTGGAGGAGGTAGAAAGTGAAATGGAGGGACAAAATTATCATAACGACTCACAATGAGTCAGGCCACGGGCAGTGAGAATGAAGAAGAGAAGACAAATATGAGAGACTGCAAAAAGGTAAACCCAACGAGACAGAGCCAATGATCTGATGAACATGAAGAGCAAAGAAAAAGGAGGAATTACTATTATAACAGGAGGCTGGGAGAATAATGATGCCATTTCTGAAGAAGAAAAGATTAGGAAGTGGAAGAGCTTATTCATGAGAGAAAAAATTAATTCCTTTTTGACCATACTTAGTTTAAGATGACTATGACCACTAGATGGGAATTTCCTGAAAACGTTTGGAAATTCAAGATCATGGCTTAGGAGAGAGGCCACAAAAGGTGTCACAAATGCTTTGTGGAACATAGTCTTATGTGTGTTAATTTATTGATTTAATTCAAATAAATGATGGCAAGCTAGAACTACAAAAGGGCATCTATTGTTGTAGAAAATGATTCTTTGTATATAGTTATAGGAAGAATATGTAAATATAAAAAATAGAAAAAAACAAGAGAAATAAGGGTGCAGGAATTCAAAAGATGAGAGATTTAAGAAGGAAGGATGGTTGTCTGCGTCAAGAGCTTCAGAACCTTCAAAGTCAAGAAATTAAAACTAGTCAAAAAAATTGGAGATAGTTCACCACTTTATTTTATGGCTGAGTAGTACTCCATGGTATACATATACCACATTTTATTAATCCACTCATGTATTGATGGGCACTCGGGTTGTTTCCACATCTTTGCAATTGTGAATTGTGCTGCTATAAACATTTGAGTGCAGATGTCTTTTTAATAGAATGTCTTTTTTTTCCTTTGAGTAAATACCCAGTAGTAAGATGAACTACCTCTTGTATTATCCTAGATGGAGCTGAAGCCCATTCTTCTAAGTGAAATATCACAAGAATGGACAAACACCGCACACACTCACCATTAAATTGGTACTAATCGATCAAAACTTATGTGCACATATGGAAATAACATTCATCGGGTGACCGACAGGTGGGAGGGGGAGGGAAGGGTGGATAAATTCACACCTAATGTGTGCAGTGTGTTCTGTCTGGGGGATGGGCATGCTTGTAGCTCTGACTCAGGCAGTGCAAAGGCAATTTATGTAACCAAAGCATTTGTACCCCTGTGATATTCTGAAATTAAAAAAAAAATTGGAGATATAAAGGTTACTGGAGGTACTCCTAAGACTGACTTCAGCAAGGTATTAGGGTGTGGAGACATATTACAAGAAATTCAAACCTCCTAAGATGGTGTGTGGACCCTCTTTCAGACAATGCACTGTAAATGGATGGAAAAATGAGATTAAAAAGCTGATTGAGAAGGAATGGCACAGTGAGGGAGATAAAAGAACAACTCCAACTCATCTACAATTCCTTGGATTTTGGGTAAATTAGTCCCTAATTTAATTATGGCTTCTGGATCTTTGTGGACTTTGCTAACTGCCCAGAATGCGCTTTCTTCTATCTTTCCCTCCTTAGTGGTGCTAAACACCAGTTTTCTCATTTGTAAACTGAAGCTAATAACACCCACCTTAAATGTTACAAGGAAAATAAACCATTAGGTTGTAAAAAGGCCTGCACTAGTGCCTATAACATAATACACATAGTAGTAGTATTTTACTGAGAGTTGTATTAAACAGAAAAATATAATCCACATAAAACTACCACAAGGCAATAGGAAAGTACTTATGAATGTTGTCAGTATTGGAGAGGCAATGACTGGTGCTAGCATTAAGTTGCTTGTACCCCCGGGGGGGAAAGACCAGCCTAAAACAGAGCCTCTGCCAAGGCAGAGAGAGTGAGAAATGGACCATAGGAAGTGACGACTCACAGGGGAACTTATGAGTGAGTGGTGGGTGGGTGCAGGGGTAGCTCCTCCCTCATCCCCATTGGTCCTTCATAGCACCTCAAATAAGCCTACATTGTAAGTGAAAACTTAGAAATTGGAAGGACTTTAATTTGACCTTCTATTTCTCAAAAGGTTTTAGGAGCAAGAGGAAGCAATACAGGTGGTATAGCTCTTCTACTCAGCTGAGTGACCTTGGACCGGTCGTATAACCCCATCCGTCCTTAGTTTCCTTCTCTATAAAAACAAAAGGATTCAACTAGGTTTTTCTCCATAGTGTTCTCCATGTCGCCCCCTGGAGGACATTTTGGCCATGTGCAGGGGAAGTTTTGGTTGTCTCAGAGACTGAGCAGTGCTACTGGCATTTAGCAGGTATGGACCGGACGCTGGATGTCCTGCAATGCTTCATAGAGTTTGCACAACCAAGAATAGTCCTCCATCCTGCACAACTTTCTAAAGTCCCTTTGACATACTGAGGGAGGTGAAAACCCTTGTTATAATTAATAAGCCTAGACTCTAACTTCGTTTTACATAAGAAAGCAAAGCATTTTTGCAGTTTTAATGTGTACTGGTCCTACTAGTTTGTGTTCTAATATCCACCTGTCCCTACTCTCTTACTCTTTTTTTCTTTTTGATTGTACAAAATGGCTCCTGATCTTCTTTCAAACCTAAACTTATTCACTATAAGTAGTACAAGCCTCTAGCTAATTCAGTATGTCTTCTAGATTGCAGTGTCCAACCTGTGAATTTATGTATTGAACATATAATCATAAATCACTCTCGTTTTATTTCTCACTTATAGTTAGGACACTTTTAGTTATGTGTATATTACTTATTGCATGGATTTTATTTTAGGGTAGATCATAGAGACAGGGGTGTTACAAAATATTTGTTATAAAAAATGCTCTTGAGTCTAAAAGTTTGAAAGCATTTACACTAAATGCTCTGATGTTTCTATCCCCTCTCAAATTCCAAGAGTTACCACTTGTCCACATTATCTTCTGCTGAGAGCAAACTACAGAAAAAATAGGATATTTTTCTTGTTGTAACACTCTACAGCAGGGGTCCCCAAACTATAGTGAGTTGTATAATTATTTCATTATATATTACAATGTAATAATAATATAAATAAAGAACACAATAAATGTAATGCACTTGAATCCTCCCAAAACCATCCCCTGCTCCCTGGTCCGTGGAAACATTGTCTTCCATGAAAATGGTCCCTGGTGTCAAAAAGGTTGGGGGTCACTACTCTACAGCATACTGTACTTAACTGGAAAGTACCTTTAAGCAATGATGGTGATGTGGGAGTTGACCTGTTGCCCCATAAATTGCTATCCAACACTTGAATAATCTGAGTAAATTATAACGAATAATGAAAACGGAGTTGAGCCACATGCATATCTACTAACGATTTCTGTACACTTTAGCAGGACTCACGCAGGGCATTTCAATTATGCTGATTTTCAATGATCCATAAAGATTACTCTGCTGTTAATAGTTCTCTGAATCTCATGCCCGGCTCACTTTGCCTCGGCAAGCTTCTACCTCATGTTCCTGTTGAAAGATTCTTTTTAATTTGTTTTGCCATCAAAAGAGAAAAGTGAAACTATTTTTCAAGAAACAGAGAAACTTTTGATAGAGCTGAAATGACATGTCAAATAAAGACAGCTGAAATAACTTGTGTGTTTGGTTACTGTCTTTATTTCTCAAGAAAAATAATCACCACCTGGGAGTTGTATGCAATTCTGCAGCATTTGAACAATCTCAGTCATTTATTTTTGTTTCACTTCTGAAAAAAATAGCCACGGCAAAAAGTAGAGAAGAAAGGCATATTTTAAAGAATGAATATTTCATTCCTTTTTTTTTTTTTTTTTTTTTGCAAAAGATGAGCTTCTTTATTTTCCAATAACCAGATTAAATTTCTATTTTACCCACCTCCACTTCCAACTGATGACACAATACTTAATTGACTCAATTCCAAGTGCATTTTGTCAAATTCCGTGACCTCTTAACCATTCGGGGTTTAAAACTTACTTTTAGGATTGTCTCCACCCCTTATCCTGCAGGGCGTACCATTGGTAGGGAGGGGGCTGTCCACTTCTCTGTCTTGATCTGCTCTGTAATGGCCTGTGCCAAAGCCACTGGCACTGGCGCTGGCAGTTGGTATCTGCTGGGAAGCCACATCCCCCATCAGACTGGCACTGTCTATACTGCCATCCGAGGATGCATTGCCCAGCCATGATGCCATGGCCACTTTTGGGTCTTTCCCGCTCTCAGTATCTCATTCAAGTCACTCTTTACCATCAAGGAAAACATCTGACTGTGTTCCTCACACCATCACAGTCAGAATTCAGATGGGGGCACACTTAGACCCATCTGCCTAGGTGCTGCATGCAGCCATCTCTGCTTTATTGGGTTGTCTTGGCATAAGGATGCTTCTATGAGAACAGGCACCTCCCAGGGCAAAAGGCTCCCCAAGGGTGGCATTCAGCTCCTTTACTGTGGGATCTCCAAATTTAGAGAGGGAGTAGGTTCCTTCATCTCTCGGCCCCGCCCAGGACTTGGGCCATGGGAATAAAAGACGAGGCACGCAGCTTCCCACATTAGGGTCTAACTCTCTTGCTTTATCTCCAGGTCTCTCTCTTCCACCTCCAAACGCCATTGGTACCTACCTAATTTTGATTGCCAAATGGGGAAAAATAATTCTCTCATTGACTATCTTCCCCCAATTTTTCCTGTATTAAGTGATTTAAAACCTTTAAGAATTTTAACACCTTTGTTGACCCCTGCCTCCTTTTTTATGGCTATGAAGTAAAATGATTTCTCTCATAGATTGCTTATGGAAGTTTAGATGGTACAAACTTTTGGCTTTAGGTGTCATGAGATTTAAACAGTAATTATGTTCCTGCGACTCTGGCTTAAGAATATAATCATACACCTGAAAATATTTTGGCACAAAAATTCTAAGCACCGCATTACTTATAATAGTAGCCCAAAATGAAGACCTTCCGTGTCCAAAATACAGAGAAGTAGAAAATTACAGAAATTTTCCATAATGCAATAACATGCAAGCATTAGAAATTGTGTTGAATAGGGGATTAGTGATATACAGAAATACTTGTGACATACAATGCTAAATTTAAAAGTAAGGGTAAAATACCAGGTTTCCAAGACTTGTTATTAAAAATGAATGTAAAATAACTCATTGGTAATTTTTATATCAATTACATGTAAAAATGATCATATTTTGGATCTCTTGGATCAAATAAAACATATCAAAATTAATTTTACCTGTTTCTTTTCAGAACTAGTAACCATGTTTCCTACAAGATTTAAAATTATACATGTGGCTCAAATTCTATTTCTATAAGAGAGTGCAACTGTAGAAACTGGCATGAACAGAAGGGTCAATGAACCCTATTGTATTCCAATAATACAGATTTATGCACATAAAGTGAACCATCCCCAATACAAAGATGCTTTCAACAGCTACTTCCGTCTCTCTTAAACGTGTTCTCTTTTCTAATTTTTCTCTGCTCTTCTGAGCACACAGAGAGAGGACTTCTAATAGGTGTGAACCTCTCTTGACCTCATTACTTGAGCATTTGATGGCATTCGTTGTTCCCCTACGAGAGGACACCTGTGACCTGTCTCTGGGAGCTGGGCAGCAGCCATGGTGGTGGAGCTGCACCTGAGGAGCAGTGGGCAACTGAGTCCCTGATGAGTAGGAAGAGCAATAGAAAATGTTTTAAATACTAATATTAAATATGGATGGCCTCTGAACAAAAACTAATACACGATTATATAAAACCAATTTATCTGATTCATTGTAATCACTCATGGCATTTTGTTCAGAAGATCTTCAAAGCAACTGTCACAGATCCTACAAATCTCCTTTAGAAGACAGCCTTGTCGCTCTGCCTGGGGTGAGGTTGTAGACAGGAGACTCAGCCCTTATCTTGAAAGGGCTCTGGCTCTGGAGGACGGAGCTGGGAGAGGAGGCGCTCCCCGAGAGGCAGGGACCCAGATGCTATGGGGTCATGGGGACTCGGACCTAGACTCGAGCCAGTTGGACAGCATGGCTAGAGCAATACGTTGCTCAGCCAATGCTATTGTCTGGGGCTTTGACAAACTGATTTGTTGTTGCTGCTGTTTTTCTTAAGGGGAATTGTGCAAGTCAGCAAAACACAGAAAATAAACCTTCCTCTCTGAGCCTGACAGAACAAACACCCTGATTAAGAGCACATCAATTCCACTGGCTGTTCTCTACCAACCAGCCAACAATTCTGCTGTGCTCCTTTTCTAAGGACTGTACCTTTCTGCATTTTATCTGTTCTTAGGATTCCTATTATCAATCAAAAGATGATCTACAAATTATTTGGGTGTTATTTTCAGAAACAATGAGTTCACTTAATTTACAACAAAATGAAAGTCATAACTATGCGATGAACACATTAAATTTCTCAAAACTCTGCCATTGTTAAATGGCAACTTCACCATGTGCCTTTGCCCTCCAGGTTTCTGCAGAGCTGTGTGTCTAACCAGATTAACACAGCGTTTACCTGCTCCACTGCCTGCAGATAGAAAGACCTCAATTTTTCCAAAGCTCTGCTATACTCGGCCAACATTGCAACTGACTCGGTTTAGCCATCGCTTACTTTTCATTTCGTGCTCCTCTCTTCTGCACAGCTGTGTAGTTTTGCCCCAGATCACAGCAATAAAGATTCTTTGAAGCAGCTACCTCAGTTCCCTGTCCTAAGGCCCCTTCTACCATTCACAAATTTCTAGGCAACACGTGCATCTCGGTCAACGGCTTTTCTTCTCTTGCCTCATCTAAGCCAGAGCTGTCAGTGAGGAACCGTGGGGTTTGCACACACTGGGATTGAAAGAAAAAGCTCCATTTGTTTCCACGACAGGGCAATGATCAGAAGAGAAAGATCTGCAGGAGGTTAAAGGACCTATTGACCATTCTGGTGTGAATGGGACTTCAATTTCATCGCACCAGCAGCAGCTCAGGAAACTCTACTACGGTCAACTGAAAAGAAGTTGAAAGAAGAAACCAAACCAAATAGATCTTCACATTCCCTGGCCAACAGACGGTTTCCCCAGGGTGATCTTTTGACAATTGTGACTGTACAGGCTTCAGTGTGACAAACTGTTTTCTGTTATGAGGACGCTCAGGATATACACAGGCAAGTCGTCCCAGCACCCCATTGCTGTTGGAGAGTCCAGAGCAAGAAATACATCTTGCTTAGGGATTTTCTCCACTTGGGCCCCTCAGTGTAGACCCCTGAAAACAGACCGACTCTCTGAGAAGTCTGTTCTATGTAAATTTACAGGAAATGTCTCTCAGATCCTTTGGCCATACAAAGTAATAGGTTCCTCTGTCTTGTCCCTGGCCTCATATCCAGGCAGCACTGCACACCTGGTTTTCCTGAGGCTTCCATCCTCAGTCATCTCACTGGGCTTTCGAGGAAGGCTCTGTCTGCCTTCTAAGATTCATTTTCATCTAGGATTCCTCTTGTTCTGCCTTCTCCCTGAACACAGGGATTTACCTTGCCATCTGTTTGTTTGTTTATCTGTCATATGCATTTATTTATTTATTTATTGAATATATTAACTATTTAGTTAGTTAGTTCAGAGTATTACAGTGTACAAACACTTTGGTTACATCAATTGCTTTTGCACTGCCCGAGTCAACACTGAACACTGAAACATTCAGACAAAAAGAGAGAAAAATAACAATAAGCTTTGAATCCTGTTTCTCTTTGCCAACTAGCCCATCTAAAGGAAGTTTGATTGCATGCACATTTTTAAAATAACCCCAGCAAGTTCCGGTTTCAAACTAACCTAGAGTCCATGAAGTGGTGTTGTTAATTAATCAACCACAAAGCTGTAACTTGGAATCGCTTCCTGAATTTAAGGATAGCTTTCATCCAAGGGCCAGATTAACGTGAAAGCTTGCTTGAGAATGTTTCGGTGCAGAGGGGCTGCTGCCAGAGTGGCTAGGGAGACCCAGGGAAGTAAGCGTGGTCATAATCCAGCACTTGACAAGTTATTTCCCTCTCAAATTATAGCCACAAATCTTTTAGCAATATCATTTTGCTTAATTAAATTGTTGTTCAAGTACATAAGCAAAAACAAGGGCTTTCTGAAAAACCATCATATAAGCAATTGATAAAATTATATTATGAATTTTAGACTACATAAAAATAGTATATCAACGTTAAATCCTCTAAACTTACTAAGTGTACAGTGGTAGCTTAAAAGAATATCCTTGACTTGAAGGGAGGAAATAAATGTGGAAAATGTTAAAAATTATTAAAACTTGATAAAGGGAATATAGGAGTTCTGTGTATTAATATTGAAACTTTTCTGCATATTTAAAAGTTATTTTAAAATAGAAAGATTTGTTTAAAGCCCCAGGTGATTCTAATGACTGGCATTTGGAGATCACAAATAACAGTGTGAATGTCACCTTGAGAAACCTAATGGAATGCTTTCTCATCTTCTGTCCTGTTATTTTTATAATAGCCCTTGGATGAATAATCAATGTATTATCTGGAATTATCATCCAGATAAACAACCAGGTGGGAATGATGATAGGTATTAAATAACATGAAGAAATTGACCTGCATGTATACTTAAGCTTCTGCATAAACTTTCCATGCAATCAATTACTTGTCTTAACACTGTCAGACTTTTCTAAGATAATTGCATGTGCAATAATGATCTTCCTGCATGCTTATTCATTATGACCGTATTAATAAGTTAATGATTATAAAAAAGAAACCTCAAAATTCCACAGATAGGTCTTATTGCTTCTTCCTTCCTATTTCTTTCTCATCAATTATAAAACATTGAAACAAAAGATCTTGGGAAAATATGCCTAACTGAATCATAATAAGATTCCCCCATTTTAATCCCTGTATTTTTTGACTACTTGCTGTGTACCAGAAGCTTTGTCAGGTGTTTTCATGTTGTTTCAGGACAGGACAGGTTATGCTACTGTGACTAACACCACCAAGATCTCAGTGGTTCATAACAACATAAGTTTATAACTTGCTCCACTACAGATCCATTGCAGATTGGCAGTGGGGTTCTTCTCACAGCAGTTGTTCAGGGAGCCAGGTTAACAGAGCAGCCACCATCCTGAGCATTGATCGCCACCGTGCCAGAGGGAAAGGGGCCTCTGAAGGATCTTGTGTCAGCCCTAAAATGACACCCATCACTTCCATTCACAGCTCATTGGCCAGAGTAAGTCAGGTAGCCCCACCCAGCCAAAGAGGAGCAGTGCTACCAAAGACCTGGGAAGTGGAGGGTCCCCTTCCAATAGCATTAATGACTATAAAACATACATTAAATCATTTCTCCTTATCCCTGCCAAGTAGCTCAATGAAGTAGTGACTTCCCTTATCCTCATTGACAGATGGGTAACCAAGGCTTATAGAAATTTAGAAAATTTCCCACAGTTCCACAGAAAAGGAGCCAGAATTTGAACGTAGTTTTGTGTGATTCCCAAATTTGTGACCATATCCTCAAAGATATACTACCTAGTCACTTACCCTCCTTTCTTTAATCTTAGAGAGGGATTTGGTGTATAGTTATAAAGAGGACTCACTCAGAGGTACGGGGACTGATGTGACACTGGAGGGATCCACGTACCCAAAACATTTGCACCCCTGTAATACTTTGAAGTTAAAAAAAAAAGAGAATCGATTTCAGATGACTTTGAATGAGAACATTAATCATAAGGAAATGAAAACTTAAAAAGCAAAAACTGATTCTTCCTCCAGTTTTGAGAGAACTTAGGCAAGTCTCATAACTTGTTTATATAATTTTCTCATTTGTAAAATGGAACTATGTGGCAAAATATCCCACTGTCCACCTGTACCACCAATTTCAAACTGTAAAAAAAATAATGATATATAGAATTGTGAAAAACTCTCATAGACCTAGCTATCTGGGTTAGCTAGTGTGATCAGATAGATCAGGTAACATTAATAGATAAGATATACCAATGTTGTCCTGAAAATAATTAGTTGGTTGGTAAATGAATGCCTAGATGCTGCTTGGAAATGCATGTGCTGACTTAAATTGGGGTTCTTGATGAACAAGGATAATGAGGAAGCAGATTTTTAGGAAAACTGAACAATCAGAAAGCAAAACAAAGCTTTCAAGAAAAATCTGGCCTGAGCAAATTACCCTGGAAACAGGCAATCTACTGCTGGAACATGATGTTAGAGAAATTAAAAATAAGTTTTGTTTTTTTAATTTTTTTTATTTAAGCATATTATGGGGGTACAAATGTTTAGGTTATGTATATTGCCTTTGTCCCACCTGAGTCAGAGCTTCAAGCACATCCACCCCCCAGACGGTGTGCACCGCACCTATTAGGTGTGTATATATCCATCCTCTCCTCCCCCTCCCATCTGCCCAACACCTGATGAATGTTATTACTATATGTGCACTTAAACTAGGGTTTGGTGGCTAGGAGAACAGAAATTTTAATTGGGCACTAAGTAGTCTAAAAGAAATCCTCCCCATGTTGTTTACTTGTAGTACTCTTCTTACATAGCTTAATTAATTCCTGTAATAAATACATGTGTGTGCCTTTATATGTGTACACATGTGAGTATGTAAGTATGCATGTGCATATGTGTGCATGTGTGTGCTTAAATATGTGTTGATCACAGATCCTAGGCCCTGGGTAAAGTGGTGAACAAGAAAAGAATAGTCTCATAGGTTAGTTTCCAGTGGAAATTTTAAGCAAGAGAGTAATGCTAGATTTTGAGATTCTTTGAAGGCTGGGAATGACTATATCAAATTTATCTATGTCTAGCACAGTGCCTTATAAATCTTAAGTGCTCAATTAATGCCTGCTAAATAATGTTTAAGTTAAAAATGTCAGTTTCAGCTTGAAATCAGTACCAAAGCTGTGATTTGTGCCAAGATGAATTGCTCAACATGAACATATATATGTCTATTTTAGCAGATAGATAGATACACACATCCATATATAACATTTGAGCATCACCATCATTCTTAGGTGTAACTGACAAATCTACTGTAGCTAATTTAACCAGAAAGACATTTATTATAGAGTACTGGGTGACATACGACATCTCCAGGAGGGCCAAGAGCCCAGAATAGATGCTACATACCCAGGAGCAAATGCAGACAGGAGAGATGCCCCATCCACTGTGAAACTGTTCTAGGGAGCATCTCCTTCCTGCCATGACCCACCTCTTTCCCCATATTTCTCATCAGAACTTGCCCCCAAAAAACAAAATACATCTACCACCATGCCACACATTGCTTACTTTCTTCTTCCAAATCTCATGTGTGTGCAAAACCTGAACCACATATGGAGCCCTGATGCAAGGGAACATGCAAAGTGTAGCTATTAACTTTCCAGCCTCCCATTACCAAGAGGCATACTGGAAGGGGAATCAGAATGAGTAATGTGTGAGCCAATCCATCATGAAATTGCTTCAGTTTATACTAAGACGTTGGTCATAACCAGCTGACTGGTTTTTCATGCTATCTCACCCAGGTTGGTACAGGTGTTCTAGATGCAGTCTCTCATGCTATGGCACCCAGGTTGGTACTGGTGTTCTACGTGAAGTCTGTCATCCTGTCTCCCTCATGTTGGTACAGATGTTCTAGGTGAAGTCTCTCACCCTATCCCAACCAAGTTGGTAAGATGTTCTAAGTGAAGTGTCTCATCCTACCTCACCCAGGTTGGCACAGGTGTTCTAGGTGCAGTCTCTCTCACTATCTCACCCAGTTTGTTACAAGTGTTCTAGATGCAGTCTCTCATTCTATCTCAACCAAGTTGGTACAGATGTTCTAAGTGAAGTGTCTCAGCCTAGCTCACCCAGGGTGGTACAGGTGTTCTAGGTGCAGTCTCTCATCCTAGCTAAGCTATGTTAGTACAGGTGTTCTTACTGATTACCTTGCCTCTAGTCTCACCAACTTCCCACCTGTTCATCCCAGAAAACAAATCAGATCATCCACTCTCTTGCTTTAGCGTTGTTGTCATTGTTATTCATACTTTAAAAATAATCACTTTCTGAGCAAAGACAGCCCCTCATCAGCAGGCCTTGACTGTGCCTCTCCTTTAGAGAGGAGAGGGTGATTCCAGCAGAGACCTGTGATTGCTGTGGGCCACTTTGGAAGATCCAGAAGGATGAAATTGCAAATTAAATGATGTTCCAATGATCACTTCTAGAGATGGAGCGATATTAAAACTGGAATGTGATTTTTGTCAAGGATGTTATTAAATCTCCTCCACATTATTTCTCTGCGCGTTCCTCATCTTATTAGTCATGAATTATCCAACTCTTCCCTCTGTTTTTCTGCTTCAATATTTCTCTTATCTTTGTCAACTTCATCTTGTACCCCCCAGCCAGTCTCCATTCTGTGATTTTATAAAAAACAAGTGAGCTATTCTATGTTTTACTTTTGTATTGCACGAAATGATATATCTCAGCCTCAGCCACATCCTTGCTATCATCCAAACTACCTCATGCTTTCTTTGCTTTGAAAGAAACACTGTCTGTATCTACTACTTAATCTGCCATCTCCTTTTTCAGGTTATCATCTCATTTTACTGCAACATAGTTATTTCTCTGACAAGTAGGAAGCTGAACAAACTACCTCTAATAAAGGAAACCATGTGATACTCACTTTTTAAAGCTAATTGTAGACTATTACTTTATTCCTTTTACACTCAGGTAGCTTTTAAACAAAAAGAACACAATATGCTAAATAAGTTATTTGGTAACAGAGATCAGCATTCAAACAACACTTCTAAGGCATGATTATTTTAAACAAATATCTCATTCACAGAAATTACAGATCATCAGAAACTGTCTACTAGGCTGTGAAGTATAAAAGGTGCTTGATCAGAAAGAAAAAACTCTTTTTAAGAGGTAATTGGAGAAGCATATTTAACATTTCCAGTTTTTTTTAAATTGAGATTTTATATGAACTTATGTAGGTTAGGACATTTTATGTGTTATATAATATTAATATTACTAATAAGATAATACATTATATTATATATTGACAGTACTATTAATAATAACATAAAAATATATAAAATGTCTTAACCTACATAAATTCATACAAAATCTCAATATAAAAAATAGCATATAGATATACTATATATCTCCTTCCACTGAAAATATACTCAATTTCTGTTTCCCTTGGAAGCTGGGATACAGATTCTGAGTGGTTTTACCTAAGACATCTCTTAGGTGTTCTTCTCTCCTCCTCCCTCTGCAGACTTCCTGTAAGTGTATCTCATCCATCCTCATGGCTTTATATATCGTCAATATGATGATGACTACCATATTGATATCTCCAGCTCAGAATTCTTTCCTGAGCTCCAGACATGAATGTGCAGCCAGCCTCTTGACAAGTCCACTCGGTTGTCCCACAAGCAACTTACGCTCATCTTAAACTGAAACCTTGATCTTTCCCCTTCGGAATCACTCCTCCTCCTGACTGTCGAGTCCTAGTGAATGGTATCAGCAATTACCCTGGAAGCTTCAAAGCCAAAACCCTGGGAGTCAGACTTGGCTGTACCTCTCTACCACAACCCACATGCAGTCCTTCACCAAGCCTTGTCAATACAGTCCCTATCATTTTACTCAAACTTTCTCATTGCTCCAGATTGAGAAATTGTATCTTCCATAGATGGCCATAATAACTCCTACCCCAAAGGCTCATGTGACCACATGTGCAATGGTCTGAATGTGTCCCCAAAAGTTTACGTGTTGACAACTGGATCCCCAGTGTGGCAGTGTTGGAAGGTGGGGCCTTTTGGGAGGTGTTTAGGTCAGGAGGGCTCTGCCCTCATAAGTGGATTAATGCCACTATAAAAAGGGTTTGTGGGAGTGGGTTTGCTCTCTCTTGCTTTTCCTCCTTCCACCCTGTGAGGACGCAGCAAGAAAGCCCTCACCAGATGCTAGCACTTTGATCTTGGACTTCCTAGACACCAGGACTGTGACAGTATAAATTTCTATTCTTTATAAATTACCCAGTCTCGGGTATCCTGTTATAGAAGCACAAACGGACAAAGATAACATGTGACTGTGATTCTTCCCTATCAAGAGGTAGAATATAACTCCCTCCCTTGAGTCTGGGCCAGACTTAGGACTCACTTCTAATTAACAGAATTCAGTGGAAGTGATACTGTGTGACTTCCGAGGCTAGGTCAAAAAGAACCCTCTGCTTTTTTTGAAACACTTGCTTTGGGGGAAGCCAGCTGTCAGGTAAAAAAGTTCAGCTATCCTGGGACCACTGTTCTGAAAAGGCCATACGTAGGTATTCCAATCTGAGCTCCCAGCATCAAGTGCTGGCCACGTGTGAAACATCTTGACTGCCCAGCCCAGTCATGACTGCAAATGACTGTAGCCCCAGCCACCACCTACCCATAACCACAGAAGGTACTCTAAATGAGAACTGCCCAACCAACCCTTTTGTGAATTATTGGCTCACAAAATTTTGAGAAAAATAAAATGGCTAGGACATTGGTACTTTAAAACAGGAGTCTACCAACCTCCTCATTTGCTGGCAAATTAATAAACTTCTCTTAAAAATAAAATAAAATGGATGTTTCTATACCACTAAATTTTGGGATAATTTGTTATTCCACATTAGATTGGCTTCCCGTTGTTGTTAGGATAAATCCAAAATTGTTTCTGTAAGCCACAGGGCCCTGCATGTTCTGGCCCCTGGCTATTCCTCCAGCCTCTCCTTGTGCCTTGCTCACCAGGTTTCAATCATCCTGACCCTGCTTATTCCTCATCAGGAATTTTGCTGAGGCTATTGTTTTCCCTGCCTGGAATGTATTATACTTGTCACCTGGCCAACACCAACTCAGTCCTCAGGTCTTAAATGCCATTTCTTCAAGAAAGCTAAAAGGATACATGGCATGGAGGGAGAGCTTGGGTGGTGCTGGTTGTTTTTAGGATGAAAGAAATGAACAAAAGTATCCCGTGATGGAAAAGAATCATGGAAATGGAAAAATCAATGATGCAGGAGAGAAAGGATGATGAATGGAGAGTGCTGAGCTCCAGGTATCACATACCTATCTCAGATGTGAAGAGGGAAAACAAAAAGGACAGGTGGCATGTGGATACTACTGAAACCTACTCTACTTGGCTAAGGCTGACCTATGGGGACAGCATCAGCGGGCTCTGGAGCTCTAGTTTCCCTTGGGATCAGCCAATGGGAAATCCTGGCAAGGAATTGGTAGAAAGGAGGAATGTTTGGTCCCCCAGCTCCCTCCCTCTGGGGTCACCTCTGCCTGGCTGCTTCCTTCATCTTGAAGTGGTCATGCCTCTCTCAAAGTGACCCTCTTTGCATGGGCTCCCCTGGGATTCCTCCCCACTGTAGTCCCTTCTGTTACTAGCACCAGGTGATTCACTATCCCCTGGGATTCCCCACACCCCAACCAAACTTTTTGCAAATTGCCTGTCTTCGTAGACATCCTCAAATTATCCTAATGTAAGTGTGACACCCTGTCAGATACAGATGGGAATGCTGTGGAGTAAATAAATGTTAATAAGAAGGGCAAGAAACATGTGAAGCAGGCAATAAACTCAACATCTGATGCTATTCCAGTTAAAATAGAATGCAACAATAAATCGCTAAAACAATATTTTCATTAAGCTAAGGAACAAAATGAAGGACTGTGGAATTGTCATTCTGTAAATGTAAGGAGAACACCTATAGAGAAAAAGGGTCTCTTCTAGTAAACAATGGAATCAAGCTTTTCTTTTCTCCACTTGAAGCTCTGAACTAACAGAATTCATAAGAGATTATGTAAAACAAAGCAGATGAGTCATTTTATTCTTTTACAGTTGCCCAAACATGGCAAATCTTAGAATATCACCTTTGCCATACACATCATGGGGCCTCCACAAACTGGAATACTCTAAGTACTTTTTTTTTCCTTTTCTCTAAGTTATGCAGAGTAAAAAGAAAATTAATACATTCCTGAATCAGGGCAGATGCACTCTGCCTGAGATCTACGAAGCTGTGTCAATTCTTGAAATAACCCTGGCTTATTTCAAGAGGAGAAGTAGCAAAAGTGTGAGTGAGAAAATCTGGTCCACGTTGATTTGCCACCACCTTTGACATCCCCACTAGGCTATTTGCAAGGCTTTTTATATCATCATTATTATTATTAAGTATTAATATGTTTTTACTACTGAAGAGAAATGCTAAGATCACACATACAATTTATGGAGCATTTACCCTGTGTCAGGCAGCATCCTGAGCAATTATATAAATCAAATCATGTAACCCTTATGTCAATCCTATGATGGAAGCACATTATTGCTCCTGTTTTCAGATGATGCAACAAAAGTGCAGACAGGATACACAAGTTGCCAAAGTCACACATATACCAGCTTTATAATGAAGAAACCCAGCAGGGTAGCTCAATCATGAGGAACAATTTATAACTGGAATTCTTGAGAGATGAACTTTTGTTTTTTCTTCTTTCCTTTTCTTTTCTAACTACTAAGGAATGGCCTCCAACTTGGAGAAATTTGGATCTGTTTAATGTCAAGACTACCTGGGAAGTAACAGAGAACCTCGTTTTTTCTCCTGCTATAAGTCCCAGGCTTACAAAGATCACCAAATCACACTCATCATCATGAAGGTCTTTCCTGTAACTTGCCAGTTTGGCAGCATTGGATGTGATTTGGAAAGAAAAATAATATTAAGAATCAAAAAAATGGGGCTTAATCACCTCATACCAATTAATAGCTATTATTTAAAAAAAAATAACTAACCTTACAAAGAATGTGTACAAATTGGGACCTTTGTGCATTGCTGCTGGAAATGTAAAATGGGTATAGCTGCCATAGAAAAGTTTGGAGATTCCTAAAACGTTAACACAGAATTATCATATGATCCAGCCATTCCACTCCTGGGTATATACCCCCAAAAAATTGAAAGCAGGGAGTCAAATACTTGTATAACAATGTTCATAGCAACATTAGTCACAATAGCCAAAAGGTGGAAACAACCCAGTGTCCATTAATGGATGAATAAATAAACAAAATGCAGACAGTAGAATATTATTCAGCCTTAAGAAGGAAGAAAATTAAGACCTGCTACCACATGGATGAGCCCTGAATACATTATGCTGAGGGAAATAAGCTGGACACAAAAGGACAAATATTATCTCACTTACATAAGGTATTTAGAATAGGCAAGTTCACAGAAACAGAAAGTAAGAATAGTGGCTTCCAGGGACTGGAGGGGAGAGAGAGTAGGAAGTTATTGTTTAAAGAGTACAGAGCTTCAGGTTGGAAGGACGAAAGAGTTCTAGAAATACATAATGGTGACAGTTTCACAAAATTGTGAATGTACTTAATGCCCACTGAACTGTATACTTAAAAATAGTAAATATGGTAAGTTTTATATTGTGCATATTTCACCACAGTTTTAAAAAAAAGGTGGATTTAATTTCATCTCTGACATCTTCTTGCTCAGTGACCTTGAACAAACCACAAAATTTCTCTGAAACTCAGTTTCATGATTTGTAAATTAATGAGTTATTTGGATTTAGCAGAAATCACAAAATAGCTGTCTGTACAATAGGTGAGGCCAACAAAGTCTGTGCTTTTTAAATACTTCACTTATAACCTTTAGAGATATTTTACACAAAATTCCAAATTTGCAGCATTTATTTAAAAAAGTCAAAACAGGGGTTTCGACTCATGGATATAAAAGGCTAGAATGAGTTTTGCTCCTACTCTTATGTCAAAAAAAAAAAAAAGGCCAGGTAAACTCCAAGTTCATAAATGTTCTTGAAACCTTCTAAAAGTTGAGGTGACAGGGTATCAAATATTTCCAAAATATAGAAAGAGACAGGTGTCTGCAGGGAGAGATAGTATATATGCATTGCTTACCTGAGGAAGACCAAACTGGGCACCAGCAGGAAAAATTCAGCTAGAATAGTTAATGACTCAGTGGAGTATGGGCCAGCAAAAGAGAGTAAAGACTTCAGTCTTCAGATTTTGTTTTTGTGTTTGTTTTTTCTTATAAACAACAGAAATTTATTGCTCACTGTTCTGGAGACTGGAAAGTCCAAGATCAAGGCACTGGCAGATTCGGTGTCTGGTTCATCGATGGCACCTTCTGGCTACATCCTCACATGGAGGAAGGGGCAAACAGTCCCCGGAAGGCCTGTTTTATAAGAGCACTAATCTCACCATGAGGGCTCTGCTCTCAGGACCTAATCACCTCGTAAAGACCCCATCGCTTAATAAAACAGGTTTCAACACATGAATTTTGGGGTGACACAAACATTCAGATCATAGCACCCATTAAAACAAACTCCTCAAACTTTTCTAACTTTTCACTTGTGGTTTCAAACAATGTTTGAAACACGTAGATGTCAGGTAGAGACCGAAGTCAATTTGTTACACAGATATGTTTTTAATATAATGTTACTGGTAAGAAGGCACTGTGCATCAAGTGAAGGTAAGAAAAATACCACATTTTTAAAACATCTTGAGGTATAATTACATATCTCAAATGCATAGCCTTCAAATGTATCTTTTGATGAGTTTTAACAAACACCTACCCTTGGCATTTGTCAAATGCCTCCTTAATCAAGATATGGAATACTTCCATGAACCCAGAACATTCCCTCATGTCCCTCTCCAGGTACTCCTCCTGAACCTTGTGTCCCTGCTCCAGAGTCAACCACCATTACTGAAGGGCTATTTGCTGGACCTTCTGTGGGTAGAGAAGGTTTTGGTGAGAGTAGAAATCAAATCTCTGCTTCCACATGACTGCAGAAGATGGTGATGTATTTGCACAACAGTCAGCATTGTGCTGCTCTGCTGCCTTTCCTAATATGGTAGGAAGAACTGCCGTGGTGCCTTTGAGGGGATTTTTCACGTCCTTATCTGCTACAGAGACCAAATTGAGATGACAGTATCAAAAGCATTCTCCTTTATACTGTCACTGTAACCAAGGAGGAATGTATCAGACTGGGAGGGGAGTGTATCTTTGTAGCATGAAAACAAAATATAAAAAATTAAAAGTGTTTTTTATTTTAAAAAATTCTAAGATAGTTCCAGAAAGTAAGGAGGAGGATATGCCTCGCCTAGAGCAATTTATGTCTCATCTTATTCTAATTAGATGACTGTCAGTACTCTTTGAAATTCTGATTCATCAGGGTTGCCCCCTCTTGCGGGAAATATTGAGGGAAGAGATTGTGCAAGTAAATATAGAGTTGGCACTTTCACTTATGTATCTGTGTTATAAAGTTATTTAATGACAGGAAGGGATCTAATTTAAAGGGAGAAATTGGCAATTAGTTAATTCTCCCTTTGATTTACACAGGGCCAGCGATGGGTTTGATTGAGCTCCTGGAAATAATTACCATGCATGTGGAAAGGACTCCAAATCAGCCCCCTGCCAATGACACATGGCTTATAACCTCGCGCGTCCCATTACCATTTTCAATATCAGCTCTGGCAGGAGCTGCTTCTTGCTCCCTTATACAGTCGTCAAAAAGTAAAGACTGAAAACCCTTCACCTCCCCTAAGGCAGAGTAGGAGAAAAAACTCAGACATCATCAGAACCAACTGTCCAGGCCTGATTATGTCCCCAGGGAAAGCCATCACTTCTAATCAGTTCTGAAAGGAGAGCTATTTCCCTTTCACAGGGAAAACAAAATCATTCCTCTGCGGAGTTCCACTAGATCCACTTAAGATTTCAGGGGGCCATAAAGGGAACTGAGTCACGGGGAAAGAGAGACAGAAAGGTGACACCTTAGCAACAGAGCATTCATTTGAAAAGAATGATAGTCCTCAGAAAGATGACATTGTGACCTGCACTCAAGACACTGATATTTTAAAAGCAGTAATGATTAGAAATCCTGGGTTCAAGTGAAGCTCTCCACTTACTAGCTGTGTGGCCCTGTGTAAGTCACTTGAACTGTCTTGGCCTCAAATTTTTTCATTTATCAATGAGGTTGATGTTAATACGACATCTTGGGTGTATTGAATGGTTCAAATGAGAATGAATTTATCTTTGCATTATTATTGTCATGTGGATACACTATTGAACAACACAGATGTGGATTATTACCTTGTGAAGATAAAAATTTAGTAAGGTAAACAGACCAAACAAGTAGGCAAATTGACAGACTGCTAAGAAGTGGGAGAGGGAGATAAACCTGCACTCAGTGATCAGGGAAGAAAGTGGCGTATGGACTGAAACCTGAAGGATGAGAAAGTGCCAGCCATGAGTAAAAACTAGGGGAAAAAAATTCTAGGCAGAATGTGCAAAAGTCCTGTGGTAGAAAAAAAAATTTCAATGAATTGAAGAAAATGAAGAGAGACCAGTGATTCTGGAGCATAATAAATAAGTGGGAGAATAAGCATGAAATGGTGATGGAGAAAGATTCTGGAATCATCTCTTCTATTTTCCCCTTAAGTTCTGGGATAGAAAATTTGGATGTGACAGCTTGGACAGAGGAGGAAAACAATGACATTACAGCTTACAAGGACGTGCTCAGAGACTTAAACTCTAAAATTTGGCTTGATCACCCTCAAGAAAATTCCAAATCTCCATGTATGTTAAGCCTACAACATCCTAACATTCTTCCCCTAAAAAAAATACAGGAAGTTAAGAAATTAAGAGTATTTCATGATGACCATTGGAGACCATCACTGGTACCCAGGTCATTTGTCCATACCTCCCATCTCCACTGTGGAAGGGTAGACCGCTGAGATTACTTTGAGAGAGAACTTAAGCAGTAGCGTGTGCACAGCCCACCTGAGAACAACAGTGTCAGGCACCACTCTGACTTTTCCATTCTAGCCATCCTCTGCTACCTGAGTAGCTGATCCATGCATTTAGAATGTTCTCATTTCATTGCCTTTAGGCACCCCCATTAGGAAATTGTTAAAAAACACAATGGCTCCCCAGTTTGTACCGGAGACATCTTTGTCTAGGTTGAGGCATTGGCCCAGAATTTCTCTTCTTTACTCTCTGCAGACCCACCCTGAGTAGTCCCACCCAAATCTTTGGCATGGGAGCAGATATATTCTGATAACTCCCAAATCTATTCTCTCTCTGGCCTCTCTCCCACGTAGCAAAACTCTTTGCTAATGACCTCCTGGGTAGGTCTGTTAGTCTATCCCACTGGCCTTTCAAATTTGAGATATCCAAAGTAGAACGACCACCTGTCCTTAAGCCAGCTCTTCCCCATAAAGGCACCACCATCCACCAAGCTACTCAAGCAAGGAAGCTGGGACCCACCTTTCACTCCTTCCTACTCCACATTTAGCCAATTATCAATCCCCATAGTTTTTACTACCTTAATACTTCCTGAGTCTTTCCTCCTCCCACCCACCCTATCAGGTCAGGCCCTCACCATTTCTTGCCTGGGTCTCCCAGCTTCCCATATGGCCCACCCAAATGTGTCCTTCACAGAGATATCGTAAGGGTCTTTAACAAAGGCAAACTCAGTCATGCCAATTTTCTGCTTGAAAGTATTCAGTGGTATCCCCTACCAGCTAGCTTTCAAAACAATGGTCATCTGCCCTAGCTTAGGACATCAGATCCTCCCTGATCTGCCTCCTGCCTACCTCACTGGCTTTTCTTTCTGCACTCTCTGCCTTGGACCTTTCACTCCAGCCCAACTGAGCCATTTGAACTTCCCCACACACAGACCTGCACTTTATTTTCCCTCCATTTATTTTCCCAGTTCTTCGCTCAACTCCTTTTCATCCTTCAGAATTCAGCTCAAGACTTTTACCTCCCTCTATTTGGTTTAGCTGTGTTTCCTTCATGCCTCCAAAAGCACCCTGTGCCAACTTGTACCTAACACTCATCACACCGGGCTACACTTCCTGGTTTACTTGTTCATCTAATTGAATTGACTTTAAATACATCGGGAGAAAGAGCATCTCTTTATTAGTAGTAGTAGTATTTGTTTCCCGAGTTCCTGATACCATGTACTGTGTAAAAATATATGCAGAATATTGAATGGATAAGATATTAACCTTAAGCCACAATATAAGTGATTCAAACTATAAAATCTATAGGAGAAGAATGAATTTTGGCTTTATCTGAGCAAATGCCATATACATATGTATTTGATAGGAAAAGTTTTGTTCATAGCATTCCATCAAGTGAAACTATAGGTAAAGATATATTTAGAATATGAGTCTTCTTTTCTACCCTTGTCATTGTTTTCCAAAGAGTAAAGTACAGCCCCACCCTCACTGCAGAGAACAACGATCCTCTTCTGACACTGATTAATGCAGGGAAAATGATTTCTCTTAACTGAAATTTTGAAACCCTAAAAGCTCTACAAATGAAAGTTTTTCAGAAGCTCATTTGGCAGCAAAACCTGACCTGACCTGAATGAAATTGATTACAGAACTTGACCTAAGGGCTATATAAAATCTTTATTTATCACACCATCAAGGCTACAATTCAACACTTTTTTCAATCATCCTTCTGTAGTTTCATTCTCAAATCTGGTAAGTAGCCAAAAAGAAAAAGAGCTACTTTGTGATTTGTCCTCAAATTTCTGGTTCTGTAGTCTCACAAAACTCTATAGCTTCTTCATTTTCTGCTCTTTCATTCAGTACCCACTCCTACTCAGAATTCTTTTCTGGTGGTGGAGTATAAACTTCTTATTTTTTCAGCTTTATTGAGGTACAATTGACAAATAAAAATATTTCTATATTTAAGGTATATAGCTTGATCTTTTGATATATATGTACATTATAACATAACCACCACAATCAAGCTAATGTATTTATCATTTCACATAGTTACCATTTCGTGTGTGTGTGTGGGGGGAGTAACACTTAAGATCTACCCTCTTAGTAAATTTCAAGTATACAGTATTTCAAGTATACAGTATTTCAAGTATACAGTAAATTTCAAGTATACAGAAATTTACTTAGTAAATTTCAAGTATACAGTCACCATGCTGCATATTAGATCTCCAGAATTTGTTCATCTTGCAGGACTGAAATTTTGTACCCTTTGACCAACATCTTTCCATGTCCTTTTCTCCCAGCACCTGACAATCACCATCCAACTCTCTGCTTCTATGAGATTGACTATTTTAGACTCCACATATACATGAGATTTCATTTAGGATTTGTCTTTCTATGTCTGGCTTATTTCACTTAGCATAATGTCCTCCAGATTCATCCATGTTGCAAATGGAAGGATTTCCTTCTTTTTTAAGGTTGAATAATATTCCATTGTGTATATATACCACATATACCACATTCTCTTTATCCATCTTTTGATGGATATTTAGCTTGTTTCCATATCTTGACTATTATGAATAGTGCTGCAATAAACATGATGGTGCAGATATCTCTTCAACATACTGATTTTATTTCCTTTGGATATATGCCCAAAGTGGTATTTCTAGAACATACTTATGGTAGTTCTACTTTCAACTTTTTGAGGAACCTCTGTACCATTTTCCATAATGGCTGTACCAGTTTGCCTTCCCACCAACAGCTTGTAAGGGTTGCCTTTTCTCCATATCCTTACAACACTTGTTATCTTTCGTCTTTTTGGTAATAGTCATCCCAACAGGTGTGAGCTGGTATCTCATTGTGGTTTTGAGTTACACAGTCAGAATTCTTTGTGTCTGCCTCCAGGCTAATTTAAGGGAAGGCCTTTCTTTACCCAGCTAAATTCTATTTAATACATTACTAAAATGAACCCCAAAATGAACAAAAATGAAATTACTTCTAGTGTTTTTGTGTGTTGAAATGTCAGCCACCATTCACATTCAGTTTTCTCAATCATTCTACTCTTTTGCTTTAAAAGAACATCTTGAAGTTTGTCACTCTCTCTTAATTAACGTCTTTCTTAAAAGCAACATTTTTCTATATCTAAGCTAAGTTTCCATGCAGGAACTCCAACTTTATATCAGGAAAAATTTCAAATAGCTTTAAAATTAAAATACAAACAAAACCATGAAGTAATAAGGAAAAATAAAATAATTTCCTTACAATGTTAGAATGTATACCTTATGAAATTTAGAAATAATTTTTAAATAATAAATTTGACTGCAGAAAGTTCAAAAGTTTCTGCAAAGCACAAACCACCAGAAGCAAAGTCAAAAGACAGAAAAATACCTTAGGAAAAATTTATGTACAATGAATTCCTACAACCAATTTAAAAAACAATGAATCAATAGCAAAATAAAAAATAAATAAATAGGTCACAGGAAAAGCTTTACAAATGACTCTAAAATATAGGAAATATCTTTGATCCATTTAAAATAAGAGAAATACAAATTAAACTATACTGTGTTGGTTTTAATTTAACAGGTTGGCACCAGCTGAAAATTTGGAGATAGGCTTTGTTGGCAAAGCAGTGGAGAAAACATAAACTCTTGTATGCTACTGGTGAGGATGTAAATTGGAACAACCTATAAAGAACCAATTTGGCAATACTTTTTGAAATTACAAATGCACATATCATTTGATGCAGCAATTCCACTTTTAGGAATTTATCCTGCAAATACATTAGCAAATTGTAAAGCTGACATATGTACATAGTTATTCATTGCAATGTTGTTAGTATGGAGAAAATTAGAAACCACCTAAATTTCCATCAGTATGGAATTGGCTGTGTATTGTCATATATCCATTCAGTGGAATACTGTGTACCTATTTTTAAAAAAAAAGAGTAGGGAAGCTCTTTGGGTATTGATATGGAGAGATATTTCAGATATATTTTTAAATGAAATAAAAAGAAAAGCAGTAGACACAATGGTATATGATATATATTTTTTAAATGTTTCAGATTAATTTTCTGAATGAATTCAGATATTCTAAAATGTCTCTTCAATAAAATCTAATGTTTGAATGTCAATGTCTTCTTGAACTGGACTTTTAGAAAAAAAGAAGACTTAAGGTAATATAATAAAAGCAAAATAAATAATATATTTTCCAGACTACTAAAGAAATTCCCCTTCATACTGAGGGATTTTTCATTTGCTCCTCTACATTACAGATGGAATTGGCTCCTCACATTATGTTTCCATTCACTCTCCAGATCTAATGAAGAGTATTTTGACACATTCAGTTTTAGAACAGGCATCCATTCAGTAATATTATTCTGGGCACCAACAATAGACAGATGTCCTAAATTTTGTGCATGTCCTTCCTTTGAATGATGGTTCTGTTTATTTGCCAAACTAATCAGTTTAACTCCTGGGATCAGAGGCATTTTGTACTTTTAAGAGCTTTCCCTACCTTTCTGGCAAATCCCTGTTTTCTTTTGCTGACCTGACTTCTTTCACCAGTTTTTCAACTGTTGGTTTTCCCAAGGATCCTTCTTCTCACTCTGTAATGCCTTAGGTGATCTTGTCTACTTCGATAGTACACTCTACTGTATATGAGGCTGACTTCCAGTTGACTTCATCCAGGTACCCTATGACCCCTCAAGCACATGTCCAAAGCTGAACTCTTCATCTTCCCCCAAAGCGTCCTCCTCCTCCTGAATTGTAGTCTCCTTTCTTCTTCATTCACAGCATTCATCCAGTTACTAAATCCTATTGTTTCTACCTATTCAATATATCTGTCCACCGTAGTCCATCCCACCACCTCCACCTACTTCAGACCCACTTCACTTCTCACACCAACAATTGCAATAGTGTACTAACTAATTGCAAATCCATCCTCAGCACAACTAATATACAATTTTATCTTTAAAACAAAAACCTGATCATAACACTTCTTGCCTCAATCCTTTAATAGCTCTCTGTCACCTATAGTAGGAAGATGATTCTCTTCACTTTTCCATCTCTATCCCCCCCACCACTTCCCTACACCTTCCATCCACTTCTGAAGGGAGCCATGCTCTTTGTTCACTCCATTCCTTCAGCAAACGCACCCCCTTCACCCTGAACAGCCTCCCTGCCCTTCCCCCATGGCTTATCTCTACTTCCAACTGCCACCATTTAGCGAGAGCCTAGCCATCTTTCAAAATTCAGCACAAGTGTCACCTCACCTGTTGAACATGTCTGCCACTGAGCAGTGTCTGCTTGTTTAAGATGAGTCTGCCCCACTGAAGTGCTGGAGTGATAGGTCAAAGAAACAGAGCCAGCTTTCTTACCTCTTCATCCACACGCTTAGCACAACATCTGGTACCTGAGCATTCAATAAATTGTGATTGAATTACATTTAATTGAATGATGATATCTAATACGTTTGTTTTTAAAGCTCTCATGGAATAGTGAGTTAAAGAAGAAATGTTCCAAAGATTAGAGGTTGGGTATCTTTAAAAGCAAGTAAAAGGAAAGATTTTATAGATATATCATGACAAATGTTCCAGAAAGAGTATTAAAAATGATATGTCTGAAATAAGAAGTGGGGATGAGAAGGCAAGATTAATAGATGCCTCCCAGGAGTTCAAGAAGTGATGGGCTTTCTTCTTTTGCTGAAACACAAGTAGGATGTCAGAACTATTGCTTTGTTTTTTCACTTCCTCTGGGGTCGCTAGGAATTTACAGATAGGAAGTCACTTCTAGAGTGCATCAGCACCTTTTAATGAATTAATCAGACTTCTGTTA
>CM052445.1:15395802-15434609 GCA_028533085.1 Varecia variegata
TTTTTTTTTATTGTTGCTGTGGTCATTGTTTCTGCTTTTGTAACTCCATAAGTGCCGGTTAAGCTCAGAGTTCCATCCTTGGTCCTCTTCTCCCTTTATTGACCTGCCTTGATCATCCCATTCATCCATCCCTTCCATTGCCTCTTACCTGGATTCCAGCTCTACCCAGCATCTCTAAAGCACCTCAGACTTAACATACACATAAAAACACATTTCTGGTCTCATTTTGATTCTACAAATCTTGATTAGTGGAGCTTAGAGAGCCAAGAGAGCCTCACTTTCCTTTCCTTACAGCCCACCTTGTGTTCCATGTCTAACCAGCCAGCACGTCCTGCTGATGCACCTCAGAAACGTCTCCCTCCTGCCCAGCCCCTCTTCTCTGTTCCCATGAATCTCATCAGTTCAGAGCTAAACTACTATGAATAGTCTCCAATGTGGTTTTAACTGAGCCTGTCTCCCCACTTCGGTACAACTTCTACACACTAACCAGAGCTGGAGATAAATTGGAACATAAATTGGAACACGAGACCCCTGGGCTGCCACATAAAGACCACCTTCCATAAACTAACATAAAAGTCTTTTCAGAATCTACCTCCCCACCTGTCCATCCCCATTGTTCCCAATGTTCTCCATACCACTGACTCTAGTCTCACCATTCCTAAGAAGATTGCCCTTTCAAAAATCCTGATCCTACCCACGCAGGTCTCATTGCCTAAAATGTCATTCCCCTCCTTCTCCCGTTATCACCTTCAGTGCTCAATTCAAATGTCACCATCTCTGTGAGGTGTCCCCAGGCAGTCCCAGGCAAACATGTGGCCATGGTACTTTGTTCATACCTCTATTAACGCTCATACCCTGTGGCATTGTAATAAGACATCTTAATGTGTCTATCTTGATAGTGGCATTGTTAGTCCTTCACAGCAGGAACTATGCCTTTTCACCTTTTATTTCAGCACCTATTAGAGAGCCCTTCTATACTGGGTGATCAAATAAATGTGTGTGGAATAAATGAATGACTCCATAGTGGAACATGGCCAATACAGACTGATGCTTTTAATGCCCTTTCAATTGTTTTGATGCATAATTGCATTCGTTGTAACCTGCAATTAAATGACAAAGTAGTGAAACTGATTATTCTAATAACAAAATAGCAACTTTCTATTCAGAAAATTTTTGTGAGATCAGCAGAAGTAGTAACGGAGAAAATGGGGGTGGAGAGTGTCCAGGCAGAGGTGGCCTTGTCCCACAACTGCAGACTGGCACAGGAGGTCATTTGAACACACCCTGCTAAACCCTCCATCTGGGAGAGGGGTTCAGAAAAAGCTACATCATGTCAATATACATGGAGAGGGCTCAGGGTCAGGAGAAGAATGCATAACTTGATATAATTTTATGCTCAATGACAGCTAAATAGTCCAGAAGATATTATAACTAGCGACCAGATAGGAATACAGACATTTCAGCAAATCATAGTGTGGGCAGACAACTAATAACGAGACTCTTTCCTACCATCCCATTAGAACTTACAATCTCAAAGAGAAGCAGGGAGAGGGAAAGCCAGAATGACTGAGGATGCTCTGAATCTTTCAAGAAGACCCTGAATTAGGGGTAGGTTATTTTTCACTGGAAATGTGAAGGCTTGAGACAGAAAATAATTCTGCTATAGAAAAATTAAGTTGCATTTCTGCATACCTGAGGTAGTGAAATGAGAAAGGGTCCATCTGCTATATAGAGTATGCTTTTGTATTACAAAAAAGCTCTCCTCCATTCTGGGGGGCGGGAATCCTCCTTTGATCCTATACCCACCTCTGGCTTCCACCTTCAATCCTTTCCTTCCCTTCTAGCTAATCTTTTTTTTTTCTTTTTTTAAATTTCAGAATATTATGGGGTATAGAACTTAAGAAAATTAACAAGAAAAAATCAAACAACCCCATTAAAAACTGGACAAAGGACACGAACAGAAACTTTGCAAAAGAAGACCAAATAATGGACAGCAAACATACAAAAAAGCCTTCTAGCTAATCTTCCTGAAAGGACAATCTATCCACTGCTTCTGCTTCCTCACGTCTCAATCACCAACATTTGGGTTTGGCTCCAACCACCTTTCTGAAATGCCTCTGCCGTAGTTCCCCTATGATGTCTGCAGAACCAAATCTGTACTTCACTGAGCACTAGATCCCTCCTTCCTCTTTGAATCTCTTAATCACCTTGGTTTCTTTGATGTTGTTCTGGGCATTCCTTTTCACCTTTCTGACTGTTCTTGTGTGGCCTTCCTCCTATTCCCAAACCAATAATAATGAGGTTCTCCAGGGCTCTGTCTTTACCCTATGAGTTTTCTCTCCCTACATATGAGTCTCCCTGGGCTATGTCAACCACTCTGAGTTTTGGTAACCACGTCAAGCTACTGATGGGTCGCACCGTATCTCTACCTCTGACTGCCCACTGGAACTCCGTGCTTCAATATTCAGTACCACTTAGATAACACAGAGCTTCTCCAAGTGCAAGCACCATTGAACTCCTTGTCTTCCACACTTCTTACTCCAAACCTCTCTTCCTTCTGAGTTACCCAGCTCTGCTGGTGGCTACTCCCTCCCTTAGCTTTCCAGTCCACAAACCTGGGCTGCTTGCCGCTGCTCTCCTCTCTCTCCTTGCCGCCTGCCCCATCTTCACCAGTCACCACGTCCCGCCAACCTTATAGTCTAGTTATTTCTTAAAGCCATCTCCCTCTTCTCCATGCCTGCTACCACTGTCCTACCTTCAACAGTTAGAGTAGTCTGATAAGACCCATCTGCCCTCAATCTTGCTTCTTGTCCCCCTCAAATCTCCCATCCTTACTGCTTCCAGAGGAGGCAAACTGGAACCAGGGCATTCCTCCCCTCTTTGCCTTCAGGATACAATCCCACCCTTAGCTTTTCTCTAACGTACCTCCTTAGTTCCAACTTCCACCATTTCCTACCTCCCACTACACATTCCACTAAGACCAAATGGTATACAACGTCCCACGCACATCACGTAGTTCCCTTCTCCAGGGATTTGATCATGTTATGCCTTCTACTTGGAACATCCTCCATACCTTTATTTGCCTGTCCATCTCCTATACTTCCTTTAACTCTTATGCATCCTTCAAGACTCAGCTGAATATCATCTTCAGAAAGTCTTTCTTGAACATTTAAGTAGGATTAAGTGACTTTCTTTCATGTTCCCACACACCACTATACCACCAGTCATGATACAGTAAAAACATCTTTAACATGACTTCCTTCCCCACTAGACACCACGCTTCTCAAGTGAAGGAAGTGTCTTATTCTTCTGTATATTTCCAGAAATTTGCTTAACTGCTTGGCACAGAGGAAGTGCTCAGTAGTGACAGTCAACTTACTATTATCATACAACTCAAATATTCAATTAACTTTCCATTCCAGCCAATCCAGCAAAGATTTGTGAAGTGCCAACTACATTTCAGGCAGTGTGCTAGAGCTATAAAATAAAAATAGTTTATATTTGCATAATCATATACATTAAATTATTTTTATTTCATTTTCATGCTAAATGAAAGCTGGATATTCCAAGAGACAACTTTATGAGGTAATCCCTCAAAGTCTGATATGATGAGCCAGGGAAGTTGAGCTTGCTTAAAGTTAAACTTTCTTAAGGCCAAATACAAGAATGGAAAATATTTGATTATTCAGAATAAGGCTCTTCATTGATTCAATTCAGGGTAGCAATGAAATGTCATATACCAGCACCATGCATATGGATCCCTGCCTTTAGTCCCTGCCCACAGGTGGTTTCCAGTAAAAGAGAGAAACTATTCGCCTTTGTATTGAATTAAAATGTAAGTAAAAGAAATGAGGTATATATTAGAAGTACAAAATGTTATGAGAGTTTCGAGAAAGGAGAAGCACATCCAATTGGGGGAATTAGAAAAAGTTTCATAGAGAAGGTGGCTTCTGAGCTAAGTTTTGAAAAATGAAAAGATTTGACAGAATTCAGGCTATGAAGTATTTCTGGCCAGAGACATCAGCCTGAGCCAAGTTACAGAATCAGAAATGCCCAGCATACCGAGGGGGAAAGCAGCGATTCTCCTGGTTTTTTGGGGACATGAAAATAATGAGACACAAGGCTGTGAAGGTAATTTGAGGCATTAAAGAGAGTTTTGAATAAGATGCTGAAGAATTTGTGCTTATTACATAGACACTGGGGACTACTGAAAGTTGGTGAGGTTAGCATGAGATGGTCAGAGCTGGGCTTCAGGGAAGGAAATCTGATGAAGTTGTAGAGAATAACATAGAGGGAGAAAGACCTAGAGGCAGGAAAAACAGTCCTGAGGCACCATTTGCAGCAGGCAAGTGTGCGATTTGTATTTCATGAGAATAAATTCTGAGGTTCTATAGCCATCAATAATAGAACTATTAACAACTTACATTTTAAAAACATGATAGTCGTAATAAGACAGAAATCCCAATGGCACTTTACAGTATCTACTACGTGTCTAGTGCTATGCTAAATACAAAGATAGAGGAGATGGTCCCATGAAAACAAAACAGAAAGTAGTACACAATAAAAATATATCAAGATACCACATACACTTAATTATAGGGGATCAAACTATATTAAATCAATATGTTTGTCAAGCAGGTAATGGCCAGTTTTGTGACTTTTCATAGTCTAAGAATAAGACTAATATGTATGTGGTTGGTAAAGAAATCATACTAAAACCTATGATAGATGAAGATATAATACATATTACATCATGAAAATACTCACAAGTGAACAGTGGTTAAATTAATTAGATGCCCAAAATGGGAAATAATCTTGGGAGCTGATAGTTATGACCCATTCTTGTTGCAAAACATCATTCCTCTATTCAACAAATACTTATTAAGCATCTTTGATGTGCCAGGAATTGTTCTAAGTAAGTGCTTGGAATATGTAAGTGAACAAAACAAATATCCTTGCAGTCTTGAGGCTCACATTCTAGCAGGGGAAGAAAGATAAAGGTAGTGAACACAATAAAAAGTAAGTAACATAGAGGGTGTAACTTAGAGGGTAACAAATAACTTGGTTAACTTGTAAGTAACTTAGAGGGTGACAAGTGCTAAGAAAAAGGAAAGAAGAGCAAGGTATAGGGGGTCTGGAGGGTCACAATTTTAAGGAGTATGGTTCAGAGTGGCTCTACTTTGGGAGGCAATATTTGAACAAGATGTCACCAAGAGGTCATTGGTAAAGGCTGTGGCTTCAAAAGACTGCGAAAAAAATTCCATCCATGATGCCAAGGAGTTTGTCATCTGAGATTTGGGAAATGTCAGATTCCAAACTTCTGGGCTTCTGGAGTAAACGCAACATGAAGGCGTAGCTGGCATCACCTTGAAATTGTAGGTCCACTATTGTTATTGTGTGGGAAGTATTAACAGTGTGTGAAACACAGCAGATGACAGCAGACTCAGAGGCTGGGCACCTTCCTTTCACTCTCAATCTCCAAACTCTCTTCCTTTGTTTGAACTGTATGATCGGGCTTTTCTGTTGTGCATCATTCTCAGATTTTAGTTCAAATCAGATTTTGCTGTTAATCAAAATTCCTAAACTGAATGCAGTGTAGTCAGCAAGGATATTTCTTTAATCCAGAGCTTACCTCAGGGAGAGGGGCAGTGCTCTGCGAGAGATTAGAATTTATGCATTATGCAAGTCAGCAAAGATGTAAGGAGAGGTCCAAGTGCAGAAGAGAGCAGAGGACAAGTTTCGTGAGAATGAGCAAAACACCTGGGATGCATGTGTTACAGAATTAGCCAGCAATTAACTTGATACACATGAGCCAATGTGCACAGACTAAATGGAGAAGTAGCCAAAAGTCCTTCTGGAACTGGATCTACACCAGCCAGCAGAGAACTGGGGAAATGTTAATGGATCTGTGAAGAACATAATCTGGCAAACTCAGAGACTGTATCTCTAATTATAATTCACACTCAAGTTGACTTTTATTGGCAATGTTTTTAAACAAGGAGAAATTTAGCAAAAATTGGAAAGAGAGAAAAAAAGGATTTATTTGATATTGCTTTCCTTTTAAATTTCCATAGGAATGGAACATTTCAGGCATCTCTGAAGAGTCAAAGAAGCAGCTAAATGTTAAGCAACCCAGTTTTATACTTGGACATGTTCTAAAACGGTCATGATTGCTTTAAAATGACGTTTAATCTTTCAACAAATCTATCCAAAATTCTTCAGCTAGTTCTCAATGACTTGATAAAATTAAACTATGTCTGATGAAATGAATTGAAGGACTCGGAGGAGAGATAAAAGCCCACATACAAAGCCACCTTTGCAGTTTAATCCTCACCTTGGTTGGTTTGATAATTTTATAATGCTAAGTAATAAAATAGTGGGTCATTTTTACATAGGGAGAAGATTCCTGAGGCTGAATGGGTTGGAGACAGGGTGAAGCAGCCAGTGTAGCACATGTCCCCAGGATAGCCTTTTAAAAACATAAGTCAAATCATGTCACTCTCCAGCTTAACACCTTCCAATGACCTCCCTTCAGTCCAGACAAATCCAAACTCCTCCCAATGGTCCATCAGGCCCTGAGCAACCTTGCCCTTGCCTTCCTCTCGCTTGCTCACAAGGCTCCTGCCAAGCTGGCTTCTTGCTGATTGCAGATGTGCTAAGCTCCTTCCCACCCCAGGGCCTTTGCACATTCTTCTCTCTGTCTGGTTCACTCCCCAACCCTGTCCTTTCTTCACGTGTCTCAGTCCTTCTTATCACTCAGGGTCTGCTCAAATATCACCTTGTGGTGCAGGTCTTACATTAGCTCTATATCTGAACACCAGCTTCTACACACACTTCAAATACAGACACACCCCAGTCCTGTCCTTTTTTTATTTTTATATCACTTATCTCTACCTGAAATTGTATTGGTTTCTTTTTTACTTGCTTATTTTCTGCCTCCCTAACTACAACATATGCAGAAGTTGCAGTACCAGATTATCCTCGAAAAAACAGAAAATAATGAGTGTTAAATACCCAGAGAAAGCAGCAAGCATAAGAAAAAAATGAATATGTAAATTAATTTTAAATAGTCACATATTTAAGGTAGAAAGAGAAAACATCTTGGAGGAAGTACATATAGGGAATAAAGTAAAAATGGTCAAATAAGGAAAAGCTATTAGTTAGTACCTGTAAAATTTTCCTTCTTTTCATTCTAACTGGAGTTTGCAATTTACATATAAGAAGTGGAAGTTATTGATGCCCATATAAATTATTTGGTTGGGGAAGAAACAGGATAAATAAAAGTAAGTAGGAGTCCCTCTACCAGACAACTATTAAAAAGCCCAATGATATGCAATCTTGTGAAATATTAAGCATAATATCCAGATTTGTCAAATTGAGTAAAATCTGTTATAATATCCAGCATTCTCATATATTATTATGTGAATATAAAATGGCACAACTTTGGGAGGAGAATATGGCAAAATTAAAAATACTCTCTGCCTAAAGCCTGGCTTGGAAAAAAAAAATAAAACTACTCATTCCCCTTGAATCTATCTATTCTACCTTTAGGAATCTATTAATTTCAACTTTTAAGTGGTTATAATAGCAAACAACATAAACATCCTTCAATTGGTTTAGTTAATAAATCATGATGATTCCTAATGTAGAAACCACACGGTAATTAAAAGAAGAGGACAGATGGAAATTGAACAAAATTATATTATTTAAATTGTTAAAAGGAAAAAAACAGTAGGTTGCATAAGTATGCAGAGTGTAACTTTACTTGCAAATAAAGAATATATGAATATGCAGGCAGGTATGCACACAAAGATCTGAAAGAAAACATGGAAATGTCTTAATGGTTTTTGATCCCTCTGCGGAGTTAGACTGGGGTGTGAAGAACTTTTACCTTTCACCTTATATCCTTCTGTATCATTTAAAATTTTTTACCAAAAAAAAAATTCTTATAATATAATACCAGCTAATTAATAGAAAAAGAAACCAGCAGCAATTGTGTGCTGTGATTTGACTCCTACCTAGCTCATCTCTGGCCATTCACTTTTGCACACGCCATTCACTTTTGCACACGCCATTCACTCTGACAGGAATGTCCCCTCTGCCCCTCCCCCTCATAGGGCAGCAAACTCTAATCATCCGTTTAAAACTATGCACAGGTGCAACCTCATTTTGGCAGATCCTCCTAACCTCAGGAAGCAGAGCGCTGCACCCTTCTCTGTGCACTTCCGTCCACCCTGGCTGGTTGACCACCACTTACTCCCCAGCTCTGTCTCCTCCCAACCATGAACCCCAGCTCTAAGTTGTGGCCATATCACTTCTCTCTGCAACCGTGTGCATCTCGGGGCACACAGCTCTTTCTTGATAAAGTTAAGCTTTGGTTCCTTAACTTCAAACACTCTCCCACAAATATTTTCAGGAACATCCTGTGTGGGAGGGATACTGTCTTGTATTTACAGTTGAAATTGCCTATGGGCCCTTTGTCTGATTTTGTCTGTAATCCCAAAATCTATCTATATCCAGCACATGGTAGGTTCTGAAGAAACACTGCTAAAAAGAAGGATGAAGCTCATGTTGCAAATATGAAAAATGGTTAAAGTATTTTCATTTTAAAGAACTCATCTTTCAAAAGAAGTGCACTAGCACCTCAGAGAGTGTTGCCTGTTTGGTGGGGAAGATGTTGCCTCCCTCACATGAGCTTAATGCTGATTCCAGGAGCCTGGGCTTTGGAAGGAGAGGCCAAAGAGCAAGGCTGAAGGACATCTGGGTCCTTTTCAACTCAGGTGGCCTCAGAGCATTTGATCAAGTGAAGATCTAAACGTGTAGGGTATATCTGCCTCAGGTTAGACGTCTCAGCAGGAATTCCTGAGGGGCCAATATAAATGAAGGATTGAAGATTACAAAAAGACCCCAACTGAATACAAGAGAAAATATACTAGCTTATTAAAAATGACCATTTAGGTTTCATAGTGGTTGTTATCCTTGAATCTTCCTTTATTCCACTGATCCAGTCATTCACCAAGTTCTTGTCATTTTTTTCCTTCTACATATATGTTAGTATGTTCCTTGCTCTTTACTATGGCTTGGTAGTGTTCCTATGATCTAGACCCTGCAGAACACTCCAGGCTCTTCAATTCCCTGCCTTCATTTATTCTTTTTTGTTTGTTTGCTTTGTTTTGTTTTTATTTCAGAATTTTACAGGGGTACGATACTTTTTGGTTACAGTTTGAGTCAAAGTTGTAAGTGTGCCCTTTAGTCAGTTAGTGTGCATTGTACCCAGTAGGTGTGAGTTTACCCATCCCCTCCCCCACCACCTACTTGATTTCCCTTGAATTTTATTTCCATATGTGCACATAAGTGTTGATTGATTAGTTCCAATTTAGTATTGAGTACATGGGGCATTTATTTTTCCATTCTTAAGACACTTCACTAAGAAGAATGGCCTCTAATTCCATCCAGGTTGTTACAAAAGATACTAGATCACCATTTTTTCTTTATAGCTGAGTAGGGCTCCATGGCATACATACATATACCACATTTTATTAATCCACTCATGTATCGAGGGGCGCTTGGGTTGGTGCCACATCTTTGCGACTGTGAATTGTGCTGCTATAAACATTCGAGTGCAAGTGTCTTTTTTATGAAATGTCTTTTTTTCCTTTGGGAAAATACCCACTAGTGGGATTTCTGAATCAAATGGTAGGTCTACTTCGAGTTCTTTGAGGTATCCCCATACTACTTTCCATAGAGGTTGTACTAGTTTGCAGTCCCATCAACAGTGGTCGCCTGGCTGGAACTTATTCCTGTTTGCAGAGGAATTATGGAGAGCTTGGTGCTTACTCTACCTCCCTGGTGTGACCCAGGTCCCAGTATCAGCCACCCAGGCCCAGGCACAGCCTTGCTTCCTTTAGCAGACTAGGCAGCAGCTGGGTGCCATAAACCTATTTTTAAGGACTGAAGACAATTTTTGAAATAGCACACGATGAAAACATATTACAACAAAATATTAAATCTCTGATGCCTCAAGAGAAAATCAAACGAAATGTTGATCACTAGCATATTTGATATTTAATGGGCCCCTTCTTCTGGCCAGAAGTATGGATGAGAATCAGGATGAGGTCTGAGCTCATCTAATTGCCGAAGGCATACACCGTACCACAAGCTTGGGTTGTCCCATTTAAGCTTATTGTTTTTACCAAGTCAGGCTCTTTTTCCTCTCCAGTGCCGCTTAATTTAACCAGAGATTAGAATACCAAGGCCTCTGGGAGTGAGACAAGAACACTTCTCACCCGTGATGCTTCAGCCAAGGGAACTGATGCAAAGGGAACACATTTTCTCCCAGGGTTTCCTTTAGCTCAAGAAGATTTAATCACATTCCTCCTTTGACATCTAAAAACAGTTTTTCAGAGGCTTCACTGAGCTTAGCCCCAAAGCCCAATCAGAAGTTTAGGTAGGCTTAGTGAAAGGCAGTTTTTGCTCCTGCCCCAGGCTAGGCATCTAGGGGTTACACCGAACTCTGCCATGTGGATTAAGAGCTGTTCTGTGGGGCAGCTTCCTTGTGCAGGTGGATTTTTCAAACCTAAAGCTCTTTCTCAGCAATTATTCTGATTCCGATTTCTGGAATGACCTGCCTGTCTGACATTAATAATCACTCAGCATGTGCTCCACCAGTTTAGGAATTTACAGCTTCTTTATGTTCTCCTTGAAAAATTCCCGTTGCTGGAGTTCAAAGAACGTTGATTTTATTAATCCACTCATGGATTGAAGGGCACTTGGGTTGTTTCCACATCCTTGCAATAGTGAATTGTAGTAATATTCACTGGGGGGTGGGGGGTGGGGTTGGGTAAACTCACAATAGACGCCATGAGCATTGTGTGGGGGAAGGGCACGCCTCTAATCCTGGCTTGGGTGAGGCAAAGTCGTAACATGTAACCAAAATATTTGTACCCCCATAATATCCTGAAATAAAAATAAAATAAATAAAAAAACAGCGTTGTTTTATTTTAAAGGGCATCCATCAGGTGCCTTTCATGTCAAAGCATTGGGATGGGCACTTGGGGGAAGGATGAGGAAGAAAAAGGCACAATCCCTTACTTCAGGGATCTTACGAATGACTTGGGTTGAACAGGAGAGACACAAATACGGGGCAAGGGGAAAGTCCTAAGAGAGGGACCAGCAAGAAGTAGTATTTCAGCACTCGAGGATGAGAGGTCCCATCGAGCAGGAACATCTCAGAAAGGACTTTCCAGGGGAGGAAGAATTTGCTATGGTCCTAGAAGAGTGTGCTCAAATTTCAGAAGCAGAAACAGGTGCAATCAAATAGAGTAAGTGCCATGAACAAATGTCTCCTCTAGTACCTTCATTCAGTCTTTGTTTGTTCATACAATAAGCATTTATTAAGTGCCTACTACATGCCTATGCTGGGGATAGAAAGATGAGTAAGTCCTGCCACTACCAGTTCGCAGGCTTGTAGAGGAGGAACAGTAAACAATAGCTGCTATACAGTGTGATAACACAATCATAGATGTGCAGTCCACAGTGGCAGAGAGAGATATCTGTCCAGGTGGGAACAGAAGGCTACACAGAGGAAAAGACATTTGGACTAAGTCTCAAAGGATGAGTCAGTGTTTGATACATAGACAAAGGGGTAAAGGACATTTCTGGCAGAAGGAAATGCAAAGTCATGGACGCAGGAAATGGTGTGGGATAAACCAGGAGTTGACTAGACTTGCTAGAACACAAGCCTCACGAAAGAGAAGGAGGTGAGAGACGGCCAGGCATGGGCTCAATCAACAAGGCCCTCTGATGATGGGCTAAAAAGTTTTTAGATTTTATTCGTGAGCCCTAGAGAATAGTTTTTAAGCGAAGCAATAACATGATCTAATTTACATTTACAAGAATCAAAGGAGCTTTACAGAAGAAGAAATGCATAGGCTGAAGAGGGAAAGATTAGCTGGGAGAGAATTGCAAGGGTACAGGCAAGAGATGCTAAGGGGCTGAGCTGACTCAACTGCAGTGAAAATAGGGAAAAGGGATGAAAGGTGACAAGGTGCAGATATGCTGCAAAGAAGATAATGTAAAGTGAACCCTGAGAGATGCTCGGTGGCTTTAGACATTAGGAGATCCTTTGTTACCTGAACTCAAGTAGTTTTGTTGAAATGAGGGGACTAGGAGTCTGAAGAATGGCTGGAAGGTGAGGAAGTAAACACCATGAGCACAGACGTCTCTGTCATGAGTTTGACGGTGAAGGCAGACAATGACGGTGGATGATAGGCCGAGGGAGCCAGAGTCAGAGGTTAGGGTGTATTTATTAAGATGATAAATATTTTAGAATGTGTCTTTTCTGTTTAAGAGACTCTAGTAGAGAGGGAAGTTTGAAAAATGATGTCAAAACCCTAAGTCAATAACTGTGTTTAGAAGGAGGTGAGGGATGGTTTTAGAACCATACTTCTCAAATACTGTGCATGCAAATTTGGGGCTCTTGTTAAAACACAGATCCTGCTTCAGTCAGTATGAGATGGTGCCCAAAATTCTGCATTTCTAACAGGATCAAGGTGATGTCAATGTTACTGTTCCAAAGATCACACGTTGAAGAGCAAGTATCATAAAGATACCAATTCTCCCCAAACTTATAAATTCAATGCAGTTTCCATTAAAATCCTAACAGGGTTTTTTATAACATTTGATTCTAACATTCACTTGGATTCACTTGAAAGAGTAAAAGGCCAAAAATAGCCAAGATTATTTTGAAGAAAATAAATAATAATGAGTCACTGACCCTTGAGTCCCTGTCAGATATTAAGACAAACTATAAAGCTATAAAAATTGAAAATGTGGTGCAGGAACAGGGATAATCACACAGACCAGTGGAAAGAAATAAAGTACTAGGACAAAAGGCCCTCAGTGTGGAAAATGGTAAAATTATATTCTGATTTCATACCATGCATAAAGGTCAATACAAGTAAATTAGAGAACAAAATACTTTTTAAAGAAAATATAGTAGAATATTTTCATGACCTTGTAGCAGGATAAGGTTTCTTACACAAGACATAAAAAACTACAAACTCATTTTAAAAAAAAAAAGATTGATAAATTTGGCTTCCTTCATATTTAAAGCTTTTCTATGAAAGAAAAAAAATAGTTAAAACACAAGCCACAGTGTAGAAAAGGATATTTGAAATACCTATAACTGGCAAAGTATTAATGTCCAGAATATATATACCTACATATTTAAATCTTTGTTAAATATATAAATATATTAAATATTTTAATATTAATTTTAAATATGAATATATTTACATTATTCATTATTGATATTTATATAATATTGTATATACATATCATCTATAGATATAATATATAAATTTAATTTAATAAATACTAAATATATTTATTTTTTAAAACCTCCTACCATAAAAAAATGACAATAGGTGAAGAAAATGTGGAAAAGGAAGCTCAACAGACTAAATACATTTTTTTAAATCCTCATCCTAATTATTAATCAAAGAAAGGCAAATTAATTAACCCAAATTTAGGTAGTATATTATACCATCAGATTGAGGAGAAAAAATGTTAAAAATAATAGCTAGGATTATGATGAAGGATATGAGGAAACAAGAATTCTTATACAATATACTCTTATATAGTACTAGCGTATTTGAACAGCAATTTGGCAATACCTAGTAAACTTGATTATGTTCATATCCTACTATCAAATAATTCCACTTTTAAGATTATACCCTAAAGAAATTCTTGCACATGAGCCCATTTCTTCTTCTGTAAAGCTCCTTTGATTCTTGTAAATGTAAATTAGATCATGTTATTGCTTTGCTTAAAAACTATTCTCTAGGGCTCATGAATAAAATCTAAAACTTTTTAGCCCATCATCAGAGGGCCTTGTTGATTGAGTAGTAGTAGCAACAAAGTGGACATAAAGTACATTCCTCAGTAGGAGGATAGATATATAAACAAACTAATTTATTCATACAATAAAGTTTAAATGACTCAAATAGATATTTATGCTTCAACTTGTATCTTTCATCTAAAAAATATGGGATAAAACCAAGTTGCAAAATTATACCTACAGAATGATTTTATTTATGTTAATTTTTAAATGTGACAAATACCACTTTGCATGGTTTATGGATTCCTGCATACATACATTAAGTACCATAAAAATGCATGTAAATGATGTATACTAAATTCAAAATAGTGATTTCTTCAGTAGTGAGAGGCAAAATGTATCAGTAAAGGTTCAACCAGAAAAAAGAAGCCATAATAGTTGTTTTAGCAGGGAGAATTTAATATAGGAAATTGGTTCAGTAGGTATTGGAAAATGAACTAAGAAAGCAAAAAGTGAACCTGATTTCCAAATTGGAAATCATAACTGCAGAAAACTCCTACGACTACCCCTAAAGTTGGAGGAATAAAGGAAAAGATTGGTTATTGGAACATAGAGGCTGGAAGTGGAGCCCTGTAGGTCTGGAACCCAGATCTCCAAGGAGATTCGCTGTCCAGCTGGTGCTGGTGCCTCAGGGACTCAGACAAGTGACCCTATAATCTGGAACTCAGCACTCTGGAAAAGGGCACTGACTGGTAGTGATATCCCTGCACACGCTGAGGTGGTGCAGAGGTTCCAGGCGTGCAAGGGAAAGTGCACGCCAAAGCCAAAAACTACTGAGCTTTCATCAACATACCCCATTTGATTTAGTTCATACAGTTTCCCTCAATTGAGTCACATGTTGCTAGAAATTAATCAGCTTCTGTTCAGTTAGCAAGAAATTTCTGACAAATTGATGTTCAGTGGTTTAATGCTATAATCATAGTTCTCTTCAAAACACAGCCTCTTGTGGCTTTGACATTTCTTTCTGTTTATTCCTAGGAGTTTGGCAATTTCCCCATCTTCAGTTGCCTATCTGGACACGGGGTCCACAATCCTCGTGTACACGTCTCAGCCACAAAACGTAACACAGCTTCAACCACTTGTGGGAATCTTCTTTCCTTAGATCTCATAATACTCTTGACTCTTGTCATGCCTCCAACTACAAATTTTAATTAATTATCAAATGCACATGCTGCTATTGTTTCCATGTCTATTTGCGTTTATAATTTATGATTTCAATACCAAATATCAGTGTCATCTTTATTAAGATATTTAAAATAGCAATTAAACCAACAAGGTACGTAACTCAATTGCAGTTACAGTAATATGAGTAGTTATGATCCAGTTTGTTCATGCAATGACAAGCAATGACAACTACATCACAATTCCTGCCTGGCCCCTGGAAATTGTAATACACAATCAATTTTAAGATTCATCCCAATTTTAAAATGCAAAAAAATGTACATCTTAGAACCACTATAACTGAGGTATAGCAGTAGGAGTTAAGAAGAAAAGTTACTTTAGACTCAGGGTGTTAGTAAGTGATCGATAAGACACTGAAGTAGTTTTAAATAATAGTGAATCCTGAGATGGAGAGGCTGCTTATCCATTTATACATTCCGTATCTCCCACTTCCACTTGTCTTTTCCTCTACGCATATAGATAATACAAATATTAATAACATTTATGGAATGATTCCTCTGTTAGCATTGTTTGAAGTATCACACATGCAGTAAGCCTCAGAGCATACATTAATCTTCAACACCACCAAACAAGGTGATTATTAGTATCTTCATTTTACTAAGAAAGCTAAGGAACAAAGAGGTTAAATAACTTGCCTAAGATAATAAGTGGCAGAATCTGGATTTAAATTCAGGCAGTCTGAATCTAAAGTCTTTGCCTTTGGCCATTTTGCCTCTCTATTCACACCTTCCCATTTTTCCCAGCAGGGTCAGGAGACAGGCTAGCAGAAGTGCTTCATGCCCCTCCACAGGCTTTATTGTTGGTATCCAATTTTCTCCCTTGATTTTTCATGCCCCAGTTCATGGCTCACAAATGCAATGATCGGCAACAACAATAAAAGCTAGCATTGTAATAGTACTTTACAATTTATAAAATACATGCATCATATGACTCAACCCTCATAACAACTCTGTTAAGTAGATATAATTTCCCCAATCTTACAAATAAAACTACAGACGTTTTATTAACTAAGGCTAAGACTAAGTAAGCAGCTATTAAAGAAAGGCAGTGGATCAAATAAGACAGACATTTGTTCCTCTCATACTTTATCATGTGGAGCTTGGAGGTCTGAGCTGGCAGGGTAGCTACACTTCACAAAGTCATCTTGGGGTCCAGGTTTCTCCATCTTGTTGGTTTGGCATTCCCTAGGGATGTTGTCCTCACCTGCACACAGAAGCTGGGTCACCCCTAGGTCCAGGATTCAGCCCAAGAGAAGGGGAAGGAGAAGGAGACAGTCGAGGGTAGGTAATTTTCTCACACCTCTCTCCTTACATTCCATCGGTGAGAACTTGGTCATAACACCATACCTAGCTGTGAAGGAGGCTGAGAAATGTAGTCTCTAGCTGGGCAGCCATGTGCCCAGAAGGAAGGAACAGATTTTGGAGGACAACAGATGCTCAGAAAGACTAAGCGACTTTCCTAAGGGCACTTAGCTAGTGAGTTAGAACTCAGCCTTCCAACTCCATACCCATGGTTGATTTTCCTATGCATCTTCACGATGAAAAAGCCAGGACCCCTTAAGAAATGTTCCTGCAGAACAACTCAAACAACTAAATTTAAAGTGACTAAAGTCAATCCTTTTTAGATTAAAGGAAGATGGGGCATAATGGACAATGTGCCCCCCCAAAAAAATAGCAAGAGCCCCTGAAGTCCCAGCAGAGGTGACAAGTGACACAATACTCTCTAAATTGTGCAAGGGTTAATTATGCTATCTTTGACTTATCCAGATCTTTTTTTTTTGGCACCATTTGGAGTGCCAGCTTTTCAGTCGTTTCTGGTTTCCCTGCACGTCTGTAGTGCTTGTAAAAATTTGGCAGGAGATGGGCCTGAAAAGGAACAGCTTAACTGAACAGCTGTTCATCAGTCCCAGGCAGCACCTGTGAGCTTCACTGTGGCATTTTTGAAGACGGGGGATAAGGAGGGTGAAGTAAGACAGAGAAGACTCTAGAGCCCTCAGGCTGGCATTAAATGAAAAAAGGTTTGAGGCACACCAAGACCAGACAAATATCTAATGGTAATTAACATGTGGAGACCGGTAAAGACTAGGCAGAAGTCAGTGGGATAGGACCAATGAGGCCTCTGAGGAGGAAAAAGCAAGGTGAGCATGTCATCATTATTGATATTAACCCACAAAGAGAGGGGCAAAGATATTATGAATCCTAACACCCCATTTCCCTTCCCCCCCCACCCCCTCCCCACACACACAGCAGAGAAGATTGATGCGGTAGCCTTTAGCACCTTGTCTATCTCATAATTCAAGCTGTCAGACACATCCCCTTCTTATCAGCTCTTCTGGAAAATCTTGCATTGAGGTTTCCATTTGCATCTCATGCTTAAATCTCCCTTGGATCACATTGAACACTCACTCTGGGACTTTCACAGCACTCAAACTGTCTGACAGCCCTGCTCTGCCCCTGTTAAATCACCACTTAGCCAAGCTGCGCAGTTCTGGTTCCCTCTACTTTGCTCCTAACCAGGTCCTGCCCTCCTACATCACTGCAGCTGCTATGCCCTGAGCTCACATGCTCTCACTCTTTTGCTCTGTCCCTTGACTTCAGCTCCCTGGTGTCCAGAACTGATGCCAAATGTTCCCTGCTATCACAGCATGGCACTCCAAAGGGAAAGAAGGTCACCTTTCTGACTTGGCATTTCATCAACTAATGGAATGGTTTTGCATGTATATTGTGTTTTACAGGATACAAAGTTGGTGGCATTCAGTACAGCAGCTGCCAAGTGTCGGGCATGGACATAGCTGTCTCCCTTCCAGGGGCCACCTCCTCTTCAAGGTCAGGAATAAGAACCTAGTGACTAATACCACTCCATCCAACCTACAGATGGAAAAACTGAGGCCCAGGGTGACAGAATGGCTGAACTAAAATTCTAGCGTAGATAGTCTAGAACAACTCTTCTCAAATTCAAATGTGCATAAGAATTAGCTGGGATTTCAGATTCAGGATTTTTAACAATCTCGCAGAGGAGATTGCAATAGTTCTCTGAGTGCTGAGAGATCCTAGCAATTCTCTGGGAGCACCTTCTAATCACAGAGCCTATAAGGTGACTTATTTCATAAAACAAACCAACTGCTTATGACTTTAAATTTTAAGTCTGATTTTTCAAAATCCCCTAGAGGTAATTCACAAATGGTCTCACTGAAAATGGCATCTTTGTTAAGGTAGATTACCCTGAAAGTGAGACATAATACCATCCCCACTCCTACTCTGTCTCAAGGGAGAATTAAAACAGTTTCATTTCAATAAAAGCTAAGCCAGAAAGATATTTTGTCATCATCAATTTAAGATAATTACTCCTGACATTACATCATATATTAATCTTCTTTACTCAATGTGAATTAACTTTCTCACCAGTAGAAATAACACTGTATAATAACCCCTTGATTTCTTTAAAATAAAAAGCATTCTTCTAAGGAATAGAATTAGATCTAATCAGTAGATTATATTTCTTCTACCCAATTTTAACTTTTTCTATTTCTTGACATTTCTTAAGTCATGTCATCTATTATTGAAATATATTTTACTAACTTTGTAGCAGTGGAATGGGCATTTCTTTATCCTTCAGTGTAATGGTACAATATGTGATTGAATGCAGGGTGCATCTGAGCCTACATAAGCAAAAAGATATTGTTTAGACATGGGATAAATAAAGATTGCTAATAACAACTGACTCCATGAAACAGCAGCCAATCTGTTGCCTTTTTCATTTACCCATTCACTCATTAAACATGCTTTGAATGTCTATCCCATGATTAACATTGTGAAAGTCACTTGGGATCCAAAGATAAATGGGGCATAATCTCTATTGTCAAGATGCTCAAGGCCTACTAGACAGTAAGACTAATAAGCACGACCGTCCTTCAGTGTGACAAATGCCCTGCAGAGGGAGGCTTGTAGTTCTGCAGGAGCACATCAGAGGATCATTAACTATAGAGGTCAAGGAAATATTACATAGAAGATACTTTAGCTTGATGTGCATGAGTTAAGCCATGCCGAGAGGGGAAAAGAGGATATGGGTTTACCTGACCAGCAGAGTAGCACCTGCAAATGTCAGGAATTTATGGGGGCAGTGCACAAGAAGGAAGCAGGTCAGAATAGCTGGAAACAGAAAGTGGAGAGATAGGAGTGAAAAGATGTGCCTCGAGAGGGTTGGCAAGTGGATGGAGGAAGACTCAACCCCAGCCTTTCCAACTCCAAACCCTGGTGCTTCCATGACACCAAGCTGTGCAGGGCAGGTGCACAAAAAGCCATACATAGCACACATTTTGGAAGTGGGAGGAGGCAGAAGTAACTTCAGGTTAGATCAGTCAAGAAAGGTTCTGCACTAGATCTAGAAGAATGGTTCAGGTTGGACAGTGCCAGGGTGTGTTATGCTTAGGATAACTCCCACTGGGCTAACTCTGTGGGCCTTCATAGTGGAGATCAGCTTCCTCTAAGAGGCGTCCTCTGTGCTGTCTTCACCTCTCCCTGATACCCACTGACTAGATGCCCCTCCACTGTGCTGCTAAAGCAGCCTGTCCTCACCTCTACCACAGCACTGAGCACATGATGCCACAGTCACCTCTCCCTTGCCACCCCGCCCCAAGAGTATGCTTCTTGATGGAAGGGATGGTATATTCTTTAATTGTTACCATTTTTATACCCCTAGTGCCTGGGCCACAGTAAGTATTTACAAAATGTTTGTTGAAATGGATGGATGGATTAATGAATTAATAAATTAATGAATCATAAGCTGCTCGAGAACAAGAAAAGTCCTGTTTGTTTTGTATGTCCATTCTACATTCTCCTATAAGTGTTTCTAATTTTTTTTTACTTGAAAAATAAACCAAGAGTGAAGGCTCAGATTAAGAAGGGGGTGAAGGATCAAAGAAAAGTGCCCCAGGAATTAAGAAAACAGAATACGTTCTATTCTGTTAAGTATAGAAAAACCTATAGGTATGTACTATTAAGTAAAGAAAAATCAACATAAAGTGAAACAAAATTTTAATTCAAACAGTGAAATGTGCAACACTACTAAGTCTGTTTCGTGGAAACATTTCATAAAATCATCAGGAAATACAATTCTGTCCTGAGGAACCACGCCAGAACTGGAGTTTTGAAGCCCTACACAGAGGAGTCTCTGTGTCAGAACAAGCTCATGCAGCAGCACAGGCAGCCACTTCCTCATTCTGCCAACAGTGCAGCCAAAGAGACATCACTTTCTGCCAAACTCACAGATCGGCCAGCTGACCATAGACTTGTATACGAACTAATACAAAATTAAATGCATAATTAACCAAATAATTCATTTGAATTCAAATACTAGTTTTTGAGTATTGTCACATATCCAGCACTGTTCTAAGCCTAATAAAGGAACATTTAAAAAAAAACAAACCTATAGACCAGGTATCTGCCTTCACAAATTTGTACTTTTCGCAGGGAGAAAATATTTATACGTGTATATGAAACTAGGAAATTATCAGCAGCACAGGAAACTAGCTAGATTATTAGTACCAGTAGTAATTAAAGAACTAGTAAGTATAGGGAGTCCCAAAAGTCTCCATACAAAGGAAAAATTTTGTAAAATTTTATAATGAATATTTTGTAAATAAAGGTATATTTAGCTACAATTTCCCATTTTCCCTATGTATGGCGACTTTTGGGACATCCTGTATAATACTGACTGGCTATCCTAGGGGAAATTATTTCATCCTACAGTGTCCTATAGAGAGCTGCTCAATGAAATGCAAGAGCACCTTTGTGTTCGTTTCCTGTGGCTGCTGCAGTACATTAGCACAAACTTGATGGCTTAAAAAACAGAAATGTATTCCCTCCCAGTTTGGAAGCTAGAAGTCTGACAGCAGCATCAAGCACTGAAACCAAGGCATCGGCAGGGCCACACTCCTTCCGAGACTCCAGGGGCAAATCCATCCCTTGACTCTTCCAGCTTCTGGAAACTACCAGTATTTCTGGGCTGGTAGCTTCATCACTCCAGTCTTCAAGGCCAGCATCTTCAAATCTCTCTCTGCTCCATGTTCACATCTTCTCCTCTGTATGTCTGTCAAATACCCCTCTGTCTTCCTCTTATATGATTCCATTTAGGGCCCACCCAGATAACCCAGTACAGTCTCCCCATTATAAGCTCCTCAACTTAACCACATTCACAAAGTATTTTCCACATAAGGAAACACTTAGAGGTTCCAAGCATTAGGACTTGATATCTTTGGCTATTACAACCTTCATATCTACTCTGTTTAGACCTGTCTCACCATCTGCTTCTCAATCCCAGCTGATGTCTCCACCTCATATTTTATTCAGAAAATATAAACGAAATCCCTCATCTTCCCACCATCAAATCTGTCTACTTTCTTGCCTGCCACTTCTTCTCTCCTCTTACAGTGGAAGATACGTCTCTTCTCCTCTCAAAGCTCAGTCCCTCCACCTGGGTTCCTCATTATATCCCTCCTCTGTTTCTCAAGAACTTCTCTTCTTTAATTTCAATCTCTTTCTCCCTCCCTCCCCCTCTCTCTCTCTCTCTCTTCCTTCCCTCCCTCCTCCCCTCTCTTCTTTCCTCCCTCCACCTCCTATATCATTTCTCTCCCCCTTCCCATTGGATCATTTCCAATAGCATTATAAGAGGCTCAGATACTTTTTAGGTTTAGAAAAGCTTCCTCTTGACTTCATATCTCCACATCCCCTCCCACTCTACATAATTTCCCTGCTCCTCTTGTGTGTAATTTCTTGAAAGGATCATTTAGACAAAACTGTCTCCACTTCCTCACCTCTGGTTCTCTCCTCAACCCTCTCTAGTATAGGTTCCCACCATCATCCCATAAAACATTTCTTGTCAAGGTCACCAATGGCTCCCATAGCTACTCCACCAGCCGGTACCATTCAAAATGGTGGCCACATCCTCCATCTTGAATGACTCTCCTCCCTTGGTTTCTTTGACTGATCTCATGCTTTCCTGGTTTCCTTCTACTTTCTCTTGTATTTTCTCAAACTCCATTCCCACCCATCTTCTAAATGTTGAGGAGTCTTAAGGCTCAATCTCAGGCACTCTTCTCCATGCTCCACCCTTTTTCCCTAGATAATCTCAACAACCTCTTTGGAGTAAAATACAAATGTTAGGCTGTTGACTCTAAAATAACTACCTCTAGCCCTCACTTCTCCTCTGAAATCCACAGGCAAATATCTAAATTCCTACTTGACATCTCCACTTGAATATCTCATAGACAACTCATATTAATATCTCCAAAGCAGAATTTATCATCTCTCTCTATTTCTGCCCTCTACCTCCAGTCTTGGCCATCTAGTTTGCTATTAACCCAGTAATATCATGGGAGGGTAAGAAGGAAAAAAGGACGACAAGAGAAGTTCATGTCATACTGATGGCACTGTCAAAATGTGCAATGGACAGTTTATAAACTGTTCACATAGTACTTCAGGATTTGGGCAACTTCCATCCTGTGGCTCCACCATTCCCTTGGGCTTCAGAGTTCTCTAAGTTCAGCCATAGGCCCAGAGAAGAATGAGTACAAAATGCACAACCATTCTTAAATCCCCAGCCAGAAAAGAGAAGCATCTCACTTCTAATTGCATTCTATTGGTGAAAACTAGTCACATGACCCTACCTTGATGAAAGGAAGTGTAGTCTCTGGCTGGGCAGTTGCCCACTGTGCAAAGGGGAGCAAAAATTTGTGCTGGACAGCTAGATGTTTCTGCCACAGCCAGCTAAACTAAGGAACCCAGGATTAGGGCTGATCTGAGGAGAATTAAAAATCTGGGGAGAAATTACAAATTTTTTAAAAAAGAAAAAAATTTTCAAGAGAAGAAAAAAAAGAAAGAGGAGGTTATAAGAAGGTGGAGATGGGAAATGAGGTTTTTAAGTACTACAATATATTTGTAAGGGGATTTCTTCTCTCACACCTTCCCTAGTCAGCTTACTAAAGTCCCTGGCTCTCTGGACTCCTGTGGGTTGCATCTTTCTAGGACATGAAGAAGGACAAACACTCCATGAGACCACCATGGAAGATAAACTGAAAAATGGATTTCTACACACTCCTGCCAGTATTTTGAAATGAATGGGCACACAAATATGTTCTGACAGTTGCAAGAAAAGGATAAATAATGAAGTAGATCCAGAAAAAGATATTGTTGGATAACTGGGCTCTGATACTCTCTTAAGTTCCCCTGGGTGTCTGTTACAAATGAAGTTTTTAGTAAATGTGGTTTTCAAGGTAGCCTGACATCTCACCTTGGGATTTGGCAGCCTTGTATAATGAACTGCCAGAGAATGGGATGGCAGGCAATGAAGAATTGAGTGCTGTAAGCTTCCCTTCCTTTTCTTTTACTTTGTGTTCTTATTATGCAGAAGTGGGTCATGAACATGAGGAGAACTTTATACGATTCAAATGCAGTGACAGATCAGCTGACAAAGCATATCCCTGGCTTGGAGAATACAGGAAATCACAAGGTCATAACATATGGATCATAGAAGGCACAAACAATGACCAGATTGGCAGCCACAAGCCCTTCTGCCTCTGAGAAATTTGGCCTTGCAACAGAATCAGGGAACCGGGACACTGCCCACACACAGAATAGAGAACATGGGCTGGAGAGGTGGGATGGGAGCAGAGAGTAGGCAGTGTCGTGCCAGGGAGAGAGCAGTACTACGTCCGCCACCCTGAACTGTAAGTGTCTAAATCTTCTTCAGGATAAAGATTTGGGGGATAATTCAGTCCTAATGAGATGCTCTGTGACTGTTAAGAATAAAAAATAAACAGCTGCTGGCAGTTTTCCAAAAGTCAGGGTAGCTGTGGGACATGTTCTCACCCACTTAGTTGCCACAAAGACTTCCACCTAGGTTACTATGGAGACAGCTTAGAAATCAAATGCACAACTCAAATTATTAAAACCTACTAATCCAAGAAGGAGATACTCTGATAATTTGAATAGCTTTTCAATGAGACTGGAGATACTTATCTTGGGGAGAAAGAGAAATTAACATCTTTTCCTACATAGTTTATGATCTGTGACACCAGGTTTATCTCACTTTATTCATTATTAGTTTGGATGTGGAAATTTTAGCATACAGTAGCTTCTGTAGCTTCATCTTATCAATTTATATGTGTATATTTTATAATATATACTAGAGTGTATATTTTATAATATATACTAGGGTATATATTATAGAGATGCACATAACAAATGTGTTAACTACTCCCCCACCAAAATAATCTATGTTCTATTTTGGTACAGTGACAGAAGTAGAAAACTTCCTATATGATGTGACCTGATATCTGCCCAAGTCCCACCCACCTAAAAGTAACTCTTTCACCGATCTTATAAACTCTGCCCTTCCTAACCATTCAGCCTAAAACCATCACCTGAGAGTCATTCTTTTACTTTAGACAGTAAATGTAGAGCTAGTGTGTCTGAGGAATGGGATATGGAAGTCCAAACCCAAAGAAGTCACTTTGGTTGTTGACAGAGAAGACACATAATCACCAATAGGTATCACGGGCCAAAGCAAATCCTCATACAACTCAGCAAGCAGTAATGGGAAAACAAGAGGTTTTCCTTTCAGAAAGAAAAGGCAGGAGGCGTGGCATGAAGTTTAAGAAATCCTTATCTCCCAGGGCTCCTCTCTTAGAAAGGGAATGACGGTTTACATGCAGTGAAAATTAACTAGATTTTCTAAACTGAAGGGAATCCATTTCTCTAGCATCCAATTCCTCTTCCTGACAGCGCTCTCCTCCTCTTCCTCCCCCTTACCCTAGATCCTCAATCTACTTCCCATTTCTATCTGCCAACTTCAACACATACTAACTTTGGAAAAGAAAAGATCACAAGCAGTAGAAACTTCCAATATCTATTCTTCCTTTCTTCCTTCCATAGAGAACCCCAATTTTGTTTTGGGAGGCAATATGCCTAGTTAAAAATATTCATCTCCCAAGACTCTCTTGCAGCTCAGAATGGCCATGGAACTCAGTTCTTGCCAATGAGATAAGAGCAGAGTAGAGATGCTCTTGTTTTCCTCATTGAAAAAAAGGATAAACATTGGTTAGCACAAATATTCCACTCTTACTTTTCCTCCTCTTTCCTGATGGAATGTAGACACAAATCTCTGGGCAAAATGTTAGCAGAACTTTGCTACTTTCTTACAGCCAAGAGTAGGAAAACCATGCCCTTGGGGTTGTCATGGGAGGCTAGAAGGAGCCTCTATCCTTGAAGTTTCTCTTAAGGAACCAGCCTGGACTGCCACCTTTAGACTCATTGTTATATGAGAACAAAAAAGCCCTCTTTGGGTTAAGAAATTAGTCTGTTTTATGCCACTAAAGATGATTTCACCTGAAATACTATAGCTGTTACTTAACAGTGAAAAGACAAATAATGAAATAATGAGGAAATAATGTGAGAATAAAAAAAGATGGGGGGAAATTGTGGCTTCTGTATCAGTCAAGGTTCCACCAGAGAAATAGAACTAGTGAGAGATACATACTGAAATACTTATTGCAAGGAATTAGCTCAGCAATTGTGAGGGCTGGCTAGGCACATGCCAACTCTATAGGGCAAGCTGTCAAGAAAGGTGGGCTGAGAATTCCTGGGCAGGAGCTGATTCTGAAATCCCCAGGCAAGGTGTGCATTGTTAGCATAAGGTACAGCAGAGCCAAAGCAGGATTCACATAGCCTGAGATCGTCAGCATTGGCTAGCTGATCATGGTAATCCTAGAATGAAATAGAAGGGCAGCCTACTAAGGTCTCATTTGATCTGTATAAGAGGAAATGCTCTAGGGATAGAAAACAAAAGTCTAATTTGAATCCCATAAATGAGAGTCATAGCCCCTCACATCAATCCCTAGCTTAAGCCAGTTCATGGGCCCAGATCTCCTTGAATCCTTGAATCCTTATCAAAAGGTCAGATCCTTTTGAGAAAGGACCCGCTATATTTCCAAAAAGTACTTGTATACTGTTAATCTTCCCAACCTTCTCAACATGCACCTGAAGCCATTTCGTAGAGAAATTGTGCATTGAGGAAGGGGAAATAATCAGACTTTCTAGGGGTTTATTGGACACTGACTCTGAACTGACACTAATTCCTAGAGATCTAAGTGACACTGTTCACCATCGGTCAAAGCCAGAGCTTGTGGAGGTCAGGTATTCAATGGAGTTTTGTCTCAGGTCTGTGTAAGAGTAGGCCCAGTGAGTTGGAACACAATCAATGGTTATTTCACCATTTCAAAAAATGCATAATTGAAATAGACATGCTTATAAACTGGAAGAATCTCCACATTGATTTCCTGAACCATGGAATGAGGCCTATTACTGTAAGAAAGTCCAAGTAGAAGCCACTAGAACTACCTCCACCTAGGAAAATAGTAAATCAAAAGCAACACAACATTCCTGCAGAAATTACAATGATTAGTGCCGTGATCGAGGACTTGATAGATGCAGGGGTGTTGATTCCCAGTCCCTAACACGTCCCTATTCCACTCACCTGTTTGGCCTCTGAAGAAGACACATCTTGAAGAATGACAATGAATTATAAGTCTAATCAGGTGGTGACTCCAATTGCAGCTACTCTTGCAAATCTGGTTTCATTGTTGGAGCAAGTTAACACATCCCACGGTATTTGTTATGCAGGTATTGATCTGGGAAATTATTTTTTCTCCATACCTATTAGCAAAGACCATCAGAAGCAGTTTGCTTCCAGCTAGAAAGGGCAGAGAAACACCTTTACTGTCCTGCTTCAGAAACCTATCAATTCTCCAGCCCTATGTCACAATCAAGTCTGCAGGGACTTTGATTGCCTTTCCCCTCCACAGGGTATCTGTTAAATGGATGATACGATGTTGATTGGTTCTGGTGAGCAGGAAGTAGCAGCTATGCTACACATATTAGTAAGAGAGTAATATGCCAAAGAATGTAAAATAAAGTCCACAAAAATACCAGGGCCTGCCACCCAGTGAAAACTCTATAGGTCCTGTTGTCTTAAGTGTTGAGAAATGCTTTCCCGGAGAAATGCAATGGCTGCATCTTGCCCTCCCTGCCAATAAGAAAGAGATACAACACCTAGTGGTTTTCTTTGGATTTTGGAGGCAATATATACCTCAGCCCATTTACCAAATGACCCAAAAGATCTACCAGTTTTGAGTGATGCTCAGAATAAAAGAAGGCTCTGCAACAGGCTCAGGCTGCCATGCAAGGTGCTCTGCTACTTGCTTTGTATAACCCAGTGGATCCGATGGTGTTTGAAGTGGCAGTGGCAGATACAGATGCTGTTCGGAGCCTCCCTAGGTGAATCGTAGTGAAGACTCTTAAGATTCAGGGGTAATTATGCCACTCTTTGAGGATAATTACACTCATTTTGGGAAAGTTTTGGTTTGCTACTAAGCCTTGATAGAGACTGAACACTTGTCCATGGCATACCAAGTTACGATGCAACCTAAACTGCCCATCTTGAACTTGGTGTTGTCTAACACACCAAGCTATAAAGTTTAGTGTGCACAGCAGCACCCCATCACCAAATGGAAATGATGTAAAATGAGGTCAGTCTTAAGCACATCCTTAAGATATAACTAAGTTTGACAAGGAAATGGCCCAGATGTCCATGTCCCCTAATACTGCTACATTACCTCCTCTCTCTCAACAGCTATGAACTTTCAGGGAATTCCCTAGGACCATTTGACTGAGGACAAAATACTCAGGCTTGGATTACAGATAGTTCTGCACAATATGCAGGTGTCACCAAAGTGGAGGACAGCAGTACTACAACCTCACTCCAGAAGAGCCCTGAAGGTGAGGGGGGATCCTTTTAGCAGGTAGGACTTCAAGAAATGCACCAGGTTGTTGATTTTTTCAGGAAAAAGAGATGCCCAGAGGTGCGAGTCTATATCAATTCATGAGCTGTGGATGATGGTCTGACGGGATGGTCAGGGACTTGGAATAAACACAATTATTCATAGACACTGGTGACCAGGAGGTCTAGGAAAGAAGTTTGTGGGCCCAGAGTGTAAAGATATTTGTATCCCACGTGAATTCTCATTACAGAGTGATCTCAGGGGAAAAGTATAATAATCAGGTTGGTTCGATGTCCAGTCTGCCCTGCCGTCTTCCAAAGGTTCATGAACCAAGTAGCCATGCAGCAGGGCTGGAGGTTATGCATGGGCTCAGCAAAAAGGACTTCCAGTCACCAAGAACAACCTGGCTACAGCCACTGCTGAGTGCCTAATCTGACAAGAGCCAGTAACTACATGAATGGGCTTGGAAGCAGATCCTCCCAAGGTCAAGCCTTGAGATGACTATGGTCCCAGCCAGCAGCCTCACTGAAACCTCAGGACACACTCTGAGATGGAAGCACCCCGCTAAGTCACTTCTTGGTTTCTGACCCATAATAACTCTGATATAATAAATGGTTGCTATTTGAAGTTGCCAGTCTTACACTGATTAGTTACACAACCATGGATAGTGTAAACCTGGCATGAATAAAACCTGGTGGGGAGTCCCAGATAACCTAGATGTGATAGTGATAGGGATCTCTAAGAGATGGCACTCACTGCTTTCCTTACTTTAGTTTTCTACCTTAGTAACCTTTTAATTATTATATTTCTGTCACTGGTAGAATCATGCCTTATGTTTACAGTTGAGTAGCTGATTTCTAAAAATTAGACATTCTTTGTTATCTATTTTTACAGAAAATTACACGTAGACATTAACAATTGGGGGAAAAGGACAGCTCCCCTCTATCTTCTATTCTTTAAGCCTTTCATCCAAGCACTGTGATGATCATTATGGGAATTTACAGAAATAAAAGAGAGAGGGAGAGGTCAGAGCCATAGGGACAGCTGTGTAATGTCTCTGACCCACTAACAGCCATGAAAAAATAAAATTTATGAAGGATGTTACAGTTAAAATTGAGCATTTATAAAACTGTGACAAAATGGAGGATGAACACACATCTCCATTTCTATTTTTGCTCACCCTGATTGATTTGCACTCCCTGTGGAACAGAGCTCGGCCACCTCTGGGTGACCAACGACTCTGACCTGAAATCAAACCCAGCTACCACCGCTCCTTTAATCAGGAAGATGTTTTATTCATGTGTGGGTCCCCAGTCACCTGACACTCAAATAGAAACCACAACCCTTTCCAACAGATTTATTTCCATGTGTAAATCTACCTATTTTGAATTCCATTTTTATTGTTGCTGTTCAGAAAAAAAATTAGTTTCACAACCTTGCAACTTAAATTTTTTCTTTGATTTTTTTAACAATCAAAATAGGCCCTTGGAGAAATCATCACCATGGACAGGGTTCTTTTATCAGAAAGCTATTCTCCTTTCTCTCCTCACTAATAAGATACAGATCTTGTACTACATTAGCTGCAGAACCAGAGTCCTTATCTCAAGTCTTTAAGATTTAATCTATTTCACTTTCCACCTTAAGTCTGCAATTATTCACTACAAATCACTTGCAGATAAGCTTTGGTCACTTTATTCACTTCTAGATGTCAAGAGATCAGTCCAATTTTTACCTCAATATTCAACAGGAATTTACTTCGATTTTAAAATGATATACACTTTTCACTGTGGCAGTTACTGTATTCTTACAAAGAATATATTAAACTACCCAGCGGTGTGATTTTCAGATCTAGTGGCACAAAGTTGCTGGTGAGCTCAAATTAATTTTCCAGGTAATGAGACAATCTTCTTCGCCCATTTCTCTAATTAGTATTTTCTACATTTAATGGAAATTCTGACCTCAGCTTTCTGCCTTCCTGTAAGCAAATGATTAAAGATAAAAAAAAAAAACTGACCTCGGGTCTTCAAGATCCAGTTTTCCAAAGTCTCCAAACTCCACTTAATGTCATCTGACCTTGCTTTTCTCAAGAAGAGTTGGTAGAGGCCCTACAGCTACATCACCAGCTGAGGCAGTCACGGCATTAATAGTTACAAGAGGAAACTAAGCTAATAGCATTGCTTCAAAGTTTGGAATAATGTCTGTGATAGGAATCACAGGACAAGGTAGGTACTCGAGAAATGCAATTTCTTGTAATATTTAGTATATACAGATAAATGCATGGTACATTATTTCCCTAAAGTTCCAGTAAAAAAAATTACCACAAACCTGGCACTTAAAACAACAGAAATTTAATCTTTCACAACTTTGGGAGTCAGAAGCCTGAAATCAAGGTGTCAACAGGGCTGAGCTCTCTTAGAAGTCCCTACAGGGGAACCCTTCCTTGCCTCCTGCAGCTTTTGGTGGCTTTAGGCATTCCTTGGTTTGTGGCCACTTCACTCCAATATCTTACTCCGTGGCCATACTGCCTCCTTCTCTTCTCTGTTTTCTCTTCCATCTGTCTCAATGTCCCCCTGCCTTTCTCTTATAAAGACATTTGTGATTAGATTTAGGGCCCACCTGAGTAATCCAAAATGATCACCTCATCTCAAGGTCTTTGACTTAATTACATCTGCAAAGACCCTTTTCCAAATAAAGTCACAGTCACAGCTTCTAGGAATTGGATGTGACTATCTTTTAGGGAGCTATTTTTCAGTGGACCACACACGAGCACAGGTGAAAGTGCAGACATTTGCACAAAGGAAACCCATGTCTGGTGCTGGCTGAGGAATGGGATACCGAGTCAGCAAAGCGTAACCGTGGCAATTTAGTATTTGCTATGTCTGCGTGGTGCTCATCATGTGTGATTCTGTGATAATACAAACGTGCAAAAACTTGGTCTTGTTTTCAAAGTGCTAGAAGAGAATAAAACGTGATAAATGCTAGAACCTTGCTAATGCAACAGAGAAAAAAAGAAAAGCAAAAAGAGTATGCGGGCATGAGCCAGAAAGAACTGGGTTTGAATCCTAGCTACACTGAACTCCAGACCTATGACCATGGATAAGTGTTTTTTTTTTTAATTAGTAAGTACCGATAATAAATCTTGTGGTAAAAACAGTAGGTGTAGATAGATGCATGGAGAGCTACACTAAACACTGAGGCAGAGTCTCACAACAGTCCAGGAGAGCAAGGACATTCAACAAAGATTCAGCACCTACTTGATAATACCCTTAAGTATGCAATACTTCCTACTTTATTGCATCCCCACAATAATGCTAAGATATAGCTGTATAATCCACAATTTATACCTGAGCAAAGGAGGCTCAGAGAAAGTGAGTAACTTGCCAAAAGTCTCGCAGATATTAACTAACACAACTTAAATCCAAATCCAGATCTTTCCAACGACAAAGTCTACTGAAATGAGCAAAATAAGTGATATAGTTGGTAGATTAAAGCTCAATATCCAAAATATTCAAATATGTATTCAAATGTTGCCTTAACATGTTGACTTTGCCCAATGCCTGGCGAGAGGTGCTAAGACATGTAGACGGATGAATAAGGCACATATCTTGTCCTCAAGAGCCTCATCCCACTCTGGCTACTAAAAATACACTAAGATCAGTCACGTGAAGCCATGGTCATGGGGCAATAGAGTCCAGCCCAGCATCAAATTGGAAAATCTTAGCTATCTCCTACCTCAAATCTGAGTATCTAGGAACAGAGTGTCCTAAGCGCAATAAAAGCGTAAGGCCATAGCTATTCTACCTTGTTCCCATTCCACAGGGCCTTCCTACCTTGGCCAGAACCTGCTGTGATCTTCCTTCTAATCCCCCTTCCCCAAACCTCCTACCACCAGTCCAGAGAGAAAGGACACAAGCAGCAGTCCTCAATTCCAGCCCAGGAGCTAGGGAACCTCACATACTTTGCCTAGTTCTTGCCAATCCCCTGGGGAGTTAGTTGTAACCAGCTAGTGGGTCTTCTCTCCTGGCAACCACACCCATATCTTAGACAAGATTGGGGTGCTTTGGACCTTTTAGAGTTCAGACTGGGATCTTGGATAGTGACACCTGGATTTCATTGAGGTTTTCCCACATTCATTCAGTCTTTGTTGTAACGAGACAAGGTACTTGCTATTTCTGCTGCTCTGACACTTTCCCTGTTCCCATCCACCCAGCCTTCCTCCAGAGGGCTGACTACTGGGACTGGGCAGAGGTGCTTGACAAGGGAATGAGATAAACAGGGAGATGTATAACAAACGAACAAGGAGATGATAACAAATGAATTAAGGGAGCAGGGAGGTGTGTAACAAATGAATGACATGAATGGGGGGTATATATTAATAACAAATGAATGAAGTGAATTGGGAGGGGACAGTATTTGGAGATCTCACAGAGGATAGACAGCTGTACACAGGCTCCGGAAGGTGTATGAGCTGCAGACAGATAACAGAATAGCTGACTTCAGAGGGATTCTGTTTCCTTAAATGTTTGCCCCCACATAACTTCCACGATGTATTTAAAGAAAATTTTGTCCAATTATTATCTCAGGTCAGCTTAAATAGAGGTTGGGTCAGCATGTAAAGAAGCAAAGTATTCTTGTGGTTTAAAAATAAGCTATTTCCTAAGCAGGGACAGATACATTAAACTGTTCAGTAGATGTTGTGCTTGACCACATTGATTTTATATGTGGGTTTTTGTTTTTTTTTAATAACAGTAGTAGAGAAAGAGACGCCAAGATTCTCAGAATCAGTCATGGCACAGCTCAGTAGCGTGCTATTCCAGGAAACGCTCTGCTCTGACAAAGGTTTGTTTCCAATGCAGACTCAAGCACCTACGATTGGATTGAAACCCCCCGATGCACTGTGCCTCCCGTGATTCTGTGTCAGGGGTAATTTCCTTGAGTTGTATAAGCTTTATTATTAACGGAGCCAAATCCAAACAGGAAGCAAAGCAGGTGCAGGGTACATCTTTCCTGTCACATTTCATAGTTGGTATAAATCACCCAGATGCCTACACGTAATTACAAAACAGTATTTATAGCTAAATCCAAAGTATTAAAAGGCTGATGATCCAGTTTATGGATTAGGCTACCCTGTTCCATGACTTTACCTACTTCCTTTTCATTTCAGTGCTTGTCATCATCCCCAAGTATTAGATTGGCAAGAAGAAAAAATAAAACTCAAATTAATCTCTTAAGAACTTAGGGTCTCAGAGAAGATGGTTGGTAAGGATTGAAGCAATTGACTGAGATGACATTTTTAGATGGCGTGTGTATTTCAACCATCCCCACTTTCCCCGGGCTGGTTCATGTCGTCAAAATCTATATTTGCTAGCATACTTGTGCCTTCCAGATTGCCCTTATCCCGAGCGCCTGTGTATAGGCTCTTCTCTACTTATAATGTGCAGCTGTGGTGAAATGGCATGACTCAGGTTTACAAAAAGAGAGAATCATGCTAATTCCACACCAAAGCCCAGAGGAACAGGGGTGAATTCGTGCCCTGCAATTCTCATGACCTATGAGGGCTTTATAAAGCGAACTTTCCAGGGACAGCATTGGGGAAATGTCATTCAAGGTGGGTTGACATCATTCTACTCCCCTCAGAAGGACATCACAAACTTAAGAGGTTTCACCTTTCTTATTTCTTTCTTGGGCATTTTCCAGGCCCTTGTGGTTCTGAGGGTGAACTTCAAAGTATGATTTAATTACTGATCTTTTCTTGGATTTTTACCTTGGTTGTCAGGCATGCTTAACTCTTGTTACTTTGTGTCCTCTGAGTCCACAAAGTGGTGATTTGGTTCTGACTCACTCGATACACAGAGAGGATAAAAATGATGATCATAATAACCGCCTTTCACTTAGCATTTACGGAGAATTTGCCACTTACAAGGCACCACGCCAAGTTCTTTGTGGGCTATTATATGAGACGGTCACAATAAGGAACAACAGGAAACAGCTCTTTTTCCTCCTATTACTGGCCCACTACGTCAACGCTTCCTGGCCCAGCCCTGGACCACAGCTCAGGCAGCTCCCACCACTTCCATTTGCTTCAACTAAAACTCACCCTCAGGTATTAAAAAGTCCAGTAGAGTCATATCCACACATCAGAATCACACGTTTAAAACCTCTTCGTTCTCCCTGACTCAGGCCTAGCCTGCATGTCAGACACCCACACTGTAGGTTTACAAGGGTGAACCAACTGGTCTCTCATACATTTCCCACCCTTCATCCTCCATCCTCCCCTCTCTCAGCCTTAGAGAGCCAAGGAGGAAGAGGAGCAAAGTACAGGAGCTCACCCTGAGATCACCCCAGCTGGACATCAAGCCCTCAGGTAATAGAGAGGGCCATACTTCTGGGGCTCTCCGGCTGTGTTGAGCTCCGACCTGGGTGAGGGGCTCTCTGGCCAGCCTCTGTCAGTCTCCCCCCACCTCCTGTCCTCGGCAATCCAACCCCTAGCCTCTAATTGCAGGTGATCATTTGGGAAGGATCTCCTTAAGATGGCTGGAGCCCTGTTACTTTCTACTCGGTCCACTTGATCTCAGGAACTCAAGCATCATTACAGACTGGCCCAGCTGCAGCCCGCCCTCCCACTCTGCCTCTGCGGGCTGCTCCAGATGCTCTCCTGACTTCAGGACTCTCCATGCAGGATGCAGGTGTCAGTCTTGATGTTCACACCTGGGGACCCATGAAGTTTCCTAAAAACTCTTTCTCTGTGCTCCATCCCGATGGTAACACTCATCAGCAGACCCCACAGCAGGGCTAAGAAACCCATCCTCCCTTCTGTGGGCTGTCGGCATTGCCGATCTTTATGGTGGTCCTCCTGGGGGGCCTCACTTGCTGGGGAAGGGGGAGAATTGTTGAAAACATCCTGGAAAAAAGGCAAAGAGTTTTCTGTTCATATGGACCCTTTCCAATTAAACCCTTTCAAATTTTTTTTATAAGCTGAAACTGGGGGGGGGGGGGGCACTATTTGCTGGATCAGATTTGCCATCTTTTGGTAAGACTGGTTTGGATGTGTCTTTTACTTGTCTTCACAATATGAGGATACTTACACCCTAGTTTAAGGTTTGGAACTTCTACCAGATTTCTAGATTGACCTTCCATCGACATTCTACTACACACATAAAATCTAGATGTCCACTTCCCTTTTTGCTCAGATCCCGGCTTCCTGACACACAGGGGTACACCCAGGCCTTATACGGCTGTAAGTGGGTACTGCAGAGGCGTCCTCAGCTTCAAGGACTCATCCTCCACCCCTCCCGGCTCCCCCATGAGCAACTTTTCACCATTCTAATGGCCACATGTGGAAATCCCAGCTGTGTCTACTCAGTAGGATGAGGCTTCCGTTGCCCCCAGACTGTCCTAAGAGGCTGTGCCTTTATGAATTTCTTAACTAAAGGATTAGGACAAATTTTAAAAGGCAATTACTATGTGGAGAGAGGGAGAGGTTAAGTTTTCATTAACTGTTTCCATAAACCAGAAGGAAAGTCTCCAAGAAAATCAATCCTTCACAGGAGGGTCATCCATGGACACCCACAGATCCTAACCTGCTGCCGCGCCCTGAGGCTCCTGCTTCTCTCTCTCCCACCTACCTCTTCTTGCAAGTTTCCAAAATCACACCCACCAGTGCCATGGAAGTTTACAAATACAATGGCAACCCCTGGAAATTGCCTTACAAGGATAGAAAAGGGGAGGGTTCCCAGTTCCAGGAATTCTCCACCTTTTCACAGGAAAAACCATGAATATTCCACCCGCCATTTAACATAAAATTAGGGAATCAGCATAAAAGGGAAAATCTTGTTAAACTCAGGGTCTCCTCCACTCACGGGGGTTGACCCGTTCCCTCTCTGGAATGTACTACGCTTTAATAAACTTTGGCGCTTTGCTTGCTTGCATCTGCTCAGTCTCATTTGCTCTGTTGACTTGGTACCAGTCATTCTTCAGTACAGGGAGCCCAGAACCAGGGAACACAGGGACCTGACATCTATCTGGTCCCCACACCTGAGAATAGGTATTTTTATTATTCCCCTTTTGCAAAGGAAACGGGGCACAAAAAGGTGCAGTAAACTGCAGAGCCAGGGCTTGTACATAGGCAAGAACTGGGTTGCTTCACCCACTGTGTTTTTGTCTCACTGTAAATGGAAAACAGTGAAATCTGAAGCCCTAGATTTAGAAGCTACACAACGCAAGGCATTCAAGGAAGGAGTCACTGGTCACCCCTAGAAAAGGTGCTTCCTGCTTCAATCCAAGAGGAGGGCACAAAGACTGAGTGAGGGACCAGCGCCCCTCAGCTGGAGGTCAGACTCACACCTGTGACACCAACAAGCCTCTGAATGGTCGGAGATTCTGGGATGCCAATCCCTTGTGCAATTTCCCAGTGTGGACTAACCACATGTACTCCCTGGATTACGTGGACAGTATTACATATTTCAAGCCAGCTATATTTTGCTCCTAAATGAAAAAAATAACATTCATTCTCTTGAGCCAAGACACTTCCAGACTCACATCCAGAGCAGGAAGATACTGCTAGAAAATACAGAAATTAACGTTGCTCCTGGCCCAGCTTGCTCCCTACTAAGCAAATAATTTCAAGAGAAGCCTGATGCCTCTGGGTCTATGATAAGATGTTTCTGTTCCTGCTTATCTCACTTCAGGTTTCTTGTGACAGAAATGTGTGTGTGTGTGTGTGTGTGTGCATGCGTGTGCGTGTATGACCAAAGAAAGGGTTTTCGTCCTTGCAAACAATCAGAAATCACACTTTGCCCGGAAATTTATGAAAAAACACTTGCTCAGAATCCAGTCCTCAAGCACAGATTTTCATCATTATACACAGAAAAAGCACCCTTTGTTGAACCCTGCCTATGTCCTTTGCAGGCGTTATGATGGAAAGTCTCAGAAGGCTGCCCAATGAGTATTATTAACACCATTTTGCAGAAAATGTACCAAGCTATCCGTTAGCTCTAAGCCAAGAACGGAACCTGTCACTTTGCATGATTATTGCAATTCATGCAATGACATCAAAACTCCGGGGCACAATTATTTCCATGCGTTAGGTGTGCAGGCTGAGGTTCAAAGAAGAAAAGTAAGTAGTAGTGGTATGCAAGGCTTTGCAAGCAGGCAGCCTGGTTTGATTCCACTGGATAAATGAACATCTAAGTTTTCAATCTCTCTAAGCCTCACTTTCCTCCTCTCTAAAATGGGCTATGGAAGTTCCTCACAGTGGAGCATCCCAAACTTTAATGTGCACACAAATCACCTGAGATCTTGTTCAAATGCAGGCTCTAATTCAGGAAGTCTGGAATGAGACTCTGCATTTCTCACCAGCTCCCAGCTGATGCCTGTGCTGCTGGTCTGGGGACCACATTTTGAGGAACAAAGCTTTTCTGAGTTCTTGTTTTAAGACTTAACTGAGAATGCATGTGAAGTTCTCAGCCCAGTGCCTGGCACAAAGTAAGCATTCAATAACTATTAGCTGATCTTATTGCTGTTGTTTTTGTTGTAGTCAACTCTAAATCATCAGGGGGCTCAAAGGTAGTGGTTGGGTATTCTGTAAGATTTGCTTTATAATGTGCTGAAAAGTTCTTGAAAGAGTATGATAATGTGCAAAGCAGTGTTACATGAATTTGAACCCTGGCGTTACCCTTTCGGCATGTCTTGAAACCTCTGTAAGATCTTTTAGGATAATCTTTCAGGATAAGTAGGATAACTGTCCTACTGAGTGGATGGAATCATGAGAATCCAATATAACAACATGTGAGACACTTCTCTAATTTAAACACTAGAGTACTGTGTGCACTGGTAGTAATGGTATTTTTGCACAGGTCAGAATATTTCCCAGCTACTCTCTCCCCACCACCATCCTCCCAGTGTGTGAGAGCTGCTGGTGGCCATTTATGTCAGAAAGCACAAAGGGTAAAGAGGCCCAACCTTTGGCATTGGGTGGGAGAAATGGGTTCAAGCCACATTAAATGCTGCTTCTACTCAGCTTGCACAGGTCATAGAAGAGGAGAAGGAATACTATTCTCTTACAATATATACATGTAAGAGAATTCAACTTGTATACTCCAAATCTATTTAATAATTTTTTATTTCAAAGTATTACAGGCTACAAATAATTTTGTTGACATGGATTGTTTTTGTAATGCTTGAGTCATAGTTATGAGCATTCCTGTCACACAGAAAGTGTTCATTGTACCCATTAGGTAGGTTTAGCAAATGTTGAGGGCAAAGATCAGATGGCCCAACACCTCAGTTCTCGCTCTCAGAGGGGTAAGACCTTGAGAGTCAAGTTCAGGTTGAGGCTTGGGAAAATAAACATAGGAGAAAATGAACTTAATTTCCATTTAGGTCTTGGGCTAGAGAACAAAAAGTGGCCCTCCTGGCTTCTATCCTCCCCAAGTGAGGAGCCCCCATGCAGTCTGAAGTCAACACCCCAGCCAGCAATGATATATGACTTAGAACCTTCCAGGTCTCTCTGTGGTCTGCATGGCACTCTCAGGAATCAGCAGTGACAGTCAGGTGGCCGGGTTTTTCAAGGTTTATGAGATAGTTCCCAATGATACCATGTGAAAGTCTTTCCATTGAACATGGCAGTTAGCTTAGCAGAAAAGATAAGTCATGTTTACAAATAAAAGAAGGTTCTACCTGCAAATAAATGGACATCCGGTATGAAATTTTGTAATATTTCATATGGCAACAAAATGACTACCAGCTTGAGCATAGAAATCAACGTTAGAGTTGAAAATGTAAAATTGGGTTCAGATCTCAGCCTGTATTGCTAATCAATTACAGCAAAACCTAATGGCCAGAAAAACTAGCATGGGCTGGTTATAGGTAAGGTTTTGGAGGCAGGCAGCCTTC
>CM052445.1:15435109-15560937 GCA_028533085.1 Varecia variegata
TTAAATATTCAAATGCAGAAGAATGACACTGGACCACTATCTCTCACCATATACAAGAACCACCTCAAGATGGATTAATGACTTAAAAATATGACCCAAAACTATAAAAATACTAGAAGAAAGCATAGGGAAGACACTCCAGAACACTGGTCTAGGCAAAGATTTTATAGCTAAGACCTCAGAATCACAGACAACTAAAACAAAAATAGACAGATGAGACTATATTAAAATAAAACGGTTTTGCACAGCAAAGGAAACAATCAACAAAGTGAACAGACAACCTGCAGAGTAGGAGAAAATATTTACCAACTATTCATCGAACAAGGGACTAATATCCAGAAGATACAAGGAAATCAAACAACTCAACAATTAAAAAAAATAAATCCCATTATAAAGTGGACACGAATAGACAATTCTCAAAATAAGACATACAAATGACCAACAGATATATGAAAAATGCTCAATACCACCAATCATCAGAAAAATGCAAATTGAAACCACAATAAATATCACCTCAAACTTGTTAGAATGGCTAATATTAATATCAAAAAGACAAAACATAACAATTATTGGTGAAGGTGAGGAGAAAAGGCAAACTTTGCTTGTGGTCATTACTGGACATGTACAGAGTGGCAAAAAATTTACATCATCCAACATGCACAGGTCAAACAAAAGTGACGCTCTGCCTTGTTTCAGCTCTCATCTGTAAATAAGTGTCCTTTCTGTGACCTATTCAGGGCCACATTTTTTGCATTGTTGTGCTTTGTTTTTTTTGGTGACTTTGCTATTTAAAAGGCCCCCAGTCATGGTCCTGAAGTGCTCTCTCTGGTGTCCCTAAGCACAAAAAGGTAGTGATAAGTCTTACAAAGAAAATATATGTGTTAGATAAGTTCACTCAGGCAGGAGTTATAGCACGGTTAGCCCGTTTACCAGGGCTTATTCTATGTCTTTCAATAGCTATGATGACATGTATTCCATTTTAATAATAAATAATAAAAAATTTCTAAAATTATTAATTGTAGTGCCTCTGAGGAAATTCTGGAAGCTCATTATGCCTCAACTCCAATAAAAATAGAACAGACATGAAAGCTTTTATAAGATTACCACCCACCTAAATAGATGGAAAGAAGGCCAGTGCCTCAGCACTTATAATACCCCTGCAATACAAAACACACCTAGTTAGTGAAAAGGAGAAAGAGTGACCTTAAAGTTTGAAATGCCTGCAGGAAGCAGGATGCCAGTTAGAACAATTACCTAGAAATATCTTGCAAATTAGTACAAGCCCATACTCCAAAAATATTACCAAAGCCTATATAAGAGCCATCATTAAAGACAAAATCTTATTGGCCTGGACTGAAGACAAACTCCTTGAAGTATAAAGTCTTAATTTCCAAAATAAATTTTTTAAAAATTTTTAATTAGATGAAAACATTCAAGCATATGAAAGTTCCCTACACCGTATGGTGTTGGGGAATGACAAGCCCTCTTCCTTCCAACTTAGCCTTCTGCCTTTTGAAATTGAAGCGTGTATTACTGCTATCATAATTTAAATTAAAGTGCTTTCCCAGCACTCCACAGCAACCTGTCTTGGACACCTCTTCTGCCTATCCAAATTCCATAGAAATTGTTCTCTCGAAAGTTCAATGTCTCTTTTAATGCAAAGCATTTTTAATCATAACATCAATATATCTCTGTGTATTGCAATAGAGATCTAAACTATTTGACAATCCCATTTCTCTAATCATCTCTTGAATGCCCAACCCCTTCCCATGATTTCTTAGAACAGAAGCTGCTGAGGTACCATGGAAACAGAGAGAGTTTGCCCTTGTTCTTGAGGTGAGACCCCCGGACAGACAATCAAATGTGTTTTGTTTCTATTTTTTATTTTCTTAAAGAAAAATTGCCTTATTTCCATGCTAATCTAGGCATATAATCAGATCATTTCTCACTTGTATTCCTTACATGGAGGAAAAGGAGGAGGATGGGAGAGAGGAAGGGGCAGTGCAGGGTCCACACTGGAGGAGATTCAGGAATGTGGGCGTGAGCTCACTCCCTAGCTTTGCAATTCCCAATCTCTCTCCCCACCTTTGTCTCCTGGCCTCTTTTTCCTCTTCCAGGAGCACTGTCTCCTCTCTCCTTGTGTCTGTCTATCTTTACATTGTACTAAACTAGAAATAACTGCCCTTGTGACCTTCCCCTAAAAGCTCTATAATCAAAAGGAGGAGCTACAGCACGTAATGTAGCATCAAGTTTCCTTTGTAACGAAGAGTTGGGGCAAGTACAATTTCTTACCTCCTGACACTCCCATGTGTAAAGGAGTTTGATACTCCTACCCCAAGTAGCAAACCCCGCTCCTCTTGTGCTGGAGGATGGGAAAGAAGAAAATGCATCCTTGCTTCACCTCTAGCTGCATGGATGCCAGTGCTGCCCGAAGGCCCCACGGTCGGCTTGTTCTGCAGCAAACAAATCATAGGTTTCACAATCCTAATGCTGGCTCTCCAAGAGGAGTCACTTTAACGCGTGGCTACTATACTTCTCCAGGGCATATGACCAGCCCAATAGCCATTAGTCACCACGTCTGTCCCTAGCTCGAAAGTCGGATAATGTATTGCTCTGGAAATGTCATCTGGGCTTTTTAATATTTGAGTTCTTGGCTGAACTGCACTTTGAAGTGGCATGCTTAGAGGAATGAAAGGATAAAGGAGATTTTTTATTTCCTGCAGAGAGGAAAGAGTGCAATTATCTCAGCAGGCACGCTTCTTCCTTCTATTTCTTCCTTTTCCTCTGTCATCCAATCTGGGTAACAATAAAGAGAATCAATTTGCAAAATGAAGCTAATGGCTGAGTTGACAGTAGCATTTTCATTGGAATGCTGACATAGAAAGCGCCCTAGCCTTGATTCACAATGGTCTGTTCCCACGGAATGCTGGCTACATCATTCGGATATAAGCATCACCACACTTACAAGTATTAGGGATTTTAAGACAAGAGAAAAATAATTATTTGGGGGAAGAATAATTGGCTGTACCAGGGGTCAGTTGGACAGTGCCTGAGGGTGGTGGATCCACCCGGTCAGAAAACTCTGTTGCTATGGCCACCAGTGATGATTCCTCCTCACACCAGTGACGTTTGGAAGGTCAAGGTAGATGTCCTGGCTGGAGTGGTGATTCATCAGGCTTTGCCTCCTCTGTAAAGTGTGGTTCTTTAAGAAGAAGGAAACTGGTTCAAGGAAGGCCCTGGGCTGGTTCTCTGGTTGGGCACAGCCACCTTGGAGAGGACGGGGATTCCCTGTCCTCCTGTGGAGACTGCAGCAGAGGAGAGAGCTCCATGTGACCATGAGTAGGTGAAGAAACATGTTTCATTAAGACACGAAGGTAATTTCTGAGCTGCTGTTCAGGGATTTCTTGCTTATAGAGGAAACCAGGATATAATTTTAACTCAAGAGGCAGCTGTGCACAGAAGGACAAAACCCAGAAAATGGGCATTTCTATTCAAACTTATTTAGGCTTCTTTTTAATCTCCTTTAATGATGGAATCATTTTTATCTGATCAGGAACTTGTCATACTTTCCTTTCTTAGGAAACTTCATAGGAGATAGTCTTTTTTTACTTCTATTATCATTTGTTTAATATGTTCTAAATAGATAATTTTTAAAAATTGATTAAATCCACATTACTTTTAACATCAGAAGGCATCATTTACAAGACAATATTTAAGCAGCAGGTAACTATTGTAAGCTATTTTGATGAATTATAATACTGTCTACATTTAAAGTAAATGATTCTTTTGATTATTTAACTAGGAAAAATAAATAAATAAATAAATAAATAAGGATCTGTGCAATTGCCTTTTGGGGCCTTTGGCTGATTTCTTCCATTTAAAGGGATACCTATTATCGTGGATGTTATCTGCAGGTGGATGTTTAATGACAATGATGGTGATGATGATGATTATAGCAACAACATAATGTCTTTACTTGGAAAATACTTTCTTTTGTCTTATGCTAACTGCTAGTGTTAGGTAGATAGTGAGAGATTCTGGGTCTCCTAGGGAAGAAAGTAGGTGCTTTGCCTTGGTGTAATTGCTCCACCCTAATTCTCTCCATACCTGGGGGAGGAGGGAATACCCTATGAATCTGCCGATCAGAACTTGGTGGGCCAGCTGCAAAAGAATGCAGAGGACTCTCTAGCCCACTGGCCAAGCAGCATAGGTACCATAACGTCTGGAAAGTGACCTAGAACCCACAAGCACAGTAAGACTCAGGTCATGCAGCTCCCCAACTGTCCAATCAAAGTGGTTCCATGGTGACATGTGAACCACAAGGAGGTCCCTATCCGGACATCATAAAACAAGACCCAGACCATAACCAAGTCCTCTTTTTCTGCTGCGACAAGGGGTCCTGTCATCATCTGTGGTGTATGTATCATGCTTTGTAAACCTATGTCTTGCTCTTGCTCTATGATCCTATCTTGCTCCCCCTCCATAAACTTCACCTCATGCTTGTCTTACTTTGGTACATCTGGTCATTCTTCTGCCAGGAGCGCACTAAGAACCGACATTCCAGACTAAAACCTGACCACTAGTTGTCAGATATTCTACTACAAAGTGGTATGGAATCCACAAACTTGCTTTTAAATGCCCGTAACAGTGCTGTGTTTATAGGCATTTCCCTGGAAAAGCTATGGCCCTGGGAGATAGACTCCTTTAGAACATAATAGTGACTACCCAAATGAGGACAGTGAATCTTTTTAAAACATGAATCATTCCCTATGGTTCCCAAAGTCAAGACGTATTGGCTATCTATTGCTGAGTAAATAACAAGTTATCACAGAACTTAATGGTTTTAAACAGCAAAATTAATTACTTCCACTTCAGGAATGTACGAGCAGCTAGGTGGGGGGTTCTGGCGCAAGGTCTGTCATGAGTTACGGGCAAAATGAAAGCTGGAGCTGATGTCGTTCAGCGCTTCCCTGGGGCCGGAGGATCTTCTTCCAGCTTGGCTCACTCCCATGCCTGGCAAGTCTGTGCTGGGTGTGGGGCAGCAAATCTCAGTTTCCACCCACATGAGCCTCTCCTCTGGCAGCGGGAGTGTCCTCACAGCACGGCAATGAGCCACCCCCCGTAGAGACCAATCCTAGAGAGCAAGGCAGAAACGGCAATGCCCTTTATGACCTAGCGCCAGAAGTCACACACCAACACTTCTGGTATATTCTATTTATTAGAAGCAAATAACTAAGTCCACCCACATGCAAGGGGAGGAAATTAAGAGAGGCAGGGGAATAAAGCACTGCCTTTTGAAGGGAGCAAAGTTGAAGAATTTATGGATGTATTTTAAAACCACCACTTAAGGTCATATAGTTCTGACATAAGTGGTCCCCAAACGGAACCTCTTGTGTTCAGTAAAATGTTCTCACTTTTTTATAAAAATGCACATCTTATTTTATCTTTTTATTTCAAAATATTAATTAAGGGGGCACAAGTATTTTTGTTACATGGATATCTTGTGTAATGCTTAAGTCAGGACTTTTGGTGCGCCCATCACCAGAGTAGGTTTCATTGTACCCAATAGGTAAAAAAACACACATTTATTGAGTACTTTGCAAGCATACTTGAAAGTGATAAAATACCTTAGCCACAGTCATTCTTTATGTGTGGCATGCTTATTGGATCATTGCATCAAAACCACAGAACTTGAATAAAAATCCTTTACAACTGAAAACATTTGTACAGTGATAGCTCAGTGTGCCAGATACCAGACCACTGCCTCTCAGCTCCAAACCCATCCACCCTTACTCTGCCAGAGGTGCTGGGGCTGGACTTCTGCAACTGCACTTCTCCCGTGCTGCCTCCTCCTTGTTAGCCTCTGCCAATGGGGGAACTAAAGAGAGAGTGCAGAGCTACAGGGGATAGAAGGGACTTGCTCCTTCCCACTTGCTTCTGGTGTCACCCTGCTTTCCTTCCTAGCCCAGCAGCTGCAGCTCCTGCCCAGATCAGCCAGTGAACCTAATACATTTTCCCAGGACTTGTGCATCCAGCCCCATCACAACCCCTCAGGACACAAGTGCCAGCTGGCTTGTGTCCCTGCCTTAGAAGTCAGGACATCTCCTCTGAGCTCAGAAGTGCCAGAACCAACTGAGAAGTGGCTCCTCAGAATTCTGAGTTTTAGCTCCATGAGATGTCTCTTCCATCTTTCTAAGTTTTGAGAATTTCCATCTCCTCTCTTTGTTCTCCGAGCCCTAACAGTGGTGGCTGCTTCCTGCAGTTGCTATCTCCAAGATGACTTAGTTTATTTTGCATCTTGTTTCTTAGTTAACCTTTCTCTACATTAAAATAAAACAAGTGGTGTGGTTTCTGTCTCTTGACTACACCCTGACTGCTACGCTCATTATGTAATTGTCCTAAGAACAAGCGGATGTGTATAATGGAGGCTGTTGCTTGGAATGTGGAAATTAGGTAAAGCCACAGGAAATATTAGGATGTCCTCACCAATACTTGGGGTCATTTAAGGTCATACAGCAAAATTATCAGTCATGAACTATTCTAAGCCTGATGCTTTAAACATGAAAAGATAAATCTATTACTGATATGGTCTTAGCGGTCTTTAAGGATCAAATCCTTGCACAGGGAAACACTGAGTGCATCCAGAATGCACCAGAGAGGGCAAAGGGAGAGAAGGGTCCCACTTACGAAGAGGATACAGGGGGAAAGACTGGAGACCAAGCCGTCCTGGTGCTCACAACCCCTAAGCCAGATTCCAACTCCACAGGGGATTTACTCTAGCGTGAAAATGAGAAATCTTTCATCTCATGATCAGAATGGAACCCCCTGTACTCAGTCACCCCAGATAAGAGAGGTATATGAAAAGTAAACCCGTGTCACCATGCTGCATGTGGCAGCAATAGTAACTACATCCTCAACTAGCAAAGATTGTCATCAAGCTAAGGTAACACTGTCCCAAACCGGTAGGTATGGATTAAAGGAAAAAATAAGTCAGAAGCCTGGTTTAGAAGGAAACTGTTATCGGAATCAAAAAAAAAATTCCATCTGTGCAGAGAAAAGCACCCAAAGGCAGAGGCGCAGAGGATAACATGAAAAACAGACTGGTTGAAGGTCAAGCCAAAGATGACCCAAACCGCCATCTGGTTGTGATTCCTGGAGAAATACTAATACAGAACTTTCTGGTTCTCCCCCACCCCACCCCCAGCTGTCTCACCATGGGTCTGCCATCTATCTGCTTCATGGGGGGAGGAGGAAGGGTTAGTTTGCTTTTAGTGCCACCAACTACTTTGTTTTTTTAATTGTTTTTATTTCTTAGATATGACTATGATTTATATGTGCATTTTCCTACCTATATTCTGAGGGGTTAAAAAGACACCATTACCACAGCTACAAATTAGACTACCCAAGGCCACATCCCTGATCTGATATACAAAGGGAAAAACATGAAACATGAGCAGAGTCACTGACATGAATCCAAGAGTCAAATAAACAGAAGGAGTTCAATGTGAGTTGGAGATAACAGAATATTAAATCAACCATAATAGCACATATTACGAAGTTATGAATATATACACAGTAACTTCTAGAGAAGAACTGCTATAATTTAAATTTTGTTATACAAGTACTTATTTCAAAATTGCTGGGCTGAAACTAAATTAGCTCTTCAATATGGTTAAGTGGTTGTTTTTAGTTTGGGGTGAAATTGTGTTACAAGACTAAGTATAAAATCTGTTTCAATAAATTTGCTATAATCGCCTGGATCTCGTAATCAAGGATTTTAAAGGATTGGTGCCACAAATAGATAATTTACCACCACCAAGACTTTAAGAAAGTATTATCAAGTGTTAAAAGTTTAGTAAAAACGTCTTAAATATCAGGAATTCGAGATGTTCTCAGAAGACCCTGTTCTTTATTTGAGATAAAATCCCGGATCAGAGCAACAGTTCTCCATCACACACTAAAGGGCATAAAACCAGAGCAAAGGCAACAAGATGCTTCCCTGTGCACGTTCTCAGAGGGAGGAAACAGGTACAGAAACTAAGAACATGGTCTTTCGAGGCAGACAAACTGAGGTGCAAGATTGAACTATTAATAAGTCTAGTTAGTTTACCTTTCTAACCTCAATTTGTTCATCTGCAAAATGGGACCCCCAGCAACACTACTCTTCTTGAGGTTACCAGAGACGCCCACAGTATCAAACTGAATGAGCACTTTTCAGTCCTAGCCTTCTCAACTTCATGTGACACAGCTAAAACTGCCTCCTTTTTGAAACAATTTTCCCCAAAGCTCTCTCCATATTTCTGCTTTGGTTCACAGTGGCAGGAGCCAGTCCTTCCCACGGTACCTGACATCCTATCGGCCATGTCTAGTAGGAGGGGAGGCCAGGGTTGTTCAAGGTCACTGCTGGAGCATGCCATGTCCCCTGCAGCTCCCAGGTGAAACGCAAGCTTCTCAACACCTGTGCCCACGTGCTAAGGTCCCTCCCCTCCACACAGGGCCCCTGCACCTAAGGATGCACGCCCTGTTTCTTTCTCTCTCTTCCTCTAACCCTCCCTCTCTCTCCATCCACCCTGGCACCCCACCCATTGCATTTGCCTAGTTGGGTGAGGCAGGGCTGTGCTTTTTGCTCACGCCAAAAATTAAGGGGATGTTCTCAGTGGTTCCCGCTTCTTATCCCCTGCCACATTCGATAAGCACCAAGTTTGCTCATTCTTTTTTCAAACCAAATCTTGACTCCAACTACTTCTCTCGATCGCCACAGTCATCACCCTAGTCCACCGTCATCTCCCACCTGGGCCGTGGGTGGTCAATTCTATGTGTCATGCCAGTCTAAATGTTGCTGTGAAGGCATTTTTTAGGTGTGATTAACATTTAAATCAGATTTTCAGTAAATCAGATTTACTTCTATAGTGTGACTGGGCCTCATCCAATTATTTGAAGGCCTAAAGAGAAAAGACCTAGGACCCCTGAAGAGGAAGGAATTCTGCCTCCAGATGGCTGTCGGACTCAACACTGCAACACCAATTCATGCTGGAGTTTCCAGCCTGTTTGCCCTACAGACTTGCCAGCACCCACAGTCATGTGAGCCAATTCCTTAAAATCTCTCTCTCTCTCTCTCTCTGTCCCCCCAACTCCATCGGCCCTGCTCTGTGGAGACCCTAACGCAGCCCTCAGAGTGGTTTCCCCACCGCACCTCTCCTGTCCCTTCTCCATGGGACAGCCAGAGTGTCCTTTCTAAAAGCATTTATTACACAATGTCATTTTCGAGTTTAAAACACATCTATCACTTCCCATCACACTTAGAATAAAATCCAAAATCCTTAAAATGCTCTTCAAATCTCAACATAATCTGATCTCTGTTCCTGCTCTGCAGCCTCATCACAATCCCCTGGCTCCTTGGCTACTTGGCCTACCCCAGACGGGCCCCTTCACTCTGTTTCTCAAGCAGACCGAGCTCCTGCTCCCCTGGGTTGCTTCCCCCCTGCCTGGAGCCCACCTCCTAATTCTCTCCTGGGGCTTCCTCCTGTTCACCCTCAGCTGCCATTTCCTCGGCGAGGTTCTCCCCCGGCCCCCAGTAATGACACGTGATACCAGCTGCAGGTTAACTCTGTGCTGGGCTCTGTTCTAACCGTTTTGCAAATGTTAATTCATTGAATCCTCACAGCAACTCTATAAAATATGTATAATTATCCCCATTTTACAGATGAAGAAAAGGAGGTACAGAAAGCTTAAGCGCTATGCCTAAGGTCACACAGCTCACAAGTGGCAGAGCTGGGATGTGAATCCAGGCACTCCGGCTCCAGAGTCTGTGAATTTAACTGTTGAGTTAATCTGCCCCTGGGAAGCAAAATTGAATGGCTCCCTCAGTGACTTTCTTGGCATCTTTTTATTTGCCTTCACAGTATTTATTATAATTCATTTTATATGTGTGTGTGTATATATATACCCATACATGCACATACCTATGTACATGTAACATACACCCCACCATATATACACACACATTTATTTGGTTACTTACTAGCTCCCACCACTAGCCTATCAAGTGCTACGAGGACACGAACACCACCTGTTTTACTCACCTGTATAGCTAGTTCAGTGCTTGTACATAATAGTGCTCCATAAACATTTAAGGTTGTATACTCTCGTCCTTCTTTTCCCTAGCTCCTCATTTATAGGTTGCAAATTCTCAAAACCCATCCTCATTGCCCCCAAATCAGATAGGAATGAAAATGGCAGTCTGAATGAAGAATCAGACTATAATAATATCCTCCATGTCTGCCCTGGCTATGTTTCTGTACCAACTGCCTTCCTTCCACGGGCCAGCCTCCACAGCAGTGCAGGTAAACCGCTATCTACTGCTATCTATGGTGGGATTTGAGAATTCCCTAACCCCCCAAATTTCCCTTGAAATATAATCATTAAAGATGCTGTTCTTTCCAATCCCTCATTAGAATTCAAATATCCCCTGGAAGCTAACAGTCTGCAGTCATTATTAATTAACCGTCAGCCAGGATTACACGACAGCGCTGTGGAAACACAACACTGAGCAGGTGTTTCCGTACCAGATGTGCTGGTACCTGGAGCTGGGTCACCAGGACTGGAGGGGGAGGGAGGTTTAAGCAGAGCAAAGAGGACCCCAAGCTAATTTTGCCTTTGCCACAACGTTCAGGTGTTCCTAACTTGGCCCTGCTGGAGCTGCTTTGACAGATGTCATCAATGCCTCCTATGGGTTGCAGAAAATCTCTACTGTTTTGTGGTTTAGCTAATGCTGTATCCATGCAACAAGAAAGCCACCAATTTAAAAAGTGAGAAATTTAGTTAATCAAGGAGGTGTTTTGTCTTCAAGACACCAAACTGGTTTGGCTGATTTGTCACTGAAGTAATGAAAAAAGTGTTTGGGTTATGGAGCTGCAATCCAATTAAACATTGTTTCTTTCCACCTCTCCCCTACTGAGGACAGTGGAAGACAACAACTCAATAGTTGGTTTAAATTGGGAAAATGTTGATGGTAGTCATGAAAAATATTTCAAAAGAAATTAGGTATTCTTTTCCAACTTTTCAAATTTATACCATTCCCATTTAATGTTGCTACGCGGACATTTTAAGACACAAACTAACTTTGCATTTTAACTGACTAATTCAGAAAGGAATTACTGAGCTTGTACTGATTAGATTGATCACCTTTCAGAAAAAGGAAAGGGGTCCAATTTGTTTTCAGAATAGTGCCAAAGAGTCCTGACTCCAATCCACTAATCCTAAACACAGAAGTCGTCAAAATTATTTGAGATTTTATTTAGATGAAAAGTTCCACACAATTAGGCTGTACTTACTAGGGGGTAAGATAGTACCATTAGCCATTTCCAAAAATCTTTTAGGAATGTTCTAAAAGAGGACTCAATATTGTAGCAATTATTTTTTATATATGAGGACAATCTTTCTAAAAGTGGAACTTTGATTGCCTTTCATTAACATATCACAGTTTAGGGGGGAAAGAGAAGTCTAGACAGGTAGTCAGACATGACTTCTTTGTCCAATTCCATCACTTTTTGCTGTGTGATTTTGAAACAATCACTGCATTTCTCTAACACTCGAAGGGAGAATTTTTATAAGTTGAAGATGGATAGCAGGCACAATTATTTGACTATGGCTATAAATCAGAACAATAATAAAATGTTCCTGATTCTAGTTCCAGGTGCAAAATTTCCAGAATAAAATACAAAACATTGAGATTACACCTAGGTCACCAGGAAAAGGTCTAAGAGACCTTCAGAGAAGAATAACCACAAACACAATTGATCCTTAATCCTGCTGCTCACATCACGTTTCTAACTGGACTCATTGACTAAATTGACTCTCCTAAACTATTCACTAACACACCCATTGCTCTACATAACAGAAAACAATTAACTTTCCAAAATAAGGTTTAAAGGCGATCTATTTATTGTGCAACATGGCAACATAGTAATAATAATACAGTATTCTTAAAAGATGCTGAGTAGATTTTTAAGCGTTCTCACCACAAAAATGATAATTATGTGAGGTAATGCATATATTAATTAGCTTGATTTAGCCATTCTACAACGTTAATATGTTTCAAAACATCATGATGGGCCAGGCCAGGCATGGTGGCTTGCGCCTATAATCCTAGCAATCTGGGAGGCCAAGCTGGGAGGATTGCTTGAGCTCAGGAGTTCGAGACCAGCCTGAGCAAGAGTGAGACTCCATCTCTACTAAAAATAGAAAGAAATTAGCCGGGCAACTAAAAAAAAAAAAAATAGAAAAAATTAGCCAGGTGTGATCTGTAGTCCCAGCTATTTGGGAAGCAGGAGGATCCCTCGAGCCCAGAAGTTTGAGGTTGTTGTGAGCTAGGCTGACACCACAGTACTCTAGCCCGGGCAACAGAGCAAGACTCTGTCTCAAAAAAAAAAAAAAAAAAAAAATCATGATGTACATGACAAAATATATGCAATTTTATTTGTCAATTTAAAAAATTATAAAGGCACCCCAGACTCTGTAAAAAAATAAACTTTACATTTTTTCACTCTGGCCCTTAGTTGCCTAACCATTCTCCCCAACCCCATCAAACTATTGGGATTGTTCTTACTGTTTTTATTGGCTAACATTTATTGAGTGTTTACTGTATAGCTGGCCCAATGCTAAGTATTTTGCATGTCGTATTCCAAAGGGAAAGTGTCATTTATATTCAATATATAATGCAGAACATTATGTTATAGTGGCTATGAATTAAGTTTATCGAGAGTAAAAGAAAATAAAGTGATAATGGTTCATGATTATATTTTTTCCTAAACTTTCTGTAAACCATAACCTATCAATCTTTCTACTAGTCCAGATTGAAATTCAAGAGAAAAAAATGTTCAAATATGTTAAACACATAATAATTCTGGGAACTTCATATGAAATTTCCATGTGGCAAAAACTCCCAATACAGTTGTAGGAGGTGAGATTCCACATTAAAATATATCAAGTGACAGAACAGCTTTGAATATTGGAAGCATTTATGTTACAGACTGGCAGTAAGACTTGGCTGACTGACTGATCTTTGAAGTTCTCATCTTAGAGTTCCAGAAGGTTTCTACGAAGTTTCTTACACTGGGAAACTTTTAAGATTTCAAAACAGGGTTTGTTGTCTCATCATTTTCCCTGACAATCTTTTAACATGCTGTTTCCAAATAGATGAACAAATTCTTTTACAAATGGCAAATGGCGAAGTTGTACTTATTGGAAAGAAAAAAATGAAACAAACCTGCCAACTCAAAACATCAAATTTCTTAAGGTTTTTGATAAAGAATTTGCTATTGATTGGATTTGATTCACATACGTGTCAGCAGTCTAAAAGCCCTGTTCCATGAAGCATTTAAATGACTACCCCTGAAATTATTTGAAAGAAGTCAGAAAATTGGTCATTCCAAATAAGCAAAGTCCTATTTTCTTAATAGCATCCTAAATTGTGTCCTTATACCTCTATTTTTATATTGAAGCACCTCTTTATTTTTTTCTTTTGCCCAACTCCTTTTCCACTGAGTACCTCTACATTTTGCCTTATTATAAGTAAATCTCTCTAATTCTGTAGTTCATTGTGGTTGATTTTATTTTTCTTCCCAAATATTTGCTGATCCTTCCAGTGGGATGATTTTTGCTTCCTGCTCCACTAATGTCAGGCTTGGTCATGTGGCTTGCTTTGGTCCATAATATGTGATGAAAGCCATTTCCAAATGACTTTCCAAATGGCTTTAAAAGTGGCATGTGGCCACCAGGTCTCTCTTTTCCCTCTACCAAGAACACAGCCATGTTCCAGGTAGGCAGCTCTTTGACCTGGATCCTGGGGAGGAGAAAGCATGGAGGAGCACAAGGAACACGTGTGAAAAACAAATGTTCATTGTTCTAAGTCTCTGAGATTTGGTAATTGTTAACCTAGTCTTCCTTAACCTGTAACTGACTAAGGCAATCAATGGCCTTCAAACTTTTTAAGTATATATCTTCTTAAAATAATTTTGAGAAACTATGGATCTCCTGTAAATTATTTTAGTTGACAGCTAAAACTTTCCATCTTATGCCTAAAAATGTTCAAAATTTGTCATTTGCAGTTGATCATTTAAATAAAACTATTCCATCGCTCCTTTAAAAATACCAAATTGGATAAAATATCATACTATTACAAGACATACCATTATCTATTTTAAAACTACATAAACAAGTTTTTTTGATAGTTGGAAATTTTACATCATTCCTTTTTGCTCTTAAACTTATACTTTCATTTCACTTTCCCCACAAAGTTGAATTCTGATATTATTAGTTACCCTTTCATACTTCTCCAAAAAAGTATGTAAGCATATATACATATATATAATTTTACTTTTAATTTTTTATTTATTTTGATCATAATGCTCCAGGAGTAAAATTTTTCTTCTGGATTGAATTATGATTATAATTATTAATAACACACAATTGATCAAAGCATAGAATATAAATATAGTATAATTTTGATAAATGATTAAATATAAAAAGTAAAATGTCATGGGAAAGGATCCGAATGGGCCTTTTTTAATTAGTTTACGTAACCATGAATGAATTTATTGTCAGAAGGAGATAGGATTAAGAATTAAATCTAATCTGAATAGACATTTCTCAAAAGAAGACATACAAATGGCCAACAAGTATATGAAAAAATGTTCAACATTATTAGTTATCAGAGAAATGCAAATCAAAACTACAATGAGATATCATCTCACCCCAGTTAAAAAGGTTTTTATGAAAAGACAGGCAATGACATGATGAATGTTGGCAAGAATGTGGAGAAAGGAAAACCCACATATACTGTTGTTGGGAATGTAAACTAGTGCAAACACTATGGAAAACAGTATGGAGGACCCCCGGAAAACTAAAAATAGAACTATCATACAACCCAGCCATTCCACCGCTGGGTTCATATCCAAAGGAGGGAAATTCAGGATATCAAAAAGGTATCTGTACTGCCATGTTTATTTCAGCACTATTCACAATAGCCAAGATATGGGATCAACCTAAGTGTCCATCAGTGGATGAATGGATAAAGAAATTGTGGTACATATATACAGTGGAACATTATATAGCCACAAAAAAGAATGAAATCCTGCCTTTTGTAACAACATGGATGGACCTGGAGAACATTATGTTAAGTGAAATAAGCCAAACACAGAAAGACAAATCTCACATGTTCTCACTCATATGTGGGAGCTAAATGTTAAAAACAATTGATCTCATGGAGACAGAGAGTGGAATGATGGTTACCAGAGGCTGGGAAGGATAGCGGGGAGTGGGGATAAAGGGGGATGGTTAATGGGTGCAAAAACATAGATAGATGATAGATAAATAGATAGATATAGATAGATAGAAATATCTATAGATATATATATCTATAGATATATAGATAGATAGATAGATAGATATAGATATATAGATAGATAGATATCTATCTATAGATAGATAGATAGAATGAACAATATTTGATAGTACAACAAAGTGACTATAATTAACAATAAGTTAGGATATACTTTAAAATAAATAAAGGTTGGAATTGGAATGTTTCCAATGCAAAGAAATGTTAAATACTTCAGGTGATGGATATCTCAATTACCCTGATTTGATTAATTCACATTGTATGCCTGTATCAAAACATCCCATGTACCCTATAAAGATATATAACAATTATGTACCCATAACAATCAAAAATAAAAATAAAGAATTAAATCCAATATTTTTTCAAATTTTTATAGATGTAAGCAATAAAAAAAATTGTTCACATATGTAAGTAAATTCAAATGAAGGTATTTTTGCTTCTGAGTGCAATGCCTAAAATAATACTCTATCAGCAAAAATTATTTTAATGTTTTATTGCCTGACAACTCAAATAGATTCTCCTTTAACTTTGTCAAAACCTAAAAATTGGAAATAACTGTAAAATTATTCATTATCCAATCACTAAACTCATTCACTTCATTTCTGAGAAGTATTTTTTTAAAGGCTTTACTGAGGCTTACCAACAATATATTAATTATATGTGTTACTCCTTCACATGGAAGCATTTTGTGTAAGCCAGCACTGAAAAAAACTGTGAAAAATCAAAATATTATTAATCATAGTACTCTTCTGACAATACAATATTTTTGATAAAATATTTTTATCTGATCATTAAATATATTCATCCAAACCTCATGACTGCAGATTCAGCTCCTTCAGTTTATGGAGATATCTACCAAGCAACCTAACTGTCAAAGCCAGTCCTCATTACCAAACCAATCAGGCAAATCAGATTTGCTTTCTATCAGAAACAGTCTGTCCTCATTTTTCCATTCAAATAAAAGTGCTAACACATGTCCCTGTGATAAGCATGTCACTTCTGAATTCTGGAACAGATCTTTGCCATGAGGTTGCTATCTGGACAAAATAAGTCTTCACTACCATCAATATTTCCAAGCAAAATCTTTAGGAGTAACCAGTTTTTGCTGCTATGTCTTTCTTTTTCCCTGTGTCACGAGCACAGTTAGATCCCTGTTGGGTGCTGCCCTGTGACTGGATCCTGAAGGGAAGAGAGCGTGGAGTATGTTCTGTTTACTTTTCCTTCATGTACCTCTCCCTGGGAAGCACTGCATTCATTGACAACAAGCAGGAAATATAAGGAAATGCATCACCACTACTGCTAACCCACTTTACAACAAATTTGATTTTGGAGCATTGCCACACAAGCTGAAGTACCCTGTTTCTCATGGCATGCTTTTCACTCCACAGAACTATGTAAAAGACAGAGAAAGTCACGAAGTCCTACAGCAGCTACATGGTGGTTTGATTAGCGAAGACATCATCCATACTGATATTTTTCACTGGATTGGAGACTTTAGCACCCCCAAACTGTTCACTGTGGTAAGATTTCAGATGTGGGAATGCATGCCCTCCTTTTGGAAAGTGAGAAAAAGCAGATGTAAAAACAAAGGCAGAGAAGAACCGCACACATGTCTTCCTGAATTGCAGTCTCCTTTCCAGGCCAATAAGTCACAGAAAAGAGTGTGTATGAATGTTAAACATACGAAAACTTATGGTCTTAAAACTTTCTGTACCCATGTACTTCTTGAAAAGGTTTCCTATTCCCCAGCAGGTACCTGGACCCCGATGTTGCTGTAAATTTCAAAGCAACTGGGCAGATTGTAATTTACAATGCTTGAAAAATAAGATATTTTATTCTCTACTATTTGTATTAATTTTTATTACTGTATAACAAACAGCAAGATGAAACAATACACATTTGTTATTTCACAGTTTCCATGGGTCCGAGTACACAGAGATCAAGCACAGCTTGGTCCTCTGCTCAATGTCTCACAAGGCTGCAGTCAAGGTGTTGGCTGGTCCTGCAACCTCATCTGAGGCTCCACCTCCTCTTCCAAGTTCGCCGGTTATTGACAGAATTCGAGTCTTGAGATTGTAGGACTGAGGCCCTCCTTCCTAGAGGCTGCCCACCGTTTCCCACCATGTGACGCTCTCCACAAATGGCAGTTTCCTTCTTTAAGGCCAACAGGAGAATGTCTCTGCTGCTGCTTCTCTCTCTGCCCTATACCCTCGTCCACAGGGCTCGACTGATTAGGCAAGACCCACCAAACTAAATCTCCCTTTTGGTAACTTCAAGCCAACTAATTAGGGGGCTTAATTACCCCCATAAATCCCTTTACCTTTGCTATATAACATGACATAATCCAGGAGGTAATATCTCATCATCTTTGCCACAGGCTACTAGTTAGAAGCCAGTTATAGGATCTGCCCAGTCAAGGGGACAGAGTTTTTTTTATAAAGGCATGAGCCATTGGGACTCATCTTAGAATTCTGCCTACCATACTATTTAAACCAAAAATAACATTAAAATTATGCATATAACAAACGTGGACTGTTTTTTTTTTCTTAGTTTAGAACATAAAATTTAAAAGACAGTCCCTAGAGCAGCCATTATTTCATGATCCTTAGGAGAATCACCAGAAAAAATTAGCTTAAAATACAGATTTTTTTCTGGCCCCACCCCCAGAGACTCAGCTGGCATAGAGTCGACCAGGAATCTGCATTTTAAATTAGTTCTCCTTGATGATGCTGATGCAAGTTCTGACCACATTGAAAATCCCTATTATAGTGCTTCCATAATTTAAAAATAGCTTAAATTTTCCTAAGGCTTTGCAGTTTGGGCCAAAGAATTCCTTCAAACGGGCTGCTTAGACCCTTTGTTTGATAAAGCTATGTTTCACAGGCCCCACCTCTCTGCTTAGCACCTAACATATTGTGAAACCTTTATATAGTCTCAGGAAGTACCCTTCTGTCTAGATAGAATCTTTCTTAGAAGTCCAAGCTGACAGCCTTCTCTCTTATAAAAATTCAAAAATATAAAAATTCAAAAATAGCATAAATTGGATAGAAACCTGGCTTCTTCTCCAACTGGAATTCCTACCATTCTTGATAAAAGAATGGGAAAGGACAAAAGCCTGTAGAGCTGGCCAGGAACCACCCTCAAGCAACAACCACCTCATTGGTATGTTCCCCACCAAGGCTCTTGTTGGTTTCCAAAGAAGATAGGAGCTCCTTGGACACGCTTTGGTTAGAAACAGGGTGAGAAGGCAGTGGTGGCCCCAATGATGTGACTTCCTATTTTCTATACAGAATCTACCTAACTTATGAAATCATCACAAAAGGTGCAAGGAAGTGTGCACTTTGGGTTAGGATGGGCTGTAAGATCCACAAGTGCCAGAATTTTTCAGAGGAGAAAAACTGAGTAAAGTTCTAGGTGTTACTGACAGCCAACAGGATATCAGCAGGCATTGGCAGCATCAGCTGCAGACACCCAAAGGGCAATAAGGTGCCACGAAGACAAGTAAGAGAAAAGAAACCTGCAGCACTTGATTCACTCAACTAATGGTCACCAAGTGCTTATAATGTGGTGCTCTAGGCGTTATCACAGCCCCTCCACAGCAGTGTATGGGTGTGTATACCTCTCTGTCTCCACACCAACATTTATTGTTTGGGGACTTTTTGTTGAAAGCTATTGTCACCGGAGTTAAGTGATATCTCATTGTGTTTTTGATTTGCATTCCCCTGATGAGTAGAGATGTTGAGCAATTTTTCATATGTTTGTTGGGCATTAGTCTATCTTCCTTTGAAAAGTGTCTGTTCCTATCCTTTGCCAACTTTTTAGTGGGGTTGTTTGATTTTTTCTTGCTAGTTTGCCTGAGTTCTCATAGACTCTAGTTATCAGCCCTTTGTCAAATGTGTAGCATGCAAATATTTTTTCCCATTCTGTAGGTTTTCTATTCACTCTAGTGGTTGTTCCCTTGGCTGTGCAGAAGCTTTTTGATTTGATCAGGTCCCATTTATTTATTTTTGTTGTTGCTATGATTGCATTTGGAGTCTTCTTCATAAATTCTTTTTGTAGGCCAATAAATGGTTTCACACTCGAATTTTACCAGACCTACAAAGAAGAATGGTACCTATCCTGCAGAAATTATTCCATAACACCAAGAAGGAAGGAATCCTTCCCAACATGTTTTACAAAGTCAACATCACCCTGATACCAAAGCCAGGAAAGGATTCAACAAAAAAAGAAAACTACAGACCAATATTATGAATATAGATGCAAAAATTCTCACTAAAGTCCTAGGAAACTAAATTTAGCTGCTCATCAAAAATATAATCCATCACAACCAAGTGGGCTTCATCCCAGAGATGCAGGGATAGTTCAACATACTCAAATCTATAAGTGTAATTCACCACATAAATACAAGTAAAAACAAAGACCATATGATCCTCTCAATAGACATAGAATAAGCATTTGACAAAATTCAGCACCCTTTTATGATAAGAACGCTTAACCAAATAGGCATAGACAGGACTTACCTCAAAATAAGAAAAGCCATGTACAACAAACCCACAGCCAACATCATACTGAACAGGGAAAAATTGAAAGCGTTCCCACTTAGAACTGGAACCAGACAAGGTTGCCCTCTATCGCCACTTCTATTGAACATAGTGCTGGAAGTCCTAGCGAAAGCAATCGGACAACAGAAGGAAATCAAGGGCATCCAAATAGGGATGATGAGGTCAAAATGAGACTATTTCTCTTACCCTTTCATGCAGCTTTTATTTCAATCTGAGACCATTTCTCTTATCCCTTCTGTGTGGCTTTTATTCCATTCTGTGGACTTGGGCTTATTTTCAAGTTGGGGGATTTTCATTAAGGTGTCCTTATCTGTGGATAGTTGCTAGTTGAACTTTCTGTTGGGGGTAGTGAAACGTAGGGCTTCCTATTCTACCATCAAGCAAATTATTATTGGGTTTATTTTAACAAATATATAAGTTTTATAAATGATACCTTTATGGTGAAAATAAAAGCATTAGTGGGTGAACAGGACAGATTTGTTTTTGTAGGATTTTTTTTTTAAGGGAAGACAACAAAATTTCCAAACTCATTCCATATAGGTAGTCCTTTGAACTTAAAGCTTTATAAATACTGGAAAGGAAGAGTGGAGGGGAAATATTATTCATTCTAGTCTTTGTAGTTGTTTGAAACATGACGTTCAGACTTTCTGTTTCAGCTTCACCATGTAAAGCGTTTAAACGTTGTCTCTCCCATCTTTACAATAAGAAAAACCTGAATAAACTAAAACTCAATGACTTTTCTAGAATCCATCAAGGAACTGACATTATAGAGAAACAGACCACTCTAAAATCAAGAGAAACTGACATATGCAGAAAGTCACACCTGGAGAAGTCACTGGAATCATAAAATGGTAGAGACGTTTAAATGGTAATTTTGATAGATTGCTGGAGACTGTGTTTGGAATAGCAAAAAGTGAAAAATCTCCTTAGGGGGCCTCAAGTCTCTGTGTGCTTTACTTCCATGCACCCCACTGGTTCTCAAGATAATTCTACAAGATCTTCTCATTGCTCTGGCAAAGGGAAGGGAAGGGCATTAATTGTAAAATTCATCTAGATCCTTACTCATAACAAAGACCTGCTCTCCAGGTCTTAGCTGGAAAAAGGGATCCCTCCCACTCCAGACCTCTCTAGACTTCCTGTCTCACCTTCCTGTCACTGGGGAGAAGAGAAAGGGAAAATGCTCAACAGGAATAAGAGGCTCAGGAAGTAGGGTGGAAACGTTGTTGTAGCCAGGGAGAGAAGTAGGAAAAAGGAGGGAAATAAAAAACTATAGCACTAGGAAAAAACCTGAAAGTTTTTTCAAGTACAAGAGACACAGTAACACTGAGACTGAGATTTAATCTTAACATTAAAGAACATTCCACATTTCTATTTTACTACCATACTGACAGGATTCCTGTATAATAACAGTGGATTATGGCTAAAAGAGATGCAAGGCATATACTTTCTCTGAGGAGGAGTATTTAGGTTGACTACCCACTCCTTAAGTGTGGGCTGTGCTTAGGGGCTTCCTTAAAAATAGTATGGCATGAAAAGGAGGAATAAATAATAACTTAACAGTAGGTAAACTTATCAAAATTAATATCGATAGTGATGTTATGTTGATAATATGAACACTTGATAGCATGTGAAAAAAATGACACTTCCTCAATATGATCTTCCTGCTAAAAATCCATAGCTTGGCCTAATCATGAGGAAAATATCAGACAATTTCCAATTGAGGAATATTATCAAAATATCTAATCAATACTCAAAATGTGCAAAGTCATTAAAAACAAGGAAAGTTTGAGAAACTGTCAGCGAAGAGAGGCCAAGGGGACATGACAACTAAATGTAATGTAGTGCCCTAGGTGGAATCCTGGAATAGAAAAAGGATTAGGTAAAGACTAAGGATATCTGAATAAAGTATAGATTTTATTAATAGTTAGTAATACAGGCATATCTCTTCTTATTGCACTTTGCTTTATTGCACATTGCAGATTTTGCGGGTTTTTTTTTTTAACAAATTGAAGGTTTATGGCAACCCTGCATCGATAAGTCTATTGGTGCCATTTTTTCACACAGCATGTGCTCACTTCATGTCTCTGCGTCAACATTTTTTAGTAATAAAGTATTTTTTAACTAAGCTATATACATTTTAAGACATACTTTTATTACACACTTAAAAGACTACAGTATAGTGTAAACATAACTTCTATATGCACTGGGAAACCAAAAAATGTGTGTGACCCACTTTATTGCAATTTTCACTTTATTGCAGTGGCCTGGAAACAAGCCTGCACTATCTCTGAGGTATGCCTGTAATGTCTCGATGTTGGCTCACTAATTGTTGACAAATGTACCATACTTATATAAGGCATTTATAAGAGGGGAAACTGGATGTGGGATACATGGGAACTCTGTACAATTTCACAATTTTTATGCAAATCTAAAACTATTTTAAAAAGTAAAAATTTATTAAATGCAGTGTTAAGCATACCATAAAAAAATATGAGATGTGAAAGAAAGTAACGTATGACTGATAATCAGAAAGTTAAAAAAACAATCAATGGAATGAGACCCAGAGATAAAGAAGTTATTGGAATTAGAAGACAATGGCTTTAAATTAAATATTATAGGTGAAATTAATATATAAGTAGGTTAAATAAATGGAAGAAAAAGATCAACAAAGTGAATGAAAAGATGGAGAATTTTAACAGAGAAGTAGAATCACTAAAAATTAATCAACAGATATCCTAAGATATCCAATACTACTATTTGAAATTAAGAGTAAATTGGAAAGGCTTAACAACAGATTGAACATCAGAAGAAAGGATCCATGAACTTGCAGACTGGTCAATTAAATTATCCAAACTGGAGAATAGAGTGAAAAGGATGAAGGAAAAAAAGAACACAAAATATGAGAGGTGTGGGGGACAATACCAAGCTTTCTAACTTGCATGCAATTGGAGTGGCACACCGAGATGTGAAAGAGAATGGAACAGAATAAATATTTGTAAACATAATGGCCAATAATTTCCCAAAATTGATAAAAATAAAAATATCTAACCACAGATTCAAAAAGTTCAGCAAAATCCAAGCATGATAAATACAAAGAAAACCACATCTGGACACATCAGTTAAGCTATTAAGAAACAAAGATGCAAAAATCAAAGTATCAGTAAAAAGAATTAGTATCTCAAGAATGGAAAAACAAACAACACATGTACTCACTATTAAATTGAAACTAACCAATGAGCACACATGTGCACGGAGGGAAGTAAAACTCAGTGGGAATCGACCAGGGAGGAGAGGGGAGGGGCAAAAACCTACCTAATGGGTACAATGAACACTATTTGGGTGATGGGCACACCTATAGCCAGGACTCATGTGTTACAAAAGTGATCCATGTAACCTAAAACATTTGTACCCCCTTAATATTTTGAAATTAAAAAATATATGTATGTTATGAAAAATAGACCCATTGCATTCAGGTGAACAACAATAAGAATTATGGCTGAATTCTCAATAGTTACAATAAAAGCCAGAAGTCAATGGAATGACATATATAATGTGCTGGAAGAAAAACTGCCAACCCTAGAATTCTATACCTAGTGAAAATACCTTTCCAATCCAAAATCCCCAAACAGAATATACCTTCTTTCCTTAGAAATCTTTTCTTGCTCTGAAACACTACATTCATTATGGGATCAACACCCAGGCTCTCAAATCCTCTTTTTGACACTCACAACCTCACCAATTTCTATCAATTCCACCTAAAAAAAATTTGGGAATCCATCACTTCTCTTCAGCCTCATTGCTACTGCATTGGTTCAAGCCCTCAACATTTCTTGCCTGAACTATGACAACAACCCATTTACTAGGATAACCTCCCTACCACTCACTGTTCTATCCCTAACCCAATTTCTCTTCCACACAGTTTTTGAAATTAGTTTTCTAAAAACAAATGTGATCTTGTCTCTTCGATGCTTAAAAGTCTCTTCTGACTTTCCATTGCTTACAGAATAAAATCCAAACTTGTGCGAGCCACTGATTGTTCACAATCAGTTCCAACAACTTCTCCAGCATCTTTTCTTCCCTCTTTGGTTGTACTTATCAAAATGTAAAATAATGATAGGCTTCTATCTGTTTCTCTTTCGCTAGATATTAACTCTTCAAAAGAAGCGACTATCATCATTTAGAGAATGTTCTGCTAAAAACTAAAACTTGAAGGGGTGGAGAAGGTTGAAAAGTCATTCTCTTCTCTAGCAAGGGCGGCCAAAACCTCATCTTGAGTACCCATGAGAGGGAAATCACCATGGAAAGCGAGGCTTTTAGGGAAGGTGTCAGGGTCGCCAGAGACCATCAGAGGAGCTGCCATGAAGGTGGGAGGTGTGGGTAGTCCTAATCTCCAAGACAGTTAATACAATGAGACCCCTTGTAGTTCAAGAGTTGGAAGGATGAAAGCTGCCTGGTCCCTAATAATATAAATTGGCAGAGAGATATAAGAGATCATTTTGCAAAGATCAGACCCCAGAGTCGGTTTATTAACAGTGTTTATGGGGCTCCTGGTGCCTTGGATGATGACTTCGGATGGGCCAGGAAGAACCAAGCGTCAAGAGCTGTGTACCTAAGAACTCAGGCGTGTGGTACCCTTAACTACTAAGCAAGATGCAGAGATAATGGATTATCCACCCCTGCAGCCTGTCCTTCAAAGATTCTCAATGGCTTGAACAGATCTGAGCTGGCAGCAGACCAACAGCATCCGTCAAAATGACAAATTGTCCACAGTGACACCATGTGGCTGCAAGAAGTAATGACAATATCAGACCCATCTCCATGTTCCCCTGACTAATCTCAATTCTCATGTATGTAAGTTCCTAGAGTTCATAAATATCCCCCGAAAAGGAAGATGCTGAACTTCTTCCTAATGTGTCATGGAAGAGTTCCACTCGATTTGTTGTTGTTGCTGTTGTAAAAATGAAAAATAAAGAGGTTATGGCCATAATTGCCCTATGCAACTCTATATACAGCCATTCAAACTGGTAAAAAAATATTTGCAACTCTTATCACAGAAAGAGGGTTTTTTTAAGCCCTGGAATGCCTTTTATAAAAGAAAAAGTACTTGAGACGCTGGAACCAGGTATACCAGAAACCATCGGAGCTGTGTGGCTGCTGTGGAAGTTGGGGGCCTGGAGGCTGCTCTGACTCAGACCCCACATGCTGCCCCACTCCCCAACAGCTGCCTCTGGGCCCCTCCACAGAACCCAACAGCCCTGCAGAGTGTCAAACCTGCTTTCTGGATGATTTAAAACCAGCGAAGACATGGAATCAGAGGATGACACATCACCAGATCATCTATGAACAGCAGAGGAGATTTCTACGGCTGGAGGAGGACAGGGCAAGACTGGGGACGAAACAGGTGGATTGGAAGAATTTCACCGAAAGACAGACAGGCTTTTTGACAGGTATAAGATCACAAATAATGCTAGATATCAATACACACAAAACATGCCAAAGTGAATTTATTTGTAAATATAAAATCTATTTATAAATCATTATCAAAAACATGCATTGGGAAGAAATGCAACTTCTCAATCCTAATAAGAAATCATGGACTATCTTGGAAATATAATTATCATCACAATATTCTTAAATCGAACACTTTTCTGTTCAAAAGGTTGTTTTATATCAGACCTTTTCCCTCAAGCCCAGTTTGCAAAAATTATTTCCACCAAAATGAACTCAAATTCCACTGAAAACTAGGGGATTTAAACCTGTTGTGATGAAATCATGTTTCCAAGCTAATTTTTAAGGGAAAAGCTAATAAAAGACATTCTTAACAGAAACGTGCAGAATTCCTGCTGGGATAAAAATGAAGTTTCAAACAACTTTTGCGCAAAAATCTGGTAGAAAACACTACTTTTAACAGAAAATGTAGAATTTAAGCATGTTGTCATGCATGTCATATTTTTAAGCTAGTTTTGAGGGGAAAAAAATCTTGGGGGGGAAAAAAACATTTGAAATATAGAAACATTAGGAATTTACTCCTATTGTGTTTTCAAAGCTAGTTTTGAGGGAATTTTTTAACAACAAAAAAAAGTGGGAGATTTAAGCAATACACCTGCGATAATGCACACAGACAAATCCAAAGTTAAGATGAAATTGTCCCAAATGTGTCAGAAGTGGGCAGGCCTTTGTACCAGCTGCCCCTCAGCTTCCCCTCGTGACCAGGTGTGGAGTGTAGGATGCCCCAGGCATGGGGCACAGCTTGGGTGAGGCTGTTCCCGTTAGCTCAGGGCAATTCCTTGGAAGTAGCTGAGCTACGGGTTGTCAGCAGGCTGGGAAGTGAATGCTGGCGTCATGTTCCGGGGCCATGGGTAGTGCTCTGAATCAGCAATAAATTTAGGGAATTTAGGAAGAGATGTGGGACCACACATTAGACAACTCCAGGCATAATACATTAGAGTTTAATAATGTGTCACCAGCTTAAGAACAGATGTCTGAATGAAGATTCAAGTTCTCAAACAGGCAACAAGGAAAGTGGTTTTTAAAATATTTAAACAAGGAAAAGAGAAGGAAGCTAAACAAGGTTACTTTATTCATTTTCACCACATGGAAACTCTGACAAATTCCAATCCCACATGCTGTTGAAATACAAGCGATGACTTAGAAAAACAAAAGCAAGTTCAATCACAACTTTAGAAGAGAAAGCCTGGGGTCGCCTTGATGTAGCTGTGCTATAACAGGTATAAGATGTGGAAGGGACTTTTTCCTATTTCCCCAGATTGGGAGCCTACCACTCCAAGCTGAGACCAAGAAAACATCACATAACACACAACTGGGGCCATGGAAACACCCATAAAACCTCCCCCAAAATTCACTGCCCCTCACTCCCTTAGACTATAAATGCAAACCTGAGAATCAAAGAAACTGCTGAAGGGAATCGTCAACGAAAATGCAGTATTCATAATGAGTTTTCCCTCACTCCCTGGGCTCCCTGTCTCACATCAAAGAAGAAACTGGCCAAGGGGATCATTCTACTTGCCCACTAGAAGGGATACTAGCATTTTATTCTATCACTGGGCAGTGGTCTTAATGAGCTCCCCTCTGTGTGTCTATCTGAGAAAAACGCAAGAGCTTGAGGAAAGGGTTGCCAGATAAAATACAGGATGTATGGAACTGACTTACACTAAAAAGACACTCATTGTTTATCTGAAATTCAAATTTAACTGGATGCCAATCACTTCTTGGCCCTTTCACTAAGATCAAGTGCAATTTAACTGGATGTCCTGCATTTTACTTGCTACATCTGGCAATCTTAATTAGAAAGAACAGCAGGGCAGAGAGAGCTTGTGGCAGAGGGACAGTGGAAAACGGACACAGTGGATTTGGATTAGTTGGATTTGAGCTGTCTTGCAGGTACCCATGCAAGACCCCCCTGATGGGCAGATCTCAACACTCAGAACCTGCAGAGTGGACTGTCTGGAGTGGAAACTGTGGTGGGGGGGCAGGCATCAGAAAAGATCAGAAATCTGTGGGGCAGCTCCAAAGGGTCCTATACAAAGAACCCACCCACATATGTGTTCCAAAAGAGAAACACTTGTCCAACAGACATTTGTCAAAGCCAGAGAAGCAGTAACAGCAGAGAGATGACCAAGGTGTCAGTCAAGGAAGAAATAATGTGTCTTTCCATGTCCCCCTGCAACCCCAACCCACCAGGGGAGACAGGAACCCAAATTTGTGGAGGTAGAGGCAGAAATGAAAGAGCAGGTCCTACAATTCCCTGAGTACACCCAGAAAAGGGGAGGGAGGAGGACAGGAAATAAATGTCAAATTGGATGTCAGACTGACATTAGCATCGGTACATTAGTTACCTATTGCTGCATAACAAATGTAGTGGCTTAGAACAACACACATTTACTCGCACAGTTTCTGTGGGTCAGGAATCTGGGTCCAGCTTAGCTGGGTCCTCTGCTTCAGATGTCAGCAGGGGCCACAGTCACCTCAACGCTCCAGTGGGAAGGATCCACTTCCAAGCTCACTCACCTGGTTGTTGGCAGGATTCAGTTCCTTACGAGATCTTAGACTGAAGGCCTCAGTTTCTCCCTGTTGGTTGGCCAGAGGTCATCCTCAGTTCCTTGCCACATGGGCATCTCCAACATGAGAGCCATTCTAGAAGCTGCCTACCACAGAGTGTATTCACTTAATAACTGAGGGTGATCAGAAGGCTATGGTGCTGCCCAAAATGCCTTTTATAGATGAAGAAGAAGATTTAATGATGCATAACTGAAAAAGGTATTGAAGAAAAATCAAGCCTTTATATTTGTGTCCATAAAGTTCAAACAACTCTATAAATTGGATAAAAGCATTTGCCTTCTGAAAGGAGGTGAGAGTTGAGTAGTAAGGAAGGGAGACAGTGTGGTAATAGAGAGAACTGGAAGCCCACCCTCACCACTGCTAATACTTTTCTTGACTGACACCTTGGTCATCTCTCTGCTGTTACTGCTTCTCCGGCTTTGACAAATGTCTTTTGGACAAGTATTCTCCTTTTGGAACACATGTGTGGGTGGGTTCTTTGTAGAACCCTTTAGAGCTGCCCCACAGTTTTCTGATCTAATTAACATTTTTGAAACACAATCTTCTTCTCAGTGATCAGGGCTGTGATGAGCATAGCAGATGATGTACATGTCTGTGTGACATGTCTAGTGGCTATTACTATCGTTATCATGACCTCTATACAATCCTCCACAGCTCATCTATCCAAGGTTAGTGACCAACAGAACCCAAAGACAATTATTCTCATCTCTATTTTAAAGGATGAAGATGACAGAAGTCACAACAGTCAGCTATGGATAAGCAAGTACATACTTCTACATTGTACCTGCATTGTGTCCTAGGTCAGTAATTTTGGTAACACTAATTCTCCGCTCAGTGGCCTGTATTTTCACAAAGAAAGTGAAAAATCATGTCTGTTGACATCTAGGCAGAGCTCTGCATGAAGTGAAATACTGCTTGTGGATATTCTCTCATAAAGTGGCACAGGGTCAAGATGCCAGGAGAGAGTCCAACACAGTCATAAACAAGTAGAGCTTCTCCCTTGTCAGCACAAGCCTCTCCCCTGAAGCAAAATCACAGCAGTCTTTGCTTCACAGTCCAGAGAAAAAATACAAAAGGCGTTTATAAAAAAATGTCTTTCCCCTCCCAAAAAGGAAGATTTTGAAACTAATGCCACCACCTTCCTCCTCCTTTTGCATCATCATGACCACCACCACCACCATCATCACTGCCATTTATTGAGGTTTTCCCATGTATGTTATTTATCTCCTTTTTGTAAAATTATGCTAAAACTTAGCAGCTTACCAGTTTAAAACAACAAATGTTTATTATCTCACACAGTTTTTGAAAGTGAGGAATCCTGACATAGTTTATTAAGTTCTTCTGGTTCAGAGGCTATCATGAGGTCTCGGTCAATCTGTTCCTGAGGGGAGGAGAGGGAGGGCAGGCTACAGTAATCTGAAAGCCTAACGGAGGCTGGAGGATCCAGTTCCAAGCTCATTCACATGGCTGTTAGCTGGAGGCTTCAGTTACACATCATGTGGGCCTCTCCATGAGCAACACGGAAGCTGGTTTCCCCCAAAGTGAGTAATTCTGGAGAGTAACCAAGGCAGAAGCCACAGTGCCTTTCTATAACCTATTCTCCAAAGTTGCTCACCATCATTTCCACTCCCATCTATTTCTCAAAAGCAAGTCACTAAATCCAGCTCACACCCAAGGAGGAAGGAATTAGACTTCAATTCTTAAAGGAAAGAGTATCAAAGAACTTGTGGACATAGTTGTAAAAGAGCATGTTACACAGACTGTGGTAAATATGATACATACATTTTCTTTCCTAATGTGAAAGAAGAAATTGTTTATTCATGCCTTTATTCATTCAACAAACCTTTTACTATAGTCTTAACCTCCCCAAAGATGTATGCTAAGTGCCTGCTTTGTTCAGGCATTTTATCCCTTAATGGTTCTTGTAACTAGACTATTCTTTTCCTTATTGTACCTGTTAGAGTCTCTTCCTATAGCCTTGCAACAGCATCTTCTCTCTGACCACCAAAATATCCCCACATTTATGTTTCTTCCAACCCAACTTAACTCATTACAAACTAGTAGTTTAAGTCTATACTTACATATAACATTTATAATTTAATCATTGTCTGCAGCATAGATATAATACAGTACTAGTTGGGGAAATTTTCAACACAAGCCCACCACAATCCATGAGAGAAGACAGCCAACTTCAGAGTGTGATGTAGGAAGAACAGAGGAGTTGTTCTTACCAAAATAGCTACTTCCATCTACTCTCAGGAATTCCCACTTGAAGGCCACCAACTTTACTCTTTAAAACATAAGTATTCCCAGAAGATATAAAAATGAAACTATTAATGGCAATTAACTCCTTATCTAAGATTACCAGAGAAATAAGGCAAGAAAAAGAAATACAAGGCATCTGAATTGGAAAGGAAGAAGTAAAATTGTCTGTTTGCAGATGACATGATCTTACACATAGAAACTCTAAAGATGCCACCAAAAAAACTTTTAAAACTAGTAAATGAGTTCAGTCAAGTTGCAGGATACAAGATAGACATATAAAAATCAGTAGTGTTTTTATACACTAACAACAAGCTATCCAATAAAGAAATCAGGGTAACAATCTCACTTATAACATCATCAAGGAAAAAGCCTTAGGAATAAATTTAACCAAGAAAGTGAAAGATGTGTATCTTGAAAACTATAAAATGTTGATGAAAGAAATTGAGGAAGACACAAATAAATGGAAAGATATGTGCTTACAGGTTGTAAAAATTAATATTTTCAAATTGTCTACACTATTAAAAGTGATCTACAGATTCAATGCAATCCCTATCAAAATGCTAATGGCATTTTTCACAGAAACAGAAAAAAACAATTCTAAAATTTGTATGGAACCACAAAAGATCCTGAAAAGCCAAAGCAATCTTCAGCAAAAAGAACAAATCTGGAGGCATCACAGTACTTGATTTCAAAATATACTAGAAAGATATAGTAATCAAAACACCATGAAACTGGCACAAAAATGTATAAACCAATGGAACAGAATAGAAAATCCAAGAATAAATCCATGCATTTATGGTCAATTGATCTCTGACAAAGGTACAAAAAAAAACCACACACAATAGAGAAAAGACAGTCTCCTCAGTAAATGGTGTTGGGAAACTGGTTATCCACATACAGAAGAATAAAATTGGACCTTTACCTCATACCATATACAAAAATAAAGTCAAAATGGATTAGAGACTTAAATTTAAGACCTTAAACTATAACGCTACTAGACGAGAACACAGGAGAAAAGCTCCAGGGCTTTGGTCTAGACAATGATTTCTTGGATTAGGCTCCAAAAACATAGGCAACAAAAGTAAACATAGACAAATGGGATTACATCAAACTAAAAAGCTTCTGCACAGAAAAGGAAATAAGCACAATCAACAGAGCATAGAGATGACCTGCGGAATAGGAGAAAATATTTTCAAATCATATATCTGATAAGGGGTTACTATCCAAATTATGTAAAGAGCTTAAACAGCTCAATAGTAAGAAAACAAATAGCCCAATTTAAAAATGGGCAAAAGACCTGAATAGGTATTTCTCAAAAGGAGACATACAAATGGCCAACAGGTATATGAAAAAAATGCTCAACACCACTAATCATCAGGGAAATGTAAATTAAAATTACAATATCACTTCACACCTATTAGAACCGTTATTATCAAAAAGACAAAAGATACCAAGTGTTTGTGACAGTGTGGAGAAAAGTAATCCCTTGCACACTGTTGGTGAGAATGTAAATTAGTACAACCATTATGAAAAACTGTATGGATGTTCCTCAAAAAAATTAAAAATAGAATTACTATATGATCCAACAATTCCACTTCTGTGTATACATCCAAAGGAAATGATATCAGTATGTTGAAAAGATCTGTGCAATTCCATGTTCACTGCAACATTATTGACAATAGCCAAGACATGTAATCAATCTAAGAGTCCACTGACAGATGAACATATAAAGAAAATGTGGGGGCCGGGGGGGTGTGTGTGTGTGTGTGTGTGTGAGAGAGAGAGATGGAATGTTATTCAGCCTTAAAAAGGAAGGAAATCCTGTCATTGCAACAACATGGATAAATGTGGAGGAAATTATGCTAAGTGAAATAAGCCAGACATAGAAAGATAAATACTGCATGATCTCACTTGTATGTAGAATCAAAAAAGTTGAACTGCTATTTACTAGAAGCAGAGAGTAGAATGTGGTTGCCAGGGTGAGGGGATGAGGAACAGAGGGAAATAGGGAGATGTTGGTCAAGGGTACAAAATTCCACTTGGATAGGAGAATTCCAAAGATCTATTATACATCATGATGACTATAGTCAATAATAATGTATTGTATACTTGAAAATTGCTGAAAGCAAGTTTCATAAAAATCATAAGTATGTGAAGTGATGATATATTAATTAGCTTGATTGAATCATTTCACAATGTGTACATATATCAAAATATCACTGTACACTGTAAATACTGTATATATAATTTTATTTGTCAATTATGCCTTAATAAAGCTGGGGAAAAATAAACAAAATAAAAAATAAAATAAAATGTCTAATAACTGATGAATGGATCAACAGAATGCGGTACCTGCACAAAACAGAATATTCCTTAGCAATAGAAAGGAATGAATTATTCACAGATGCTATGACATGGATGAACCTTGAAAATATTATGTTAAGTGAAAGAAGCCAGTCCAAATGACCACATATTGTATGAGTCCATTTATATGAAATGTCCAGAATAGGCAAATTTATAGAGACAGAAAGCAGATCAGTGGTTGCCTAGGGCTTAGGGGCAGAGGGAGGGGTTGGATGGCAATAAGGAGTGGCTGCTAATGATGAAAAGCTTTCCTAAGTAGATAGTGGTGATGGTTACACAAGTGTGAATATACTAAAAACCATTGAAATGTATGCTTTAAATGGGTGAATTGTATGGTATGTGAATTATATCTCAGTAGAGCTGTAAAAAATTTAAATGAAAGATCAGTGGGAAGCTATAATATCAAAAGGGCAATTGATATTGACTGGTATGTACTGTAATCAGTTTATAAGATACTGAACACCTGCTGTATATGCAAACTATGATCAATAAAATCAGAAAAAAAATTGCAGTGCATAACAACAAAATAATTCATTCTATGACATTATGTGAGTAGTTCAATGCATGCTATGGATGTCTGATAAGCAAAGAAAAAGTTAATGACATTTTCTCTTTGGAACAGGCATTTCTTCAATTTTTTAAGTGAAAGAGAGCAATCAGGTTGCATAAAATTAAAATCTTAATTCTTCAGCCCTTGGCTACATTATGTAAAGATAAGTCTGTGATCAGAATCTATGGAAATCCTGAGAGAATATCCAACACAAATGAGTTGCCAGAGGATATTTCCATACAGAATTAAATACTACCCTTTTAAGATTAACAAATGATTTATTTATAATTGCAGGCTCTTTATTGGGGAAAGACTAAAAACTATTTCAATTCTAAGAAGTTTCTAAACTGTAGCTTTTGTCTACTATCTCAAGGGAAAAAAAATCTGTTGAAAGACTTCCCCTTTATTCTCATTCTAATAATGAGGTAAAAACATCCCAGGTGTCTCTATTCAGTGACCACCTGGACAATATCCAATCCCCAAAGAAACTAAAAATTCTGTTCAGTGACAACACATTATTTAACTCACCAGGGCAATTTAAGATAACACAATGTAACTCAAATCTGTGCGAGGAAGTTTGTCAGGTAAAAGCATTTCTTCCTTAAGAAACACCTGCTGACAACAGAGGTGGAAAAATGCATGTCAGATTGTGAGCTTGTTGTGAGAATGACCCTGACTGATTCTGTAACCATGTGCAAATTAGTTCTCTTCCAGGTCTTTAGTGGGGTGATTTCCAAAGGCTTCAAGCCAGATCTATAGCTAGATGGCAGAGGGTAGCAGTTTTTAACTTTTATATATATAAATTTATTTTATAGATAACATATATAAATTATATATTTATAAATATTTTTCTATTTTATGTATATATTTTTAATTTATAATTTTTACATATTGATATTTATAATTTATGTACACATAACATATGTGTATATAAATAGATATCTCCAATAGACCCTCAGGAAATCATGAGTGGAGAAGAACCCACTTTTTGACCCACTGAATCAACTTTTACTTTTCCCTTGAAAGTTTCTCTAACGCCCTCACGTTAGCTCTTCATGTCACACATCCTCCATGGTAGACAGGAAGGAAAAGATGCGACATCCTCTCTTTATCACCATGTGCTCCTTGGTTATCTGAGATGCAAAATAAATGGGCGGGAAAGAAAAAAAAATCACACCAATCGCCAGATCATCTCTTCATAATTTTATATTTGCAATTTTACCTAAGCAGTGATTTTGTTACAAAGAGAAGTTTGGGGGTCTTAACAGGGATTTATTAGAGGACTTTATTTCTAAGTGAAACCTGCCCTCACGCCTGGATCAACCACTATGAAGATCTATACTATTCAGTCACTTAATGTCTTTAATTAGCTCCCCTCTGAGATCCACAGCAAAGCTGAGGCTCTCACACTCCTGCAATACACAGGAAAGAGTGGACTGGACTCTAAAGTAGGCAATAATTGGCTTCTGCCTCTGCTGGGGTGCTCAGTGGCCTCTGCAGCCTTCGCTGAGACCTTCATTACAAGTGTGAACAGAGGCCCACCTTGAGGGGCTTCCGAGAAGAACCTGTTTTACTCTGTGCCCAGCGCTGGCTGCAGCTTGGTCAACAATTCCTGTGATGACTCCCTCCTGCGTTACATCTCCAGGGCTCTCCTTGCTGTTTCTGGTAAGTGATCGCAGCAGTAAAGAGTATTAAATTGAAAATTATTGGGGATTCTTCTTCCTGCAACTTTGAAATGACTCGGCCTAAACGTTCTCTTAGGAAGAGCTTACAGCAGAACTCCCTGTTCCCTAATTCTCCAAACAGAGGCTCTGCTCTGAACAAGTTTGGGACGGAAGGGAAAGAAGGAAAAGAAATAAACAATTATTAAGTCTCTAAATGCCAGGGCACTTTAAAAATAGTCTCAGAAAAAACCCAGGAAGGGTGTATACCAGCATGACCAAAGTGATCATCTCTATGCAGCAAGACACCAGAGGATTTTTCTTTTCTTCTATGACTGAGCAGTATTTTCTAAATTTTCTATGAAAAAAAAAAATTGTATTTTGGGATAAAATTTTTAAATGGAGGAAATGGGAAGTTTCCAAATAATAAAAGGAACTCTGACTCGCTATCCCTAAAAATAATCACACTAGCTTTTTATTTTCTTCTTACCAGTTTCTCTCCTAATTGCTGTGGGTAAGAAACGGATAATGTTTACTAAAACTATTACAAATTTATTTTCTGTTTCTAATCCTGATTTTCTTTCCTGGATGTCTTTTTAGAAATCTCAAGCCTTCCTGCTCTTCTCTTTGATTCCTGGACGGGGAGTCCAGCTAGGCTACCTGCTCCTAGGTCTGGGTCCTCCTCTGGACCAAGAAAGGGTCCCCCTTCCAAGAAGTGTGTCTGGAGCTGGTTACTGCAAATGACAAAATCTCTTCAAGCCCCTGGAAGAGGCTTGAACCACCCCCTCAACTGAGTGATTTACGTCTCAAATACCAGAGAAGGGCGAAAGGGGATCTCCTCCAGTCCCTCATGGTTTCAGCCTCCTCAAAGTTCACAGGAACCGTGGCCACCTCGTCATTCTGCCCACTCAGATGAGAGGTTTGGTAGCCATGGACCTTCTGATGTGAGCTTGCTCTTGTACTCCCAAAGAAAGAGCACCTGGGACTTGTTAAAGCAAAACTTCAAACAAGCCAGTACTAGTCTACAGGAAAAAGACCAGGAGGAGAGAAGATGGGTAATGAACATTATTTAGAAACATTTCTTTTAAAACTGCAGAAGGCTATTTTACCTGAAGACCAGAACCTCCCTGTGTTGGAGGCAGACTCCTGGGTGCCACCATACCTAATATTTCAAATGGAGTCCCCTACCGAGTAAGTAGGACACAGAATAATTAAAGCTCTGAAACACACAATCAAACTAGACCAGGATTAAACAATATCTGTAAGGAGAAACTTGGGAGGTATTAGTCTCTCTAATAGGAAAAGGGAATAAATCCTTGGCACAGGAACACTTTCGGTGAAGAAAGAAAATTATTCAAAAAGCCTAAGGAAATTGTAGGATCCTAACTGCAAAGGAAGATGACCTTGGTTCTAGAGACAGCCAGGCTGAGGCTGCTACTTATTAAAATTCTTTGTAATAAGCAGAGACAGCATAGCCTGAGTCCTTGTCCTGGACGATAGCAGGTGCCCTCCAGGCAGGGTCTCCTCCAGAGAAAGCGGTTCGGAACAATTACAGGTCCAAAGGCTCTAATCCCAACCCCTTGGCACCAGATATGCTTTAGAATTGTGAAATTTTTGGATTTTAGAAAAGAAATCTGGCGCACGATCAACGATATTATATAATATCCCCCGTAGGATCTGGGGCAACAGTCCATTAAAGTTTCTTAAGCAAAACATATGAAAATTCATACCAAGTGGGATAAATACAGAAGATAGATATATATGTGTGTGTGTGTGTATATATAGATATGTTTATATATGGACTCACATCAGTTCAAGTTTTGCTGCCAGATAAGTTATAGGAAAAAGAATTCAATTTTATGAGGTTTTTGGATTTCAGAAATGTGACTAAGGGATTGTGTGGACTTGTGCTTTTTTTAACATCTTTCTCTCCTAGCAGAGACTGAGAACCAGGCCTTACTTATCTCCCCTAGCGTGTGGCTTATGACAGGTGCCCAGGAAGCAGGTTGAATTTAATTGCTTATTTCTCAGGCTGTGGGCCTCTCTCCCATCTGCTGGTAACACTGCCCCAGAGCCCTGGACACCCAGGGAGGGCCGAACCGAAAGAACAAGGGGACTCTGCTCAAACGTGCTCTGAGCCTCTTTGAGGTGAAAGAGTTAAAAACAACCCTACTGGAAACCAAGAAGAAGGAGGGTGGGAAGGGGTGAGGGATAAAAACGCACCTATCGGGTAAATGAACACTATTCTGGTGACAGGCACACTAATAGCCCTGACTTCAGCATTGTACAATTCACCCATGTAACAAAAATCCCTTAATATTTTGACTTTTTTTTAAAGTAAATTTTATATATAATTTTAACCCATTCTTTCCCAATTCCAAGCGCTTTCATCTTTTAAGCCATGCAAAGATTACGAAGGCCAAGAATTAGATTTTTGCAATAGTATCTTGTTTGGGGATTTGGTAGCAATCCTGCTCAAATGACAAGGATGTCCCATCTGGTCCCTGTAATTATTCATTCTTGTCTCTTCGAATGTACTGGCTGGAGACAAAGGCAATGCTAAAGGCATAGTAGGAATAGCAGTTCCTGTCACACACCCACGGCGGACTCAATTGAGTCCCCGTTTCCGCTCTGGGCCCGCCTTCCCCGCAGGGCCCCACGCGGCAGCCACGTGCGCGTTTCCCGCCACCGCTGCCAATCGGGCGTCTTCCTCACAGACCCGCCTCCGCTTTGTGTCGGTGCCAGTCACTGCTGCTCCGGCTGGAAATAGATAGATGTGTCGCGTTGTTCTCTAGGTCCCAGGTCCTTCAGCATGTGGGACAAGGTCACCCTTCTCTCTCGGTCCTACAGGCAGTATAATTAGTCTTATCTTTCACTCCGCCAGAAATAGAGCCTAACTGTAAACTTTAAAGCAAGGAGGAAAACGTGGGCTTACAGTTGAATGCCCAAAGTAACAAGGACATCAGAAAAGGCAGCCACAATAGAGCATCTGCGCTCAAACACCCAGGCCACCTGGGTCTTTCTATTCGCTATCACCCAGGGACAGGTGCTTTGACAGACAGAGTTGCCTGATCTAGAAAACCCAACATAAAGACGTTTAAACCTAGAGAACAAATAAATTCAGTCCCTAACGACAATATTGCAAAATTTCTCAAAAGCTACCCCAAGGTTGCTTCACTTAGTAAAATGCTGCAAGTGTATTTTTTCACTTTTTAAAAAAAGTTCTTTACTGTGTAAATGATATGTGTATAGAGTTTTAAAATGGGAGCAATTAAACAGATTATATGGTGGAAAGTCTCAGCTCACGCTTGAAACTTTTAGCCCTAACCTCCAAGGAGGGAAGAGGGGCTGAAGGTAGAGGTGATCACCAATGGCCACTGATTTAAGCAATCATCCCTATGTAATGAACCCTCCATAAAAAGCCCTACGTGATGGGGTTCAGAGAGTACCTGGGTGGAGAACACATTGAGGTTTCATCCCAACTCCACAGGGACAGAAGCGTCCATGCTAGGGACCCTTCCAGACCTCACCTATGTACCTCTTCATCCAGATATTCATTTGCATCCTTCATAATAAACCATTAAACATAGGCAAAGTGCCTTCCTGAGTTCTGTGAGCCATTTCAGCAGATTATCAAACCTGAGGGTTGTGAGAACCCCCAATTTATAGCCTGTCAGTCAGAAGTACAGTTGGCCTGGGACTTGCAATTGGCATCTGAAGAGGGGGCAATCTTGTGGGGCCTGAGCCCTTTAGCCAGTGGGATTTGACCTTGACTCCAGGTAGAAAGTGTCAGAATTGAATTGAATTGTTGACATCTAGTTGCTGTCAGAGTTGGAGAAGTGGTATTGGAAAAAACACCACATATTTTGTGTCAGGAGGTAAAAAAATAAAAACCTCTCAGTTGGCGTCAGAAGTGATGTGAGAAAAAAACCCTCTCAATATTCAACATGCAATTCATGATTCAATAATATTGAAGGATTACTAATTTCAAGAAATGATAAGAAAAATAATTTGTGGCTCTTCATTAGGCATTCCAGAGTACGTTCAGTGTCTCTAAAAAAATGAAAGAAATCCTACTGAAGAGATATTTTATTCTTTACTGTATTTCAAAAAGAAAATGGATCTCTTTTTAAATGTAAAATTCAAGTTAGGATAATTACTAGAAAGTTTACTATGAAAAAGAGTGAATTGAATGCTAATGTGTAAGGTGACTCATGAAACAAAATGTAAATTGCCAGAAATACGTATCTTTGAAGCTAAGACAATATCTCAGGTTTGGATAATATGCATTTTAAAAAATCTAAAATATGATTAACAGAACTCTAATAGGCAATTGATTTACAAAGTCTGAAGTATTCAGCCAACTTATAGATGTCATTGTCATAGGAGAGCTGAGTGGACATTTATCAGTAGACCAGTACCAATGTCCATCTGATTCACCCACATGCTGATTTTCCTCTCACTAAATTATTTTAGGCATATTGCAGAACCTAGAATCAAATATGTTTGAGTTAGAGAAGACCTTAAAAGTTGAATCATCCAATCTCTTGCCCAATATAGAATACCCTCCACTTCCTCCCTGAATTGGCCATCAAACCTTTGCCTGAGTTCAGCTGAAAACACCCTCTGTTTTGAAAGGCACCTATTCCACTGCTGGGTTAGGAGAAACAAGGACCCTGGAACCCATTCCAATTGGTACACCAGGAGGAGAAAGCCTAAAGAGAGGCCCCTCAACATGACCTCCTGGCCTTCTGCTTTCAAACCCCAACAGGAAGATTGCACGTCAGAGAAAAGATGAATGGTGATTCTTGACCAGACCTGGTTTCACTGACCAGGTTGGCTCTTGTTGCAGTAAACCCCTGAATCCTAGGAACCACCTCTGACAGCGCACCTTGGCATTTCCCTCCACATGAGGTAACCTCCAAGCATCACCAGTAAGATCAGAAGCCCCTGAAAACACCCAGGGCGTGGCCTTTGCTCTCAGCATCATCCCATTCCACTCACATGAAGGCTTTGGGAGTGGAGCAACTGGCTTTAGGGTCCAAAGGCTTAACCATGATGGATTTGAGGATGACTGCTCTCGGGCCATTTTCAGCGGCATTCAGATATTTAACCAGGGGAGTAATAATATGCATCTTTTCACCTTAAAATGAGGCCTTGAGTAGGATACGTTATAAAGAAAAAGGCCAGCAGGCCCTATATTTGCTTTCAATGCTACGGAACAAATTACCACAAACTTAGCAGCTTAAAACAACACATATTATCTCACCATTTCTGCAGGCTAGGACACAGCTGTCTGGACGCAGCTGTCTGGGCACAGCTTAGCTGGGTCCTCTGCAAAGCTGCTACCAAGGTGTCAGCCAGGGCTCAGTTCTCCTGTGGAGGCACGACTAGTGACAAATCTTCCTCCATGCTCACTGGAGCTGGGAGCAGAATTCCTTTCTTTGTAGCTGTTAACACTGCTCAGCTCCTAAACACAGCCACTCTCAGCTCCTAATGGCCACTCACAGTGTCCAGCCACATGGCCCTCTCCATTCACGGTCGTCTCACAACATGACCAATTGCTCCTTCAAAGCCCGCAAACGGAAAGGAGCAAATCTGCAAGTAAGGAGTCTTACATACCCCGACACGACCACCAAGTGACATCCCATCACCTTTTCCATATTCTACTGGTTAGAAACAAGTCACAGACCTGCCCATGCTCAAGGAGGGGGTTTACAATGGTGTGAACGCCAAAAGGTGGGGTTGATGGGGGGTCACCTTAGGGTCTTTCCACCACAACCTCAAGAATCTGTATTGTTTAAAGCACCCCAGCAGTGTTGATGTTTAACCAGGCTTCATTACATTGGTGTAAGATACAGTAGAGAAGGCAAAACAAGGGAAGGATTATTTTATTGGTGTGGTTGTCAACCTTGACTGCACCTTAGAATCACATGGGATGTTTCCAGAAATCCTATGACAGGCAGCACCCCAGACCAGCTGAATCAGATTATCTGGGGGCAGATCTGTATTTTGAAACACCTAAGGTGATTTCAAAGTGCCGCCTAGGCCGAGCACCACTGTTTTACTGGAATAGTGAGGAACTAGAGTCAATCTTAATGGAAAAAAGGCAATCTTTGGGGGCAAGCTTTGAAAACCAAGTAGATGTTTTCCAGGGGACATAGAAGAGGGGCAAGGGACAGGGTAGGAATCTTTTTAGTGATTTAAGGAAGCTGGTGGATTTAGAGAAAGGAATGGATCTGAGAAATACTTAGTAGGTAACACTGATAAGACTTTGTGCTGAAGGCAAGGCTAACCAAGAAGGAGGAATCTCAGATGACATCCAGATCTTGGGTTCAGACAACTAGGGGAGCACAGGAGCCACTAACTGAAAAAAGAAAATCAAGAGAAGAAGCCAGATGGAGCACAGGGAAGGTGGAGAAGATGCTAAGCTCAGTTCTAGAGATCTCAAGTTGCACACATTTTCAAAGGTGTTTTAATTTAACTTGCACTAATGTTCCACTGGCTTGCTAAATCCATTTAATATAGATTGGGCATTGCCAACATTTTCCCAATTAATTTATTCTTCTATTCTCTTCTATTTTCCATAGCACTCCGCTGTCCAGCACAAAGCCTTGTAAATCCCATATCTGCCTCTAATTTCCTGCTCCCCAAAGGTCATTCATTCTTTTACTAGTGGCACAACCTCTTGAATGGCCCCTCCTGTCACTAAATGTCAAGTGAATACTTCGCAAAATGCTAAGTATTGAAATCTTAATAAGTGTTGATTGAGCAATTATTAGGTGTAAGGTTTTTCAAAATCATAAAAATTGAATCTTTTTTTAAAAAGCCTTTTTAATGTGTCAGCTTGAGTTCCTTAGTACCACTTTCTGAAGCCTCCCACTGAAAGGGGGAAAATCTTAGTTCTCTGAAGCCCTCAGAATGAGTCACCAGGCTTAAGCAAACAACCAGGTTAAAACTATTTCACTCCAGCATGGAAAAGTTGCACCCTCAGGCTGATAACACAACTACCGATAATACAATATTGTTCCAAAGTAGGAAATCTGGAGATGTTTTAGACTTCTGTAATCTTGGTAACAGTCCAATATCAATAAATGAATATTTCTAAAATTTATGGAACCTACATTACATGGTGGTTAATTATCCAACTGGCCAAGGTCAACATTCATTGGCTTATCTAAACATTAATCAGAAATCTGACTAGTATTAAACCTTGGAAGAATTAATGTTTTTGTACATAAAAGTTTGGTCTAAACACTTCTTTACACAATCTTATACAATCTTGAAGTGCTATCCATTGCTGACCTTTAATGATTCAATGGAAACAACATTATAATTATTGCCTCTCTCATAAATAGTGGCCACAATATATGTTTAATAAAAAAATCTATAACCCAGCATTTCTATTCTAGTCACTTTCAAAGTCACTTTATCTTAAAATATAATCATGTTTCAGATCTACTCCAAGGAAAAGAAACCTTCTTTCCAAAATTAAAAACATAATATGTAGACAACAAAAAATATTGAAAATATCACCTGAAGGCCTTTGAAGATAAGAAAATTGCTGCTGTTATTGTTTTTTCTCCACTTAGGAAAATAGAAACACATTTTAAAAACCCAACTTCAGGCTTTAGAGATGATCAAGGAAGATCTTTAATGTGAAAAGAATTCCCAAAAAAGATATTACTAACTGAAACCTCTTGGAAAGAGGAATAAATTGTGGTGATACTGTCACATCTTCATTATTAAGAATGTTATTCAGTAGCCAGAAGATACATTTTACAACAAACCAAAGTGGTGAGATGTTTATAGACAGTATTAGTTTGGGAAACAAAATAAATCTTCCTATTAAACTTAGATGAATATTGTACCCTGAACGCCCCATAAATTGGGTGAATATGAATCATTGAGAAGCCAAAGTGAAAAAATCAATCCCATAAAATTTTTCCTTTGTAAAACAATTTATATTTTCAAAGCACCTTCACACCAGTATCACATTTTATCTTAATAACATCTCTATATGATGGGTAGATGTTCGTCATTCAGAAAAAGAGTAGAAATGAGGTTTTACTAATAGTTAGGCCAACATGCTTTGCAAACTGCATCCTGTGGCTGGGTCAAGGTGAAAGCATGCAGAGCTATTTCCTACATAATCAAGATGATCATTCACTGCAAAATGACTCTTCCTAAGGCCATTAGGGAGCTACTACACATAAAAATCTATTTCACAGCTTTTTTCCCCGCTCACCAAACAGCCAAGTGGAACACATTCAGGAGACTCTGATTCACTCTTCAACCAGAAGTAAATAACTAACTTCATGGAAGGAAAATAAATTGCCTATTCTCTAATATTTCATTTTCAGGAGCATCACTCTTTAACTTTCCTCTGCATGTGACAATCTACTTCTTCACAACCATTTCCATTCCCTCTGCTTTATCCTTTTTTCAACTTAAAGCATATTCAGAGCTCAAGAGAGCCCTGGGCCATTTCTGTTTACTTAGACTTCAAACATAATGACATATGAAGAGAATCAAAATAGAATAGCAAATGTATGATTTAAAAATGAATGCTTTTAGGCAAATACACATATGAAAAGATGCTCAACATCATATGTCATTAAAGAATTTCAAGTAAAACAACAATGAAATACCTCTATACACGTAGTATTAATAGAATGGCCAACATCCAAAACACTGACAACACCAGCTGCTGGCAAGAATAGGGAGCAACAGAAACTCTCCTTCATTCATTCAAATTCTGGTGAGAATCCAAAACGGTAAAGCCACTTTGGAAGTTTGACAGTTTCTTACAGCATAAAATAAATATACTCTTACCATATAATCCAACAGTCATGCTCCTTGTTATTTATCCAAACAAGTTGGAAGCTTATAGCCACACAAAAATCTGCACATTGATGTTTATAGAAGCTTTATTCATAAAGGCCAAAACTTGGAAGCAACCAAGATGTCTTTCCATAGGTGAGTGGATAAATAAACTGCGATACATCCATGCAGTGAAATAGTATGCAGTGTTAAGAAGAAATAAGCTATCAAGCCATGACAAGACATGCAGGAACCAAACCTTAAATCCATACTACTAAGTGGAAGAAGCCAATCTGGAAAACTATATACTGTATGATTCCGACTATATGATATCCTGGAAAAAGCAAAACTATGGAGACAGTTTAAAATGATCAGTGGTTGTCAGCAATTCAAGGGGAAAGGAAGGAGAGATGGGGGGAGCATGGAGGACTTTTAGGACAGTGAAACTATTCTGTATGATCCTATAATAATGGATACATGTCACTACACATCTGTTAAGATCCATACAAGGTACAACACTAAGAGTAAATCCTCATATATCCTATGGACTTTGGATGATAATGACATATCAATGTAGATTCATTGATGGCAACGAATGTACCAGTCTAGTGGGAGATGTTGATAATGGGGGAAGTTATGCATGTGTGGGGGCAGGGAGTAAATGGAAACTCTGTACTTGCCACTCAATTTTGCTGTGAACCTAAAACTCGTCTGAAAAATAAAGTCTACTAAAAAAATTAAGGCTTGTCTCTGACACACACACACACACACACACACACACACACACACCCCCCAATACAAATGTATGTATAACTCCATTGAGACATAACATCAAAACTCTTAATTTGAGGCCCATAGCAGTCAGTATTGGTAGTTGTGAAAAAATACTCTAGGTGGTTTAAATAGAAAATAATTTACTAAAGGACATCAGCAACTTGCAGAATTTCTAAGGAAACCAGAGAACTCGATCTGCATGGTACACATCTGGAAACCACCCAGAAGCAATACTCCATCACAGAAGAGTCTGACCCCCATTGTCACCAGCCATTTGGCCCTGAACACACCAGGGACTGGATGCCAGAAACTTGCCACAGGAGGTCCAAAAGAACCAGATGCCTCCACCGTGACGGACCAGATGCTCAGTCTTCCCACAGCTGCCTCCTTGTGTTCCTTTCCTATCAAAGTCTTGCACTGACCTATCTGACTGGAAATACCTGAGTCACATTCCTGCAAAGGGCCTAGAAAAAAATCCTTAATTCTATTATGAGATAGTGAGAGTACCAATGTGGAAAACTATCAAAATACTAGAAATCTAGGCAGTAACCCAGGTGTCAGCTTAAAGCAATTAAACTGAGTATGAAACAGGTTAAACCTGAAGAAACCCAAGAGCCCAGCAGAGAGCTAGATTTGGGGATTTGTAGCTCATTGGAGAGATCAAGCATGGAGATAAACAGATAAGGAATCATAGTACAAGGTGATAGTTAGAACTAAGAGAGCAGAAGAGAGCCATCAGGGAGAGAGTGTTCAGTGAGAACAGCAAAGGCCAAGGTGCAGCCTTTGGAATCACCAGTGTTGAAGAAGGAGACAGGATAAGAGGAAGTCAGGAAGGAGGTGAAAAATGGACAAAGGTCGTCAACTTGCAAGAAGGAAGGAGTGTCAAGTTTGAGAATCAGTAAGCATGGGTAAGATAAGGACTAAAAAAAAACCCCATTGGATTTGGAGATCTAGAGATAGCTAGTGCACCATGAATCTACCTCCATTCTAACCTCCCACAGTGTGTCAAAGTAGCCTGTTACATTGGTTCCTCCTGTGGCCTGTTTTCTTCCAAAGGGCAGGAATGATGTCTCATTTATCTCAGAACCCTAGCACCTCGTACAGTACCTGGAACAAGAAATTCAGTAAAGGTTTGTTGACTCTAACTAAACTGAGACCTGCAGTTTCCCTTTTGATGTCCATGCAAGAGGCTAAGGGTGAAATTCCTAAGCATTCAGGTCTTGGGGCTTCTTGACAGTCTGACTCTCCAACTCCTCTAATCTGGAATTACTCATTTTTAGCTTTTGAAGATCACAAGGTTAAATGAGAGTCCCTTTCCTCATTTTTTGGAACTATCACCTTTCCAATAAAATAGTTCCCTTCTCTCCAACAAGTCCATAATAACAGCAACAGAAACACAAAAAGCAAACACATGTGGAGTACTTTATATTTTATGATGTGTTTTAATACTCATAACTCCCATTTAATACTAATAACAGCTACTAAACTATTTTTATTTTCCCTGTCTTAGAGGGAGATTGCATGACTGGTCTAAAAAGTCACTCACACTTAGAAAGAGGTTCCCTCTGGATTCTCCAAATCCTCTGGCTTCAAATCCCAAGCTCGTTTCTCTCTGCCACACTAGCTGGGGTGGCCCACAGAGGTTTCGGTTCTACCATTTTATGCATCAGGCTCATGAGTGATTAGCATTTTGCTAGATCTCATTTGTCATGCTGGCATCTGCTGCTGAAGCCGCTGAGGGTGGATATTAATTAGTCATTTCAAGGGATTCAGTTCAAGTCTAATGAGTGGAGTGATTTCTTAAACTTTTAGGAGAAAATGTTCAAAGGCTCCCACCTCAGTACAGTGAGGAGGGAAGAGACATTTCTAGGAATCGGGGATCAGGATTCCAACCTGGCCAGTTTACTTGACCTGTGAGTCCCTTCTTTTGTTTAGGAGAAAGCAGATGTGGGTAGGACCTGGGGCAGATTGCTAAGACTATTGGGGTTGGCGGCAGGTTCTGCTTTACCAGATTCTGATGATGCCACAACTGACCAAGGAACCCATTCTGGGGGTACAGAAATAAGGATAACAAAAGTAACAGCCACTGTCCCTACTTTCCCCAACTTCTACAAATGCTTGCTCTTGCTCTCTGTCTCTCAAATTTGAGCAAAGAACTCAATTTCTAGGATATATTGGTCAATACCAGATGGCCCAGAACAAAAAAGCAGGAGCAACTAAACAATTTCATCTAAAGCAAATCAAGCAAACCTGTAACCTGAGCTTTTTTTTCCTCTCTCTCTCTTTCCTTAAAGGTTTTAAAAATCTTTCAATACCTTAAGTGGATAGGAAAGTGGGATTGTGTTCTTGGATTTTAAAATATTTAATTCAGCTTGTTTCTGAAATTCAGCTCTCAGAAGGGAAGTAGACTCAAAAGCAAAACACGCTGGGATGGGAGGACAATGGGACCAGCAAATTGCCGTGCAAGGAAAAACTGGGCAGATTTGGAACAATGGTTCCAGCAAGAGCTGGCCACGGGGAGCTCCACCCAATGGTCAAACATGTCCAAAAAAAGTGGCCAGCTCAGATTCAGCCTTGGGACTCTAATCCACAGCCAGGGCAAATCATGGGGTGAGCGCATGGGTTAGAGGACCATGCAGAACTGGGCAGAGCCACATCACCATCCTGGAGGAGAGTAGAGAAATGAGGCATAGTGGAGAGCTTTGCCATGGAACCAGAGAAATGCGCTTTGAAATCCAGCTTTGCTCCTGCTTAGCTGTGTCACTAGGGCTCCTCTTGAACCTGTTTCTCTTCTATTATGAGGGATGTCCATGCCCACCTTTTATGATTGTTGTCAGAATTAAGGAAAATGTTTACAAAGCAGCTCATGCAACATTTCAGAAGAACAAACATGAAATTAACGTAAGCAATGATGATTATTATAACGATCTGTCCTTTCACCATAGCCACTGGCAGTAGCTGGGAACATGGAGAACTCAGAAGTTGGCCAAAACTAGCAGGAATGGTATCAGAGTTGACATTCTGATACCTGAAGGGGTATTCATTCCATAATTACACAAAGGCACTGCATATTACCCCAGGGATTGGGTTTCTTTTTTTCTTAAACACAAAAAATACCAAATAATACATGAGAGAAGTTATTATCACTTTTAACATCCTCCTAGTAGAGTCTCTTGAAGATAAATTCCAGCTCACTTAGTAAAAGGGAAGATGGATGAGTAAGTGCAAGGTGCAGCCACCCACTATACATCATTTCTGACAAAAAGGGATGTCTAAAGTTAAACTGGCCGCTACATCTGATTGCAAATTACTTCCAAAAGCACATAAAATAATTAGAAATTAAGATAAGAAAGACTACCTGTGAAGAGAGTGTAGGTTCTGACTTTGCTTCTCTTAAAAGTTTTGATATGGATTATTTTGAACAAGTCTTCATTCTGAAGCGCAAACCATCAGTACAAACACTTATTACTTACTTTCGACCTCTGTGTTCGTCACCAAAATGTGTTTCTTCAGCAAAGATAACCTGGGAATGCAAGGAAGATAAAATTCAAATAAGTTTATTTTGCAACTCTGCTCACAGAAGCTGAAGCAAATATCTAAAAAAGTTTAGGGATAGTGAATATCCCTAGAATTAGGGATAATAAATTTTGCTTTTCCATGCAACTCCCAGCTTCAACCAAGGATAATCAAAAAATTAGCATAGTGACAAGATCTGTAAAAATGGCGAAGGTAGCCAACAAATTAAGACCAGAGACACAGTAGGAAAGAGGAAAGATCTAAATGCAGAGGAAAACTAAGAGGAAATTTGTTCTTTGAATTTTTTGTTATCTTTTCTAAGATTAATATTTAGAATGGCCTAGAACTGTAGCAATCATTTGTGGAAACATAAATCATATTTACTTATACAGTTTTCCCATTTACTTCCTACATTTACTCTCAAATAATGGGGGTGGACAAGTAAGAGAGCAAGGGCTGCAATCTGCCAAAGAAAAGCTTTAGAATGAAGCTGATAGGCAGTTATTATCTTGGTAAAACCTGGTATCTCCAGAGAAACAGAACCAATAGGATAGATTAGATATAGAATTTATTACGGGAATTGGCTCACGTGGTTATGGAGACCGAGAAGTTTCACAATCTGCCACCTGCAAGCTGAAGAACCAGGAAAAGCAGTGGTGTAATTCAGTCCAAGTCGCAAGGACCAAAAACAAGAAAATGGAAGTCCCAGCTCAAACGGGAAAACAAATTCACCTTTTCTCTGCCTTTTTGTTCCATTCAGACCCTCACTGGATTGCATACACCTGCCCACATTGGTGCGGGTGGCCTTAATCAGCCTACTGATTCAAATGTTAATCTCTTCCAGAAACACCCTTGCGGACACGCCCAGAAGTAATGTTTACCAGCTCTCTGGAAATCCCTTAGCCCAGTCAAGTTGACATATAAAATTAACTATCACAGCTGGTCAAAGAACTTCTCATAATGTAATTTTCATTGCTCTCCAGGACAAAGAGACTAAAATTTTGAAGTACCCCAAGAAAATCCACGAAATAGAGAGAAGAGCCTCACCTGGGGGAAGGGAACAGAGCCTCACCTGGGGGAAGGGAACAGAGCCTTGGTTGCTACCCAGCTGAGGACAAAATAGACTTGTCTAGTGACCATGTTAAAGTTGATTGATATGAGAAAATCTCCTCTTTTGTATTCACTATAAAATCCTCAGTGAAATCTTCTTAGTCCACCAGATTTCTGGGTAAGTCATTCCTTTAAGAGATGACAAAGATATGCTGGGTTTGCATCCAGGCGGTGATAGGATGAACAAGAGAGAGCAGTTGTGGCTTCCAGAGCCAGAAGATGAGAGCAGAGCTGACAACTGGGTTACGGAATGTGGGGAGGCCCAGAGCCAATCCACAGGCATTCATCCAACACCTGATACATGCTTAGCAGGGACCTTGCCCACCAATATGGGGAAACAAAGGAAAAATAAGACACAGAAGGACAGAAATGAAAATCTTGAGCAAAGAAAAAAACCTACTCACAAAGCACCACTAGGAGGAGGTAACAAAGCCACAGAATGAAACCTGATTTTTCCAAATCTTAGCTCAAAAAGCAGCTTGTTCATTAGAACAGCACAGGAATCTAAAGAAATAGTTGCTGATTTTTTCCTACAAAAAATATCATCCATCTTTCACTCATCTTCTGTGTTTTATGTCTGGAAGTTTTTTCCATCCCTCTCCTCACCTCTCTCAGCCTTTCTCACTTCATCTTTCTGTCCTGGAACACCAGGAAAAATAAATGTAGTCATGCATTTTTGGAGGTGTTTATGTTTCATAACATTGCAGCTTTCCATTAAAGGAGCATCATGTCTAGGAATAAAAGACAGTCATCTCTCAAAACAAGGATGGACAGTATGGAGTGCCTCACATGTAGTCAGTTTTGAGCTAGAAGTTGTGAAGGATTCAGAAAATGTTGTGATCCCATCTCTTAATAAATTGATACTCTTTTAGTGTAAATGTTGGTAATATGTAAGAATAGCTCTGTAATGGGCAGTGAAATTTACTTATTCCTGGATTTTTCAGATAACATCTTAGGCCAAAAAACCCACAAACAACAATATCTGCATAAGAACAAGAATATTAATTCAATACAAGGTACAGTATTGACTGAAAAGGAAATAAGTTTATATTCATAAACCAAAAATATAACACTGTATTAGAAAGAGAAACAGAAAACAGTACAGACATTTCTTAGGCAGACTTCTGGCCAAGAGGAAGGTACATATTAAATTTCAAATGCAATATCCTTCCAACCTGCAAATTGGATGCTTCTATGGTGCCATCTTGTTCCTGTCTCTACTGACTCCTGAAGCTTCTGACTAGCCTTTCTGTGTTACTCACAGTCTAAACTCTCAACTGGTTAAGTGGCTATCAATGATCAGCACATACTTTGCTCAATGATATTTATACCATTTTAATGTCCTAACACTTCTTTGCCAAGGTACACAAGTGGTCACTTAGAGACAGAAAGATAAAAAGCAACCTCTTAATACACTAAGGAGACAGCCATCTCCAATAAATATCCCAGTAGCTTTTAAAGCAAACCTTCATTGTTAAGGAAGGATTGAACTTTTAAGCCTTTATCTTTGTGTTGCCCAAAGGTACAATTCGTTTAAGTGTTGCCAGTTAAAATTATCAGAAACAAAGGGCCAGCAGGTTATCAATAATAGGAAATATACAATAGAAAATTAAAATAATTAAATAAAATGTTTAAGGTAGTAAAACAAATGAAGATTTGCTAAAGGGAAAAAGAAGATTTGCAAGAGGAAAATGTGAAGATGATCATATTCCTGGATTTTTGACACTATATCAATTATTAACTAGTTTAAGTAGAATACAGAATTAATGTCATTAAAAGTTTAAGAAGTATTGTTAATTTTTAATTTTAATCTATAATTTTAAAACTACTAATATGGGAGCTGGATTGTTTATGTTGATACAAATATTTGTACCTATTTATTGGGTACATGTGATATTGTGTAACACACGTAAACTGTGAAATGATCAAGTCAGGGTATTTGGAGTGTCCATCACCTTGAGTATTTATCATTTCTATGTGTTGGTTTTAAAAGTAAGCTTTATTTTTGTTTTCTTGTCGCCATAATCGGAAGGCACAATTTCTTTTAATAGAATGAATCTCTGATTTGATATTAGTCATCTACAAGAAAATAAGATTTGCGCAATATAAATTTTCTTTACAAACTTGAGTGAATTAATTATATTAAGCAATGTAAATATGAATTTTTGTCCATATACCAGCAGATTAATCAATTTAAGAAATAGCTCATTGGTGCTGGATGCTGGTCTTATGAAGAAGACACTTGATATAAAATGAGACCAAAGAAAACCAAAAGACAGTAAAAAAAGATTTTAAGTAATAAGTTATGTCTTTCTGGGGAAAACAAAGGAATTCTGTTTCACTTTAATACTCAAAAATATAGAAGCAGAAATTAAAAAATTAGATCCATGTTATTTAATTTGCAAGACGGTAAGAAAAACAGTGGATTGGCATGTGTATTGTTATGCAAATAATTAAACTAGCTTAAAAAGAATTTTTCTCTTCAAAATATTTTCCATATTTGCTTTATTTTCCATGCCACCACCCTGAGATAGATGAGCAGATTGCAAGCCCAACAATATACAAATGTCAATTTTCAAATGACTCCTCATGACCCTGTATTTTCCCCTACCAGATTTGGGAATCCTAAGTATTTCTAATATTCTTATGTGCCAACAAAATCTTCTCTGCTATAACTGTTAGTAGGTCTAGTGTCATCTGTAGAAATGTGTGTGCGTGTGTGTGTGTGTGTGTGTGTGTGTGTACCGTAAGAGACCCAACTTACAGAATTCAAGAGGATGATCTGGTTTAAGAAAATTAAGCTGTGGTGCAGGAAATCTGAATTCTAACCTCAGTCAGTTCACAAAAGCCCCAAGGGTCCCTCTATGATATTTGTCCTCATTCTGAGTATCGGCCCCTCCTTCGTTATCCTCTGTCACAATACCCTGTTTACTTTCTTCATAGCCCTTATCAAGAGCTGGAAATATTTCATTTCTTTGTTTGTTTCCTTGTTTGTCTGCCACCTCTGATGAGAATGTAAGATACTCTAGTGTACACACAGATGTTTTTCTTGTTCATTGTCAGAGGCCCAGCACATAGAACAATGTCCAGTAGTAAATTCCAAAAAATTGTTTGTTGAATGAACAAATGAATTCTAGTTGTAACACTTGAGAAAGAGCATGCCTGGCATTCAGAAGCCAGCCTGTCTCTCACAGCTAGATCCTGTGATTCTCCATTAAACATAAACCATGTCACAGAACGCCAGCCTGTCGGAAGGCTTCTCTGAAGCCATGACAAAATAAGACAAAGCAAGACCACTTCATAATTTTGTCTAAGCACAGACAAAAATCAAGGTCACTGTGCCGTCTATGAAATACCAAACACCCCATCTCCCAGCAGCAATGGGTGACTGCTACGTCTTCGCCAATTACAGCTTTATGCTCTCTCTAGTCTCCCTCTATGTAGATAAGTCACTGAGATCTTTGATCACAAAATTGCCCTGCTCTCTAATAGCATCCAATCTAGAGTGAATCCCTGCTTCCTTAGACCCTCCCTCACATCACCACACCAAAGCCCAAATCCTATGAGATCTTTGCTAATATCCTTTTACTGAGACATCCCTGATCCCCAGGATGTGTGTTCTCTCCCTCACTGCTACAAGTAACAAACCAAACTTGCTCAACTACAGGAGTGTTTCTGGAGATCTTTAGCTGGACAGCATTAACGGGGTATTGCACACAAAAAAAGCATGAGGCAAGAGTAAGAAGTTCAAACTTAGAATGGTCACAAAATACTAGCTACTGTATATTTACTGATATTTACTGATGATGACAATAATAATAGCATTACTCAGACCACTATACCATGCCAGGCACTGTGTCAAATCTCCTTTAATCCCTACAACAACACTATGAGGGGGGAAACTGAGGCTTACTAAAGTAACTTACTCATGTTCACACAGCTAAATAAATGGTGGAACCACCTTTAAACCCAGACATTGTACTGAACTCTCTCCTGGTGGCTTCTTTTCAGAGAGGGTTAAATTTTACAGTACTATATTTCGAGATTTTATTGACAAAGATACTGTGTTCAAGGTGAGAGAGGCAACCTCCAAAACCAAGAAAGATAAGAATTTCAGCATCTGTTCAGAATATCCTGGAGGGCTCCCAGGGCCTCAACCAGAGCAAATCTTCAACTTCTGCTCTTCAAAGTAGCTTAGTCATTGGCACCGAATTTGCATCACAAAACCAGTTCTCAACTGGTATGTTTTTTAAAAGCTAAAAGTGACTATCTTTCTGACTACATAAATGTTTCTCTGCCAGACAGAGTATGGGTTTTGTTCCTGCCAAAGGAAAAGATCATCCTTTCAATAAAAGCAACAGACTATTTTTCCAACTGTGCCGTGAACGTTCCGCGGCCGTCACTGAACGGGCTGGATCCACAGAACATCTCTCTCTTTTCCGAACTAATAATAACCAGGAACACTCACATCCAAAGCCAAAACAGAGCAGAAAGCTGCAGGATTTGTGCCCCGAAGAAATCAAAAGAAATGTCAGCAATGTATCAATAATGTCTCCTCAACTCGGGATTCTATGTCTTCTCTCACTTCTGAGGGAAATCTGCGGGATCCCACTGAAGCGGAATTACCGCTCCCTAATGCCAGCCCAGGTGCGTGGCTGACTAGATTATGAGGAAACCTCTGAGGCACTCGGCCTGCGTGTGATAATAAAAACAAGATCAACAGGTAGCCAGTCCGGGGGTTCTATTCACTGACACGCGTTTGGCTTAATTCTGTTGGGACAAAGTGGGTGTTTACTACAGGACAAAGGAAGGAGACACAAAACCATAGAGCAAGGATACTATTTCCTGTTTAGGCCTCACACAAAGACCCTAAATAAGATCAATTCACACAACAAGGAAGCTGGAAAAATTCCTGAAATAGCCAGTTATGAAGACATTTCTGGGAAGAAGAAGAGGACCCCTGGGAACACTTCCATTTCCCATAGGAAGAGCCTTTCTTTAAAAGTTGTTTACTCTTCTCTACTAATTCAGTGGCCGAGGCCAGCCTGTGGACTAGGGTTCGGTAATGATTTCACAGAATCCACTAATCCACTTACGTATTTACTTGGATGAAATAAATAAAAACATTATTACATGAGGGTCTATAACATTGTTTTACTTCACAAAGAGGCCCTTTCCTTGGAAAATCCTAGAAACCACTGGTCTATGCCATATATCCTCATTCTGTTCTTAACAATTTCATGTGAAACAAAACTCAAAAGCTTACTAAAGTCAATACTTGTTAAGCAGCAATTTAATTTCTCCAAACCTGCAACTCTCTAAGGAATATCCAGAGTCACTGAGATATGGAAAAATGTAATGAAATAGTAACAATTAAATTTAGTTTAGACAAGGACCATTAGATACCTTAAGTAAAATGTAATCTACTGACTGCTTCTTTAGCATGATTCATAATTAAGTCATGTCCAAAAGGTGTTCGTGTATTTATAGTTATATTTACTTGTTCCTGGTTCTAGTACATTAGTTCTCATTCATTGATTCTCTCTATCATGAGTCATTTTTGTAGCAGTCTTAAAACAGGAGGAGAAGATGAGGACTCTGAAGTCCTTTGTGCTCCATTTCTCATTATAATATAAACTAAGATAACAAAATACACCAAATCACTCCTTTAGATTTATTCCAACTGTTTCTGAGATTCTGCAATTCAATTCTGAGTATTTCATGCATTAGTTACCCTCTTATCTCCTTTTGTCTTCTTAAATTGTTCTTCTTAAACCCATATCCATACTTTCCAGAAACTTCTGAGAGTTCTTGGGATTTCCATTTAAAAAATTGCAAAAGGAAATGCACTAAAGCATAGTGATTTCTCTGGATGATGCTATTAGAGTTTTTTTCTTTTTGCAATGAGTATATATTCTTATAACAAGGAAAATATATTAAAAACAAAATATGGAAATAATAATTCTAATTCTTCCCATGATAACTTGCAAACACTACAGCTTACTAACGTTCCCCACTCATTAGACATCTGATCTCATACCTTTTTCATCCAATGCTTATTAAAAAGCATTTGCAATAACATTTGCTAAAAACAGAAATATCCTAAGTCACACAGACTGCAGAGGTCCTTTCACCTATCTTCCTTGTCATTCTGTGCAATCAACAAGGGTGGGTAGAGTTTGTCTTTTACCTTCTCTGTGTCATGTCCTTCCTCTACCACCAGGAAGTAGGACACCGAGCTTTCAGAAGTAGAGGAGTGACCCCGCATCTGCATCCTCCAGGCCTGGTTTCTTGATCTGCTAAATGAATCTAGGAAATTCTCTCTTTCCCAAGCCTCTTGGTTGCATTGCAAAGATGGAAGGCTGCAGAGAACTTTGTTTAAAAGAAACACTTAATTGAATTCAGTTATTATTTGCAAACTATTATCCTTGTTGTATATTTTTCCTTTATTTTTGTGATCAATATTTTGAGTATTTTTATATTATTAACTGGGTTTCCAGGAATGGAGTCCTAATTTTTAATTTTTCCTTTAGAGAAAATAAGTATTTAATGCAACTATCATACGGGAAGGAATTAGCTAGCAAGTTGGAGGCATAAAACCCAGTTTCCTTCTCCTATTTCTACCTCTTTTTATCTTCTATTTTAATCATGTTTCCCTCCTTAAAGCAATGATCTGCCATAATTATTTGGTCAGCCTCCTCTCCTCTGTCCTTTTTGATAAAATAAGCAGGGAGCAATGACATTCTGGTTTTCTGTAAAGGAAAATATCAAAAGGCTAATGCATAGACAAAAGAAAACAACTGATGGTGTTGCCTGCACTCTGGGGAAGAAATATAATTAACACAATCATGCTCAGGCAAGCGCCTTCTTGTATCGATAAGAAATTAGGTGCTCTAAAATTAAACTCCAAAGCCATGGTGATTTGACCATATAGAAAGCCAACAGTACTGCAAAAGTACCAGCACAGGTCTGAGATCTGAATACCATTGGGCATCTCTAAAACTGTTGTTTCCTTTTCTCTCCGTTTGATGCCAAGAGGAATAATTCCGCCTCCATTGGCAATTTGCTTAGACTGAGAAGGTCATTTAGAATCTAGTGACAACCTATCATCCCTAATAATTCATACCAAACTCACTTCTTAACTACTCTACATCTTTCCTAAAAAACCAGCCAGCCACCCTCCCAGGCCACTGTTCCCAAACCTCGGGCTTTCCCAGCCCACAGCACTTCTTTGTTGTATACAGATGATTGCAGTTATTTCTAACGGGCTTCTCTGCGATTCTGCCCCTGGTCTCAGCAGGGCTTCATCACGGAACAGTAGGGCATTAATGATCTCTATTCAGCCTTCTCTTCTTAAGAGCAATGGAATAATTGGGCCTGGTTGCTGACCTTTCTGGGTCCCACCTCCCCTCCCTCCACCTCGGCCTCACCCGAGCCCCGCTTTGTGAATATCATCAGTTTCCCTCACTTCCCTCCACTCAGCTCTTCATGGTGCTTGAAAACATGCCACAAGCATTATTGTGTGTTGTAAGACAGAGGGTTTCCTCTGTGTGGTGTGTTTTGCTCCCTGTAATTCCTATCCTTACTTTCTTTGAAAAGATGACTTTTTGTGATCTTTCATCTTAGAATATTGATCCAATCAGAAAGAGAAAAAAAGCAGGCTAAGAAATATCATTAGAGTCCTTTCCTGGGTTGGTGTGAGAGAAGTTAGTGACTATTTGTAAAAAGAGAAAAATAAGAAGACAGCTCTAAGGGCCACTAGAGGACTTAGATTTATGTTTATTTTAAGATGCTATGAAATGTTTAAAGGTTAAAGAAATCAGAAGTGTTTTGTATAATTGAGATAGCAAATGCCCCTTAAAGATACTGGACGCTTGGTTCTGCAGGTTCCCAAGGGAGGGTATAGCTTTATCAGGATATGCTGATCCACAAGTAACAGGAACCCTGATTCAACTGGCTTAAATAAATAAGGAAGTTTATTAGATTACAAATGAAGATGTGAATAGTCAGCGGGGCTGCAGGCACAAAACGATCAGGGTTCTAGTTCTGTTTGCCTACAGCTCAGCTGATGTCTTCCGTGTGTACATTCTGTCCCCAGGTTACCTTTCCTATAGTTACACGATGGCTGCCAGCCACAACCGCACAACATCCCATCTTGTTTATTTCCTGTAGATGAGACAATCTCTCCCCTTGTCATGGAATAAAAGTCCATGTTAGTTAGATCTCATGCCCCACCTAGGCCAATAATGTGACTGCAGAAATTTCACCGGCTCATTGGCTTAGACTATGTAGGATGCACCCAGGGGCTGGGGATGGAGTTGATTCCCCTAAATCACAGGACTAAATGAAGGCTGATACCTGGACCACATCAGGGGCCTGTCCTGTTAGGATGGGAAGAAAGAGAGGACAGGCAGCCAGTAGTATCCACTGCAACAGCATTATGATCACAAGTGTGAGTTTTGGTGTGCAACAGACTGACATTCAAATTCTAGCTTCAGAATGTAAGCTTAACTACTTAATCTCGCAATATCTCAGTTTTTGCATCTGTAAGATGCCTCACATAGTGGTTGTGAGGATTAAATGAGACTGCACAGAAATAAGAGGGCACAATATATGGTAAGGGGACTCAGTAAATGATGGTTGTGGTGAATGTTTATAAGGCTACTGTTACTACCATCATTAGTGATGTTGTCGTTATCATCACCATAAGTATTCATTATTATAGGCCTCCTTAGCAGCTCTATTTCTTGACCTAACTTGTAGATTTGAGGGGTTTTCTGGGCAGCTAAGGAACCAAGGCTTATAAACTGGACAAGTACTTCCCACTCCCAGCAGGAGGGAATTTCTGTAAGTGGATAAAAGTTGCTGCCCTCCACCCTCCCAGGGAAGCCGTGGCACAGACCTTGCAGTCCTTCCAGCTATTAAGAATTCTCCAGACGACTACGCACAATCCCTGCAGACCAGGAACACCCAGTCCTTTGGAAAATTGCAGCCCCAGTTCTGGGAGCTTTTCTTTCCCCTTTCTCAGCTGCTCCCAGGATCCAGTGTCACAAGACGCTCCCCAGGAAGCAGCATCTGTTGATTGGGGTGGTTTCTGCTCCCTTTACTTTGTATCATGACCCTGCCTCACCCATGAAAAATGGGAGCCAATGAGTCCTGAGAATATTTGCTTTGCCACTGTACCTGAAACTGAACCATCCACTAGCCCCAGTATGCAATCCCAGTTGGTTATAGAGTTAAGAATACTGCAGTGCCCTTTTCCATTTCCACCATAAGCTACAAGAATTCCCCAGGAGACCAGTCCGATGCCCTTCCCCTCCCACCTCTTGTGCACCGTGCTTCCCAGCTCCTGGAAACTACCCTCCCCGGTCCTGTCACGGCCCTGCTCCAAGAAACTCCAGTGTCAGCTTGTGCAAACCTGCAGACCTGGGCAGGGTCTTGCGTGTTTATCTTTGTTCCTCAGTCCTCCTCACCCTTCCTATCCTCCAAGGCCCTGTCCTTACCACATTCCCTCTCCCCACAATACTCCCGTCTAAGTTTAGCATCAGTTCCTGGGACCCCTTTCTATTCTTTTACTTCAGTCAGTGCTGGTGTTTTTTAAGAGAAACAGCAAAATTGAAAATGGCTTTTTCATGCACAGCAACCTTAATGGCAGGATGGAAGGGACTTGGATTTGGGGAGTCAGTCGTACCTGGGTTCAGAACGCAGCTCTGCCAGAGCTATATGACCTTGAGGAAGTTACTTAACCTCTCTGAGCTTCAATTTATTCATCTGCCTACTAGAGTTGTTTAAAAGGTTAAAAATGACATAAATGGAAAGTGCTGAGCTTAGGACCTGGCTCACCAAACAACAGCTTTAAATTGTGATAGTTACAGCAGTAAGTGAAGGAAGTAGATAAGGCAAATTCTATTTTAGAGGAAGAATTCTCAGCCAAAGATAAGGGGCACTCTCTTCTCCTTGTCCACTCCTAATTTCATGAACAAATTATTTTCATAAGATTGTGAAGGAGAAATTCAGAACACCAGGCTAGCAGACATCAACCAGAAAGGTTTCTACACAAGCCCTTTTATTTTCTACTCAGCCCTTGGTTGGTGAGTTTCCTTTCTCAAAAGGTTTCAACAGTTCTTCAGTGAGGAGGACTCCCCTGTTTTCATGAGTCAAAAGAAAAGAGTCCCTTCTGCTGTCAACCTCCATGGACCACCCCTGCTCACTCTTCCTGAGGGCGGGGTGACCTCCTCCCTCTTTCGTGCCTGAATAACACAATGATGCCACCCGGGTTACAGTTTTGCATTTCTCATCTGGAGCCATGAACAGTGGACTTTCTCTGTTTTCTAATAGTAACGTTAGAAAGTTGCAAGTAGGCAAAGTTCTCATCATAAGTTATGGCCAGACAGAGATGTTTGAAGTATGGCCTTATTTCATCTTCTCTCTTTAAGTGTGTAACTTGTATAAATTATCTCCTGGGATCCTGTGCTCTCTCAGTGGCAGTGTATCAATGTTATCTTTCCCAAATGAAGATTACATTGTTACAGTGTATCAGTCAGAGTCCAACCAGGGGACTGCAGCTACATAGTCATTTAATCAGGAAAGCTGAAAGTAAAGAATTATTAACTATAATAGGGGACTGGCACAACAGGCAATTGATTAGTAAGAAGCAAAACAACTCTAGAGAATTTATTAATGGGAACCACAGAGAGAGACCACATAGCCACTACTACAGGGCTGCGGTAGGACACCCAAGGAAAAGTTCCCCTTTCCCCAGGGCTGAGATGCAGACCTTGTGGCAGCGGCTTCACTGCGTGGCGGAGACGTCGCAAAGGTGCCACGGGAGTGGAACTTGCCGAAAGTCTCCCCTCTGGGGTGGCGTAGAAAGCGGTCCTCAGGGAGGTGCCTCCCCTGGGACCTCCCTCCAAAGCCCATGAGGGGTGTGGGGAGCCAAGCATGGGGCGGTGTCTCAGCGGCCGCACTCGGCTGTGGAACCATCCAGAAGCAGCCCGGGGAATCTGCCGGCGGTGCCTGTGGAAAAAGACGCTCACGGCAGGTTCCTGGAGAAGTCACAGGCTGGCGGCACCTGCTGGGAGAACAATAGAACCGAAAAGTGTAAGAAACCCCCCCGAGGTGGAAGCCAGAGCAGGGGAGGAATGGAGAAGCACCTCATCTGTAAGCCGGACTGGAGGACACCCCCATGGGACTGGGGAGGTGGCCTGCCTCCGGGTTGGCACCGTTCAGTAAGGTAGCTACCAGCCGCATGTATGCCTCTCCATTTAAATTTTAAATAATTAAAAATCGCTTCCTCAGCCGAACCAGCCATATTCCAGGTGCTCAATTGCCACGTCAGACTAGAGGCTGCCACATGGGACTGCCCGGCTCTGGGGGTGGCGCTGCCTGTGGCTCCGCCCATCGGCCACCGCCTTTGCGACACACGCAGGAGATTCAGAATCTCCTAAGTGCCCCAGTGAGAGGACCCAGGGGTGGTAAAAATAAAAACAGATTTATTTTTTTTTTAGGGTTCTTGTGTAGTGTGTTACACCTACATTTCCCAGACTGGAATCCCACAGCACATTTCTAAGTGTACCAGGGAACAAGTGTTCCATGCCCAATTAAGATTTGAAAACACTGGGTTCAGCCAAATTAAATAAGGTTCTTTTTACATAGCAGATGACGTCCGTGCCCTGTGTTCCTCCCAGTCCTCCCACTGACCTCCGCAGCCATGGTCCACTCTCCGAAGCCCAGTGACAGGCTGGAAGTGCAAGAAATTGGGTGCAGCCCTCAGCAATAACTGATGGACGTTGGTGTATAACTACCCCAGCTCCTTCGTCTCTCAGGTGGGGTAATTCCGAGGCGTGCACTTCACGTGCCCTCCAGGAGTTTGCCCTGGGGTGAAGGGCCAGTCACCCACAGCAATCACTGAGCTGGTAACGCACACCTTATTGGCTTTCTGCCCCTCCTTGCATCCCTTCCCCACTGCCCTGCTATTGTTTCCTCTCCTCCCAAAAGAAACTAATTGCCCTGGAATCCTAATCTCACCATATGCTACCAGGAAAACCCAAACTAAGATATTTTAGGGGACTTCTTAGCTTTTTAACATACGAATGAGCATTACCAATCTTCAGGAGAGAAAGAGCACATGCAGCAGTTCCCGAACTTGTTGTCATTGGGTCCACCTTTATTTAGCATTCCTGTCACATCTCCCTGAACAGTGTTCCGTAAAACCCAGCATGGCAAATGCTGGCTTGCATCACAGAGAATGGGCTCCAAGCTCATAACCCTCGAAGGGAACCCGAGAGTCACTATATGCTAGACATTAGCTTAAAGACATAAGTCCAATGGGCCTTATCTTTACAATATTAGGAGTTCTCTGACATCGGAATAGAAAGAAAATAGACCTCATTTTCCTGCCTCATTCAAAGCTATCATGTATTCCTGAGAGAAGCTCTATGGCCAGTTCTGCTTAAGAATGGCCTCGCAGTGCTAAAGGTCAAACACAAGGATGAAGGGAGTAGGAGGCCAGCACCTGAGAATAGATTTAAAAATCAGGATTCGCAGTATTGGGGTGAAAAGTCAGAAAAGTAATAAAGTAGAAATACATAAACAGTAAATGGCAAAAATGAAATAAATGTCTTTATTCTTCATATTTCAGAATATTAGGCTTAAAGGACAGCTTTTTATGTCTGAAAGAAATAAGTTGAAGATAAAATAGAGCAATTACTACTAGATACGGAGGGTACTTTATACAGCAGTTAGGGTTATATTACATTCCCTCTAGTTACAAGACCCCTGGGCCTTTCTTAAGCTGTCTCAGTTTGAGATCCTCATCTCTACCTTGGTTTGTCAACATTTCCCCTACATGCCCAGTATAGAGTTTTATGAAGGACATGTAATCACTTCAAATAATAGATGATATAATACGGGGCACAATATTTAAAAAATAGTGAGGCATAGTTCAAGAAGTACACATTTTTAAGAGCATCTTATTACATGATACAATCCAAGATTTTTTGGATGTATTGCTCTGGCTGCAGTGTGGCTGCACAGAGACAGGGTAGGGGCCTAGAGTGAGAGTCTAGTGAAGAAATAATAAAAGCCCGAAGTAAGACAATGACTCGAAGATGGGATCAGTGCCAAATTTTTTTTAAAGTCTGAGCTTATAAAGGCCAAAAGGATGAGGGTGAGATAAAAAATGATTTTTCCAGTTTGTGAACGTGACATCATGGAATAAAATTGGGAATACAGAAAGAGGAAGAGCAGACAGGAGTCATAATTCATGGGCCCCTGTGATCTTAAGGTCTTTTTGCTTCCGAAGCTAGTAACCCTCTTTCTAGCTCCCAGGGGAAAGGAGACCAAAAAATTATCATGATAATAATAAAATGTGCTGGATAATCAAGAGCAGATCACCTGTGTTCCTGCCTTTCCCCTGCTGCCTGGAGATACTAAACAAATTGACTGTCCAGGAGAAAGTTCTGAACTCACCAGGGTGATGTGGAGACAATACAGGTGATATGAAGACAAGGCCAGGGGAGCCAGGCCATGCCCCGTGCAGGTGTGTGGCCAATCCAGTGGGTGTGGCACATTTAGAGGACGAAATGAACTAAGGAGAGCTAACAAGTCAAGCTCAGAGCACCATTCAGTACATATGATAAAGACCTGCCTGGTAAAGAGATGGGAAATGACAAACGAGGAAAATAATAAGATTGACCTTTCGACCAGAGGTCCTACCTGGGACTCACCTAGAGACAAACTGTGTTACTGATGATCCGTGCAGCTCATAGGCTGTCAGTGTAAATGCTTCTTGTCACAGCCATCTCGTCATGCTAGTTCTCAGAACCAGTCCTGTCATTCTGTTTTCAGACGTAAGGAAAGTGTATGCTGTTGAAATGACATTGAACTCAGAGATAACAGGAAGGCACTCTAGCCGTTCAGTTATTCCACTAACATCTTTCAACTCCCACCACGGACCACCCACGGTGGACCCAAACCAAAGGAGATGCTAACATTTGCCCACAAAAGACTTTTAGATTAGTAACTACAACCACAAACAACTTATTACAGCACGTATTCCCTGCCATGCACTGCCCTACATAAATTAGTCACATGTTAGTGCCTCACATATATTAACTCATTTAATTCTCGCGACAACCCAGTGAAGTAAGTGCACTTTTGTTATCATCATCATTTTAAAGATGAGGAAACGGAGGCACTTAGAGGTTAAGTGACTTGCCAAAGGCTACACAGAGAGCGGCAGAGCTGGGATTTCATACCAGGGCTGGGCTAGACTATTCTACAGTCTGTAGAAATGAACGATAAACAACTGAAATGGAGCATTTCCGGGACTAGGAATTAGAAGTGAGTACACGCTACCACAGGGGCCAAGTTGAGAGGGAAAGTCAGGAAAGACTTGTGAGCCGTTGGACAGGGTCTTGCCAGGTGGACCGGGATCCACCAGGCGGGGTGGGGCGGGCTCCCGGCAGAGGGCGCCTGTGAGCAGAGGCTCAGGGCAAGGAGCTGGAAGGCCTTAGCTTGGGTGCCTGGAATGAGGCACTGGGGTGGGGATGGCAGGGCAAGGGAAAAAGCTAAAAGGCGGGCATGTGCCTGAGGCCTTATAAGTTCCAGAAAAAATACATAAAAATACTTGTTTCTGGGCCATACTAGTTCACGTGGTTCACTTACACCAGCGTGTGAAGTCATCAGAAAATGAGAGGCACAGCTCCCATGTAACCAAATACAGTGATGCTGTCTCCCGTCAGCTCAGAACTGCTTTTGCTTAAGGCTCCCTAAGCTGCTCCTACACTAAATTTTCATGCCACAGATGTTGAAAACTCCATTTCCTTTAGGGAACAGAACCACAGCGCAGAGCAAAGTCAGGTTTCAAAGGCAAAGCTGCGGTCTCAGACAGGGAAATAGACAATACGAAGAGCAGAGAGCCAGCATTCCTGTTAAAGTGTCGGGGTGCAGGGTGAAGGTGGGTAAGCCCCCACAGCAAGGCACATGAAAAATAAGCTGCTTAAGGAAAACAAAGCAAGTGCAGTTGCAGAGGCAGAAGATGTGTGTATCTTCTCATCCTAGGTAGATTGGTGCAAGAGAACTTAGGGAACTCAGACATCTCAGGAAGGACCCAGCCCAGACAGAAATAATTCCCCGACCACACCAGCAAGGGCTTTCTTTGGTTCCTTAGAGGGAAAGAAATAGGACACTGGTATCTGTATTCACTCTCTAGTGGCCACCCTTTCTCTTTCCTCCCCTCAGCCCACCCAGCTCAAGTCCATTCCCAGAGCAGGAAACTCAAGCTCCAATCCCCAACTCATAACCAGAGGCCTTGGTGGATCCACCCATAGGAATGGTCTCTCACAATGGGCACCACAAGCTCCAATCCCATTCCAGTGCCTCCCAGACCTAATGGGTGGGGCTGGGTCCTCTGTTCCCACCACTGCTCCACATCTAGAAGGGCACAAACGTACTTGGCAGTCCCTCCCTGCCCCAGGCCCAGCTGCTCTTGGATTGGAGAAGGCTGGGGAGCCCACGACAACCTTGCTTTTCCTGCTGCACCATCCACACGAGGCCCTGCAGCCTCTGTGTTGGGGCCTCTGTCTTCAGACTTTTGAAAATGAAAAGGATGAGCACAAGCTCCAGCTCATTCATCTCAGCTGGAGGGTGGCACTTCCTATCCTTCAGTCCCCAAAATGCATCACTCTCCAAGGCATTGAGGTGGTCCCTGACCCTTCTTGCTGGGGAGAACCAAAGCATGTATTTTCATCAATGATGAAGCAGCCTACTACATATATATTTCCACACATGTGAACTGTAGAATAAAATGTGTATTGTTCTCTTTTCGTGGCATGAGCTCAAATACTTTTTTTTTTTTTTGTCTTCATAAAGCACCAGGTTACAGAACCACTTCAGGAACAGATCAACTCAGATTATCTGGAGTGGGTGGTCCCTCATGACAAATATAGTTACAATTCTGGTGTCCAGAGCAGACATGAGACACAGCCCCGTTACAGAATGCTGACTGATCTGCGTTCACATCTGGCTAGATGTGTCATAATCATTCAAATTAATCCAAACACAGAAACACCAAGACGGGCCTATATTATAAGTGAAATGAAATATGGATGAGCCACATGGCTCTTCCAAGAGGCAGAGCTGGGCATTGATTCTAGATATCATCATTGCCTGTGTGTGTGTGTGGGTGTGACACAGAGAGAGAGAGAGAGAGAGAGAGAGAATTGCCCAAAAGCTCTGGGCTGCCCCCATAGTAAGAACCACTCAACACCCCACCCCATCGCCTCCCAGGACCCACTTCTAAAATCCTGATTGGAATTTGTGGTGTGACTGGTGCCCTAGTACCCAGGGAGTCAGCTTTGAGATATATCCCTTAAGACTCCTAGCTTGAATTGTCACCTTCCAGAGGTTACAATTTATAATTTGCTTTTACTTTGCCTAAGATGCAACACCCCCCAGGCTCAAATATTTACCTAAGTGGCGATGCAGGGGAAGACTGCTTATGAAACATTCACAGTTCGCTCAGTCACCTCCAGATTCGGTTTCACACAAGCTGAGCAGCACCTCAAGGCCTCAGGCCACTAATGGCCATCAAGTCACAGCTGTGCCTCCCCACAATTTAAATCTCACACGACTGCTTTTAAAAACCCACCTAACTCAAGCTTGTTAAGTACATAGGCTCTGTGTGATCGATTTTTATCTCAAAGCTGTATCTTTTCCCCTGAAATTATATATAAGTGGTTATTTCTTTTTAATTTTTGTAATAAAGACAGTGCCTTTCCTAGAAAGAAAATTAAGTTGAATTTTGAGGCAAAGCAGGTCTCACTAGGAAATACAATTGAGAAAACATATTACAGACTCTATTACATGTTTACCTCCTTTAAACAGACTCCTCTGCAAACAACTGACGAGCATGTGTTGAGATTAGGATCCTGGTTCCTTTCTTTATGGAGTAAGTTTAGTTGTCTCAGAAAATGAGAACCATTGCCATGCTAGAAGACTCCAGTTTAAAAGCAAACATAAATTTGAAGGATTGTTAATACCATCAGAATCTCTGATGAAACAGTCTACTAACTTCATCAGAAGGTAGAAGTAGAACACGTGTCTTATAATGTTTTCTGCATTTTCATCTTAGTTTGGATATACAGTCAAGCACTGCTTACCAGTGGGGATATGTGTTCTAAGAAACGCATCATTAGGCGATGTCATGCTAACATCATGGAGTGTATTTACACAGACCTCGGTGGAATAGCCTATTACACACCTAGGCTGTATAGTATAACCTATTGCTCCTAGGCTACACACCTATACAGCATGTTACTGTACTGAATACTCTAGGCAATCGTAACACAATGGTATTTGTGTATCTACACATATCTAAACAGAAAGGGTACAGTGAAAATGAGTTATTATTTTCATATGGGACCACTATCAGATAAGTTATTTATTGCTTCACCAAACAGCTGTTATTCAGTGCATGACTGTATTTGAAGGATGCTACCAAAACACCTTCAAGGAGACACCTGTTCCTTACCTGTCACTTTTCGTCAAGCTCCCCTCCCATCTCAGCTGGCCACCATCGCGGCAGGGAGATGGATGGAGTAGCTACTCATAGCTCCTTGTACCTTCCCGTCCAAAGAAGTCTTCAACAGGCTGCAATGACTTGCAGAGAACACAGTGAATAGAGCATGTCTGAAATGCACTCGTGCCCAGCATCAGCAAGAGCCATGACTCACTGGGAACAGTGGAAAATGAGTCACACAGCAGACTCCTGTCTACACTCAACTCATCAGAGACCCAAACCCGAAAATGGGCTAGTGGGCAAGGGTGCTTAACGCACAGCCAGGCCCCATCCTGCAGCATTGGGGGAGCCCCTCTGCCCTCCACCCTTCCCTCAGTTGGTATGGAGCTTTGATGTATTAAACACAAAGGTTTGTAAGACTCAAGTATGGAAGCTTTAAAGTGAAGCAAGGGAGACATCATAGAATGAAAGAAGAGATTTGAGCATCCCAAAGAATCTCTGCAGAACACCAAGAAGTATCCAAAAGAAATTTCCACAGACTAAAAATTAAGGAAATCAGGCTCACCATACTCAAATACATTCTTCTTGGAAAGCCCATTACAGACTCTGAAGTAAAGACCTGTTCCACTCTCTCTAGAGCGGAGCAGAGCCGACCTCATGAGCATGCGACCTGTGTGGCCACACACGGCCCCGACCTTAGAGGAGCCCACGCTTAGGTTAATGCTCTGTGGTCACTGTCTTGAAATTCTTAATGATTTTTTAACAAGGGGTCCCACGTTTTCATTTCGCACTGGACCCCACAAATTTTGTAGCCCTCTCTGACCCGGTTCTCCTGCATTGGCAACACCTCTGAGCAACAAGGGGACACCATCTGGGAGGGGCTGGCTTGAAAGAACTGAAAACTCCCAGATGGGATATGTTACCTGCCTGGGGGTTGCCTGCCCACAAAATTTTTCTTCCAGGTTGTCTGAATTTTTTCACTTCACTTTGTCAAATGGCTTGAAATGTCTTCCTATTGGGAAAAAATGGTGAAGAAAGAGGAAGCAAAGAAGAAAAATTCTCTTAAACATGCCAGGACATCAGTCATTCAGATAACGGTATGAATTAATTTAATGTACCTGCTTCCCTTCCAACCACTGGCTGAGATCAGTGGCAACGTTTCCACTGGGCAGACAGAGGCTGTAGGGTGGTCTGGAACGGAGGCCACAGGGGTGGCCTCTGGGCAGCAGTTAGGACACTGAGGTCAGGGAGTGAGAGGACAGGGGCTCCAGCAGGGAGACGAGGTGTGCAGAAAAGAATTAAGAACATGTTAGTGATACACTTGGCCCATTGCAGAAGTTTGCCTGGGACAGGCAAGTAAGTTGCGACTGTTTTCCCTCCATACCATGAGTCCTATGCCATAATGAATTACAGAATGAATTAACATCAGTCATGCTCCAAAGACACATACAAATGGGCCTGACACTGTGCATACATATTAGATTTTCTAAGGGAAAAAATGTCTTTAAAATACCAGACCACTGATCTATAAATTAATTTTCAGTACAGCCCTATCCAAAGGTTAGTAGAATAGTGAATCCTATTCTACTGATACACATATCCAAAATAAATACCAGGAAGTACATTCCTACAAATAATGTTTTTTAACGTTTGTTGGTCCTTTCCTTGGATACTCTCAATTAGTCAAATAAAAGAAACAATAACTTTCAGCATCACTCACCAAGAATATTGACAGTTGAAACTCACCGATTAGATATTTTAACTTAGAATGTGATGATACCGCTCCTAATTCATCCTTAAGTGAAGGGAAAGATGGATGAATTTCCATATTTCCCTGGAAACCAGCAGGAGCGACTCGCCCCCTTCACGGAGGGATGCACAAGTCCATGGTGGGACCCAGTTCCCAGCCGAACACGTGCTCTCTGCTGGCCCAGGTGTCCACGATCACCAGGCCCCAGGCCTGTGTGGCCCACAAAGCCTTTCTCCCTGCACACTGCCATGCAGCAGGTAAACTACACAAAGCACCTGCTATGGTCACTTTAAATGCCTTTCTTCTAATCCTGATGACAGTCTTTGGGATCAGCACCATCAGCCCTATTTTGTAGATGGGGAAACTGAGGCTCAATGAAGTAAGAGGTTTGTTTACTCAAAGAGGTTTGTTTACCTAGCAAGCTAATGGTAATGTTGGGCTTAAGAACACAAGCTCTCTGCTGACCTCTGTGCTGCTTGGGACAACATGTAGGTGGGTGAAGGGAGTTGGGAAAAGGTGAGGGGAAATGAATATTGAAGACTCACTGCCCACTTTCCAACTTACCTTGCAGCCAGGCTAAGCACCAGCCACAGGGGGACAGAAGGAGGGTCCAGTTTCACCCAGGAAGATGTCTCAGCCCCAGACCCAGCCTACAGGCTCTGCTCCACTGTCACTACCAAGCCTGTGATCTGTCATGGTGTCTCCGCCCAAGATCACCAAAGAGACTCTTCATAGGTGCCACAGACTGCAGAGGCTACACTGGAGAGGATGTGGCAGGAGCAGCAGCTGTCATTAACATCGGGAAGGTTACGTTGTACGTGACCATGAGCAAAGAGAATGAGAGGGTCTTGTTTTTTCAGTGCTCTCTTGTTTCCTTATCGTTTTGTGTGTGCCCCAATGGCTCTTATAATGTCCCAAAACATCCCCTTGGATCTTGTCTCATGAGTGTTTAAATATTATTTGTATTATGGCCTTTTTCATTCTAATAAATGTCAATGTGTGGCATTCTTTGTTAATGGAACCATGCCACAAGAATGATGTAGAAGGTAAAATCAACATTAGTCATAAACATGTAAACTGCTAACATATATAAATGTTCTGAATTTTACCTTTCTAACTCTGTTTTTTTTTTGTAAATATCTTATGTATTTCCTCCTGGGCTGCTACCCACGGTCCCACGTCCCACGGTGGTTCTGCATATTCCAATCACCAGGGCATCCTTCACACAGTGCAGCCCCAGCCCACACCAAGTGAACGGTCTCAGAATCCCCAGATGATGCAAATGAGCTTTTAAGATTGAGAAGTTCTAGGGCAGTGAACTCAAACTTGGCAGCAAGTTGGCATCACCCCGGGATGATTTTAAAAGTACTGGTGCCTGGATCCCACCCCCAGAGATTTCTGAGTAATTGGTCTGGATGAGCGTGAGAAAAGCTCCCCAGGGGTCTCTAATGTGCAGCCGAGTTTGAGAACCATTGCAGAGCTCAAAAGGAAAGACGGCAAATTAAAGAGCCAAAGAAGTAAGAAACAAAATCATTCACACACTTCTCTGAACAGTCGGAACCCAACACTCCTGCCTCGGTTCAGGTCTCTTCCAAAGGCAATTATCAGGGAAGGTACAGGTTGCTCCTCACACCTCCCCGGGCTTCCTGCCTGGCTCTGAAAAGCTTGGACCTTAAAGCTTGAACCTCAAAACAAAGAGCCCTGGGTTACAGTCCCAGCTCTGCCCCTTCCAGAAGGGTGGCAAAGGGCTCCACACGCAGTACATGCTCCATAAACATTGGCTGTTTAATTACCGGTGATCTTTCTTAGTTGCTTGCTGGTAATAACTAATAATGCTAATTAACACTTAAATAGACTTACTATGTTCCAGGCACTGTTCTAAAAGGTTTACATATATTAACTCATCTAATTCTCACAATAGCCTTGTAAAGGAATCCAATTATTAGCCCCATTTTACAGATGAGCAAACTGAGGGACAGAGGGGCTGAATGACTTGCCCAAGGTCCCATAGTGAGTGAGTGGCAAAGCCACGCAGGGCTCCAGAGCCCATGTCCCTAACCACTCGCAGGACTGATCCTGTTGCCTCTACCTGCTCACATTCCTAAACTCTGTCCCACAACCCTTAACCTGGAGGGAGGCGGCCACTGACTGAGATTCGACAGAGGCTAATGTGATCACCCATCGCCCAAGCGCCCCTGCACCAGCCCCTCTCCCAACAGCCCGGGAGAGCTCAGCGCTTCCTTCTCTTTGTCGTCTGACTGCCCACCTCACCTCGTTGTAGGTTTGACATCTGCTTAAGCAATTGTACCTACATCTTCTCTGTTTGTTGAAAGGCTTAAACAAAATAACTTGTTTAAAGGCCCAGGCACGGTGCCCAGCACTGAGTACTTGCGGCCAATATTTATTTCCCTGGCATCCTTGCTGAGTTTGACTTCCCAAGCCCCTTGGGGAGTATTTCCTCCTGAGCAACGTGCCTGCAATTCCATTAGCCCAACAAGCAGCTGTGCCTTTCATTTGGGCCCCACAGATGGGCCGATGGGGCTGGTCTAAGACCCAGTGCTGGTAAGTGGCAGCAAGTGTCAGGGGATAAAGGCAGCACACGGAAGGGACCACTGCCCCACAGAGAAACATCATTGCCACGACAGGCCGGCATCAGAGCATTATTTGCTCACCACTCCATCAGCCCACTGGCCCTAAGCTGAATCATTCCTTCACCGCTTATCCACACAGACAGTCTGCAGAGAGCTTTGCTTGCCCCGAGTCTGCACCCAACCCAGCTCCAAACCCTTCCCTCCAGGCCTCCCTGAGCCTCCCGTGTAGCCTTGAGGGTTCGATTCAAGCATTTCTCCAAAGTCACTCCTGCTCTGATGTTCACCCATGCCAAGAATTACCAGTAATGCTTGTATTTATTACTTCCTGATTGCCCAAACCTTTTATTGAGCTTCCTAGCAGCCAATTTTAAGGTACTATTCAGTAATATTGCTGTTTCTGAATCATCCATTAGCTTCCCGCATGGATGGCTCTGCTTTCTGTCTGGTTCTGTCTGTCTGTCTGGGCATCATCTTTGACATTTTCCTGGGCCCTTATTTTTAACCACACAGTCTACAAAACCAATCAGTGTAAGCATGGGTAAGAACTATCCCCACCTTCTAGAAATCTCCCATCACATGAAAGCATATGTAGGAAACCTTCCTGATCTAGGCTGCATGGGTTTCTGAGAGGTCATGGCATGCTGTTTCCCCGTGGTTTCCGAGACAGCTTTAGGAAAACAGAAAACACACCTGTAAACAGGGTGGCAGGACTAGATGAGCCTTGATATTCTCTGACCTGTGGGCAGTCCCCACGGAGGGGAAGCAGAGCCCCAGGCATTTCTGGCGCTCCCTGTCCCACTCTTCCCTGCTGCCTCCCTCCTTCCTCTCTCTCCCTCCTCCTCCTCCTCTCCTTTGTCTCCTGAATGTACCGCTGTGCTTTTAGATGAGCTGCTGGCAGCTCAGTGGGGACACAAGCAGAGCTCATTTTCCCCCTCTATAATCTGAATTAAAGACTAAAAATACCAGCATGCACCCTAAATTGGTAAGAGCAGTTGAAGCGGGGGTGGTTAAAAGTACGTTTTTTACTTTATATTGTACATAATTTTTTAAGTATTGTGATTATGGGTAATAGTTGCCTCCTCTTTTGTATTTTTCCATTATTCTAACATTTTAACTCAATTCATGCCTTTTGGAGATTAAATAAATGAATAATAAAGATTTATAGTTCCAATCAAATGAGTTTTTCTCCAATTCAGAAATTCCACGGCAGTTATGTTTGTTTCATCTGGGTTCTATGAATGAATATGCCACACTCCACATTCAAGCCTTGCAAGATGGTAACAAAAGCCAAGAGGGAGTCAGAAGGGAGAGGAAGGGGTGATCTTTGGATGAAAAAGGTGTGTGCCCAGCCAGGGCCAGAAGCTGAGGCCCGTGAGCTCCCCGGCTTGTCTCCTGCCTTCCTCCTCTAGCACCCCGTATTCTAGAAGACTTCCCGCATCCATTTTCCTAGCTTATTTTGCAGTCTCCTTTCGTAGTTAGGGTGTAGTTAGAAAGAGATTTATTTTTTCCATATTTGATACAGGGGCTCATCTATTGGTGCTGGATGCTAGACACACACGTGCAGACCGAAGTGATGCTCTGTCTGCATTGTTACCAGACACCGATTGATGCTCTGGAAAGGACGCAGTGCCAAGAGGCAGGACTCTCTATGCAAACGGTGCTCTGCATGCTCTCAAGTGCAGGCTCAGACCTAAGGTAAGCTCCTATTCAAAACGTAAGGCCTAAATTTATCTCAATTCACGTATTGTCAAACTTCCTGCCACACATTGCCACAGACACATTTCTCTGCCTCAAACTCATTCCCATCAACCAAGAATAAGTGCTTAGCATCGTCATTGTATTTTAACCAAAAAGAGTCCAAACCAAGTATAAATTGGTAAATCTTTTGGAGGGCAATTTGGCAACACCTACCCAAATTTATTTGATTTACTTGCCTAAGTGTGCAGAAATACATGCACATACCTACATATTATAGCATTGTTTGTAACAGAAACATTGGAAACAACATAAATCTATCATTGGAGGACTAATTAAATAAATTATTGTGCCTCCATACAATGGAATATATACCATCATTAAAAATAATGAGGTATGTCTCTAAATACTAACAATGAAGATGTCTAAGACACATTGTCAAGGGAGAATAAAACAGGTCCATTCTATATATGAGAAGCCTACTTATATAAGCAGAAAAACTGTTTATATGCTCTTACAGATATAAAAAATGTAGAAAATATTTGATTTAATATATTATATTCTAATATAAGGCTTATGATGTGCCAGGCACAGTTTTAAGCTCTTTATGGGTATTAATTCATTTAATTCTCCTGAGAACCTCTGAGGTAGGTGCTGTTATTATCCTGACATTTCAGATAAGGAATGAGAGTCACAGAAAGCCCGAGGTCACACGCTGAAAGCCTGTGACTGTCACAGCTGAGAGTCTAATCTGGGCACTTTAGCCTAGCATCTCCTTAACCAGTACAACACGCTCCTTCTTTCTAGTAAATACTGGTTTAAATTTCTTTTAAATTGGTAGCTATTGCTTTTATTTTAAAAATTTAAGAATTAACAGCAAAAAAAAAGGGTCTAAATGTATTTGGGGCGTATCAGTTGCTGTTATAAGGCGTCAAACACGTTTGCTGCCTCAGGGTTCAGGTTTTTAAGGACAGAATCTAGAAATGTGAGCAGGTTATTCATCTCTTAAGTAATAGAAAAAGCAGAATTTTTTTCAACTCTTGATGCTTCCTGAAATCCAGCTCAGGAGAGAAAGCTGGTTTTCAGACACGCTTCTAAGAGGTCCTCGTGGAGGAGCCAGGAGTGCGAGCCTGGAGCAAGGGAGCTCTGTTCAACAAGGGGGCCAGGAAGTAGACTGGGAGGAGACATGTGTTGGCTGTGGACACCCAACAGTCAAGGAGACCTTAGAAATCTCATAGCAATTACCCTTCCCTCTAAGGTGGACACTTAAGTTGTTGGAAATGCCTCACAGCTTACCTCCTATTGGTGGTTTTGGCATATTAGAAGTACTGAGAGATGTATAAGAGGGTGTAGAGAACGAAGAAAATGTAATCAGCTGGAAAACAAAAAGGAGGAAGCTTCAGGATCTGACTAAGGAGGGAAAGTAGCAACCCCAAGCCACACGTATAGGAGCCAGCAGGAATGCAGGCGCAGGGAGGGGGATCCCAAAGACACTCGTGTCTGCTGGGGATCAGCATAAGAGTCAGGAATTTTGGTTGCAAATAACAAGAACCAGCCCGAGGTAGCTTAAGAAAAAGGCAGGGGGTACAGTATTACAAGGACAGGTGGGTGTCCCACAGAAGCCAGCAGCAGCTCACAGCCAGGTAAGAGCAGAACTGGAAACTGGAAATCCAGAGGACCTGGGAACAGAATTCTCAGACCTGCCCAAATCGCAGTTGGTAGACACCTTTCACCCCACCCACATGGCAGAGGGAAGCAGTGTCTCTATTTGGTCATCTTCCCCAGGCTTTAGTGGTTGGCTTCCAAAAACCAAGAGACAGTTCCAACATCTATAGCAAGTTGGCGGTGTCCTTGGCTCCCTGGATTATTTTGCAATCTGCTGCTCACACCTCTTAGCCTTCTTGACAGGAGGAAGGGGAGAGATGGCATTTCCCTTTCTCTGGGTAATGCCAACTTCTTTTCTCTTCTCATTTCTATCTTCCTTCTTTCTTCTTCTATGACATTTCTTTGGCTGGCCAGAAAGTCAGTTACAGTCTCCCTTATGGCATCTCTTGCTCTCTCCCCCAGCCACAAACCACTCCCATGGTACAATTTCTGGAATTGTTAATTGACTGCTCAAAAGGGAACCATTCTGTTGTCTGCATCTAAGCTTGACTGCATGCACAGCTGTAGCTCCCAGGGGTCACGGTACTGCAGAGAGCTGGGTCCAAAAACCTTAGACTGCCAATCTCATCTCAGGATTCCTAGTTTTCAAATGAGGGCCTGTCTTAGTTTGATTTCCACTAAAAGCAGAGCCTGAGATGCAGACTCAGTGCAGGTAGTTTATTTGGATGGTGATCCCAGGGAGCAGGAATGGGGGAGTATGAGAAAAGTTCAAGTTAAGGGTACGTTATTGTGATCATCTCTGTAGGCAACAGGGGCTGCATTCTGCTGGGGACCTCTGGGAAGTGCCCTGTTTCTTCCCAGAATTACCAGCCTGAAGTTGAATCTTGTTGGTCCAGAGGCTCCAATTCTCTTTTGTTTAAAGGTCATCCCCAGGGCTCTGTGTGCCTCTCCACTTCTTGGTTCTTGCTCCTGTGCATGGGCCAAGAGGGCTCATGAAGGGCTTTTGAAGAAGGTCTTCAAGGCAGAGAGCGAAAAACAAATAAATAAGTCAATCCAAGCTCAGAGCAAGACGCCGTCAGCAGAAGGGAACTCAGAGCTTGCAGGGAACTGTCCACCACACTGCAGCCAAATTCGGGGTGGGCTGAGGGGATGTGACACGAAACCCCATCTAGGATATGTTTTTAATTGCTCAAAGTAATGTATGCACATAGTAAAGAGGAAAACTAAGTAGGGAAGCATATACAATAAAAAGCAGCATCCCCTGCTCCACCTCTGCTCATACCAAACCCCACTGCCCACAGCCAACCACCTGTAACCGTTGCTAGTTCTTCTATCACCTCCAGTTACCTCTATTTCTTACACTTCCTCAAAAGAAATACACTGTAAAAATCATCCATCCTCTCCATAGCAAGGATTTCTCTTGAAGCTTTGGTTTTTTTATCCTAATCTCTGGTTTTACAGATAAGAAAATGTGAGAGGGATTTGACCTGGAGAATTAGCTCTCTGCATACGAGTGTTCATGGCTCATCAGGGTGGCTCTCAGCACTGGGCTCTTCAATACAGGAAGCCTAGGAGGTTCAGTGCCACCACCACCACAATGAAGTGAATATTGCAATAAAGTGAGCACAAGAGTTTTTTTGGTTTCCCAGTGCATAAATTATGTTTACACTACACTATGAGTATACTATATAGTCTATTAAATGTGTAATAACATTATGTCTAAAAAACAATGTGCATCCCTTAATTAAAAATACTTTATTGCTAAAAAATCCTAACGATCATCTGAGCCTTTGCGGAGTCATCGTCTTTTTGCTGGTGGAGGTTCTTCCCTCCATGGTGAGGGCCTCGGTCCAGACGAGGCATTGGCTTAAGGGAAGGTTGTGGCAGGTTTGATCTTCTCTCCAGACCTCTCAGACTTTCTCCATGTCAGCAATAAGGCTGTTTTACTTTCTTATCATTCATGTGTTAACTAGAGTAGCACTTTTCATTTCCTTTAAGAACTCTGCATTCACAACTTGGCCGTTTTGGTACAACAGGCCTAGCTTTTGGCCTATCTCAGCTCTCAACATACCTTCCTCACTAAGCTGAATCATTTCTAGTTTTTGATTTAAAGTGAGAGACATCAACTCTTCCTTTCCCTTGAACACTTAGAGGCCATCATAGGGTTATTAATTGGCCTGATTTCAGCCTTATGTGTCAGGGAACAGGAAGGCAAGAGGAGAGGGAGAGAGACAGGGGAAAGGCTGGTCAACAGAGCAGTCAGAACACACGTGACATTTATCAATTAAATTTGCCATCTTATATGAGTGAGGTTCATGGCACCCCAAAACAATTCCTATAGTAACATCAAAGATCACTGATCACAGATCACCATTGCAAATATAATAATAATGAAAAACTTTGAAATATTGCAGAAATTACCAAAATATGACACAGAGACACAAAGTGAGCACGTGCTGTTGGAAAAATGGTGCCCATACACTCGTTTGACGCGGGGTTGCCACAAACCTTCCATTTGTAAAAAACTCAATATCTGAGAGGTGCAATAAAACAAGGTAAGCCTCTATAAACAATCAAGACCTCAGTCTATGGGAAATGCTTGGATTCATACAATTTATTCCCATGCCTGTGATGACTATAGGAAACAGAGATAGCTGTGGTAATGCAAAGGCGAAATCCTAAAGCAGGAGAGAAGTGGAATTGCAAATCTGAAAAGTGGTGCTATGGTCGGGGCAAATTGCTTTGGGTAAACACCGACTCTAATAAGAACTGAATTTCTGAAAATGCTACATCCAACTCAAGGAGACACCTTGGAACTTGGTGGGCTTCCTATGAAGACTCACAACTTCCCTTCACCCAGGTAGCATAGATAAGTGTCTTTTAATTGTATGATGGACATATGTGTCTGAGGTAGCTACACACCCTAGATTTGCTGAAACAAACACATTTACAGAAATTCCACCCAAATGGCTCCTTAAGACCCTTGTTAGACCACATATATGGTGGCACAAGACATTCACTGATAAAAAGAGCTGTAAACCTAGCCCTAGAGTAAGAGTTGAGCCCAGCAGTCATGAATCTCAGCACTGGCACACTGCACTGCATGACCCTGAGCAAGTTACTCAACCTCTCTGTGCCGTGGTTTACTCAAAAATAAATGAGGGGTAATAACAGAATCTACTTCAAAAGATTATTGTAAGGATTAAATGAGATAGCATAGTGCTTCTCCATCCATCTGTGGTGAAAGAACATATTTTTAAAATTTTCAATCTGTTCTGAACTGGCTGCAATAAAATTATCAATTATATAGTAGTGGCAAGTACAAGTGCTTAAACACATACTCTCAGTTTCTGTACTTGTCTTAAATTGGTAACAAACTGTTGTCAATAAGAACCGGTACATGGACCACACTTTGAGTAACACTGCAATCACATATTTAAAAAGGGCTTTTCATGGTTTCTGGCATGCAGTAAGAGCTCAATAAATGTTGGCTTTTAAAATTATTTTTGCCTGATATGTGTTCATTTTATGGTAAAAGCTCTTATTGATGGGAGCCGTGTTGTCAGGAACTGTCTCAGGCTGAGCTGGAGAGAGCTGAGCTGTCAGGGTAGCAAATTAAAAACGACAGATAAGCCAAAGTAAAGGTGAAAGTAGAACCTTTAATCACTTACTGCGATAATAAAAGCAAGAGGCTAAAACCAGAGAAAGCAGCTGTCTCTCCCTTGTTCCGTTTCCCTGTGGAACAGTGTACCGTTGAGGATCAGGTGGATCTACTCAGATGTCAGGGTGTCTCACTGCCAAGGGAGCCCAGAACAAAAGGTTTCTACAGATTTAGGGACCTGGGGGCTGGAGGAAAGGAGAGGCTGGAAGTGGAAAAGTACTGGATACTGAGTCAGAGAGGGGAAAATTATCTTCAAGGTTTCCTTCCCGATAAGGAGACCTCCCAGTGGAGGTCTTTGGCTAGGAATGCACCACGCATTGAGTGCAACTCCGCTTGGCGACCACACTGCACATGCTGTGTGAGAGGGCAGCTTTCCCCCAGGACACTGCCACGGAAAGCCTTTGTCATTGCCTAGGGTCAGGCCTGAAAATTCACACATAGATTTTTGTTTGGCCAGGAGCTTGTGACCAAAGCAACTTCCTAAGAAAAGGCAAAATTCGAATGACAAACACTTGCTCTTCAATGTGGCCTTTTTAGAGAAATATTCTGACTGCAGTGAACAACCCTATTTGAGAAAAAGTGTTTTGTAACTCAGATGTTTCTAAATAAACAAATAGCACCATTTAGGAAATCCACCTCAAAAACAAATGCAAAGTCTATGAATAATTTGAGCAAAATGAAGGATCTTTTTTTAAAAAGTATGGTAAGAGAGGTGGCATAGCAAAACTCTTTTTCTTCCTTAGAAGAAGGAATATTTCTTAAAAACCATTCCATGAACCACAGACTTGGTTATGATAACTTTCCATATCTTTCAAATTACTCGAGTAGGAAAATATCTACACAGTCACAGAATTCTCATTAGCTTTGCCCAGTAAATTTATTAGTGCTGATTGTATCAATGCTCACTTCTTTTAGTCTCCTTTTATGATTGAGATATTCTTTTTAAGAAGGACTTTGCCAAGTTAGACAGGACCCAAAGGTATGAAATGAGGATAGTAAGAGATAAAAGTTGGGAATCTTTAGCTAGGAAAAGAAACTCGCAAGGATGAGGAGATAACGACTATCTTCAATATTTCCTAGATTAGACATAATCAGAGATAAATTAACTGGGACAAATGAATAAAAGTAACAAAGAAGCATATTTGAGATACACATGTGCATACACACACAAATATTTTAACACAAAGAAATTCAAGAATTTTTAACAATAGGCCATGTCTTAGTTCAAGTTTCTATAACAAAAATACCATTATATACTGGGATAAAAATAAATAAGCATTTATTTCTCACAGTTCTAGGGGCTGGGAAGTCCAAGGTGAAGGTGCCAGTAGATTTAGAGTCTGGTGAGGACCTACTTCCTGGCTTGTAGAGAGCCACCTTCTTGCTGTGTCCTCACATAGCCAACATAGAAATCATCTCTCTCATGTCGTTTCTTTTAAGAGCATTAATCCCATTCATGAAGGCCTCCACCCTCATGACCTACTGACTTCCCAAAAGCTCCACCTCCAAATACCTTCACATTGGGGATTAGGGCCTCAACATATGAATTTTGGGGTGATACAAACATTCAGTCCATAGTAGGCTACCCAATCAGAAAACCAAATATCTGTAGCACCCAACATTTTTTAATGATAAGAATGGTGATGGATCGATTAAAGCATAAATACAAAAACAACACAAAAAAAGGTTTTATCGACTTCATTCAGAATGCATAATATTGACCAAGTCAATGAAATTAGTGGCACTAACAGAAATAAACTAGTCTCAAAAAAAAGAGATCTATTCAGTAAGAACATGTCTAAATTCTGACTCCAGATTTATCTCACAAACAGTAGCTCTTAACTTGTCTCTCAATTTTTATTTAACTTGTATTTTAACACCTTCCTAGAAAAGAAAGTATTTTCATAAAGTTAGATAGAAGCAGAAGTTGCCTAAACTTTAGCCATATAAATTTCATAACAATCCTAGAAGTAACATACTGACTTTTAACAGTACATAGATTCCATATTACCTTGGAAGTCATCATTATCCTTCAGCTCAACTAAGTCCCCTCAAAACTAAGCCAAACTAATAGGACATATTCTTGAAAGTTCATCACATCCTGAGGTTTACACTCGAAAGGCTGTTGCAGAAACATAATGCATATTTCATACTCCTCCAATATCTGTGAATTTCTCCTGAAACTGTGTCTTTACTTCCACAAAACAGCTCTGGAATTCCATAAAACATGTGATTCTACCAAACTCAGGACAGTTCAGTTCAGTTCAGACAGTTCAAGAACAGAAAACTAGACCCAAGCTGGCTCAGACACTGAATATAATTTATGGGCTCACACAATGTAAAGTTCAAAGCTAGCACAGACCTTAGGCATGGTTTGCTCAGGATTCTAGCTCAATATCTCTGCACTGCTCTTGACTTTATTTCTCTGTGATGATGGCTTCCCATAGTGACACATGGTGGCAGCGAGTTCAGGCTTTATATCCATATTTTTTGTCATCCAAAAAGAAAGAGATTTCCTGTGTCCCACAAATCCCAGCAAATTTTCCAAGTATTACATTGATTAGGCAAACTCTGAAGCAATCCTTTGGACTAAGGGAATGTTATGCACTGAATGGCTTAGAGCTGGGTTACCTGGAGCAATAAATGCAGAGGCAAAGGAGGCAGGGCAAGGTCTGGATTTGTAGCATTTGCCAATTTCCATGGTGTAAATACCTCTACTCCACCCAATAAAGTGTGTGAGACAGAGGAAAAGTGGAAACACTATGAAGAATGCCAGAAATATTGTCAAAAGGCAGGAAAGGAAGAAATAACAGAACACATTTTAAGGCATTGAGGGAAAAAGAATGCCTTTTCCTGATTTAAGCCTACTTAAATGGTTACATATATAAAGACTGGAATAATAGATACCAACATATGAACAGTTCTTATTTCTCAGTGGTAGAATTATGAGTAACCTTCTTCCTTTGGTATATATATATATATATATATATATATATTTTTTTTTTTTTTTTTTTTTTTTTTTTTTTTTTTTTTTTTTTGAGAAAGAGTCTCACTCTTTTGCCCGGGCTAGAGTGCCCTGGTGTCAGCCTTGCTCACAGCAACCTCAGACTCCTGGGCTCAAGCAATCCTACTGCCTCAGCCTCCCAAGTAGCTGGGACTACAGGCATGCGCCACCATGCCTGGCTAATTTTTTCTATATATTTTTAGTTATCCAGCTAATTTCTTTCTATTTTTTTAGTACAGACGGGGTCTTGCTCTTGCTCAGGCTGGTCTCAAACTCCTGAGCTCAAACGATCTGACCACCTCGGCCTCCCAGAGTGTTAGGATTACAGGTGTGAGCCACCGTGCCTGGCCTATTTTTTAAAATATACATACATATGAATAAACAACATATTACTTTTACAATAGGGAAAAAAATCATATTTTTGTAATATTATTTGCCTAAACAAAATCAAAGCACATCTGGAACAATGCCAGAATTCAGCACTCCTAATGTAGCATTTTGTATTTAATTATATATAATCAATCAACAAGCATTCCTCTCATGCAGAGGAATAGAATGAAATTGTTAGTAAAGGAAATGGCTGCTTTTCCACATTATAAACTTGCTCCTTCTGCAACAGTCACTCAAATACTTATTGATCACCATAATAGTTTTCATAAATTGTTCTAAAAACAATTTTGTTAACATTCATCTTTTTAACAATATTCCAAAATTTTAATTGGAATAAAATCAAAATGAGTGCCTGTTTTACAGATTAATCATCTTATTCAACTATTACCGTGATGCTTACTTACAGCTGCAAGTCATGAAAGAATGGGAAAAAATGATGAAGTTGATGGACCATCAAAACTATCTACTAATTATATGAGGAACTTAAATTATCAAAAACTAAGTGGTTCTCCTTGCTTTAAAAAAATTATAATGTCTGAGTGGCAGATGAAATGAAATAAGATGGAAATTCATCTTTCTTCCTCTGCTCTCATTCATGAAGCTTTTTGTTAATTTCAAAATGGAAGGTATGAAGAACTAATGAGATTTTTGCCTGAAGCATATCCCTCTAAGCCCATATCTATTTAAATTAGAAATTCACCGAAATAGGATGTACGTTTTCAGTAATTCTTGAAAAATAATTGCCTCCAAATAGCAATCTTGAAAGATAAAGAAATGATACAAATGTATTCAAGAAAACAACTGTCTGAATCTATATATTTTTTCTCTTGAGTCTTTTTTCAAACTGAAGGTTTCAGATGAAATGTTTTATGTCTATTCAAGTGCTTATTTCTATACCTAGCATAAGATCAAATCATTTTGTCATGGAAGAAAAGCAGCAACTCTAAGACACTATAGTGAAATTCATGTGCCACAGCACATACGTTTGAAGAATTTACAGTGCAGTGACCATAAGAGTAGAAGATGATTTTCTCCCCAGGGGTCTGTCTTTCATACTAGATTAAAAACCCCTAGAGGCAAGGAATTTTCTTTGTGTCATCAGCATCTTTGCATATTGATGGACATATAATAGGTTTCCATGAATATTCATTAAATACACGCAGCAGTAATTGATTGAAGCTCTGCCTTGCCCCATGTCTCAAATTCACTAATCCAGGAACAACTGTAAATTTACATACGCAGAGATGTAAAACTGGGTGGAGCACATAGTCACATGGTGGCTTCTCAAGTCATACGTAGTCCATCCATTCCCAAAACCACAAAGACTCCCTGAGCCTTTTGACCCTTTCTAGGTCAAAGAATTTGTTGAATCTCTGTCTTATTCACTGAAAGCTATTGCCTGATTCAGTCTTCAAGGGGTCCTCCCAGCAACCTATCAAGACAAGCACCAGGTGCCTTACCAGAACACTGAATCCTGAGTTATGGGTGCCCCTCTGTCAAAGAATTCTCACCCATCCAGCCTAGATTCCTCCCCTCTCAGAAGTAAGATTCTCAAAATCCACCCTCCACCATGTGCTCTGCCAGTTCCTCCAGGTACTGATTAGCCAGATCCTGCAACTCCATCATAAGGACTGTTTCATCCTAAAGCAAGGCTCTCCTTCCCCATCCAGGGTAAGCTAAGACTGGAATCTGGTCATCGGCCTGAAGGCAATGAGGGGTGGTGAGGCTGAGCTAGGGGAGAACCAGCAAGTCCGCCTCACCCTCCCCTGAGGCTTTTGCAAGGCATCCAGGCACTGGGGGCAGGGATGGGTGTTTTCCTTTGGAAAGGACAAAGGAGCTACTTCTGCCAATGAGGAGGATCCAGAGGAATTGGGGGGGTTAAGGTTACCAGCCTGTGTCTCAAAGTCCCCATCTTTTCCTCTCAGGGCCCTAAGTTTGACAGAGGAGCCTTGCCAAGGTGACGCACATAATATGTCCTGTGGTTTTGCCACCCTTACATTAAATCCAGAGCTGGATTTTCAGCACTGTCCTCATGGTAGCTGTGAAATGTGAGTACTTTAAAGCAGCCTTAGGAACACTCTAGCTTACGGAGCATGGCTTAACTGTGTCTATGATTCTCTTTTTATAAAGCTACCAATTCTTTTAAAAGAAGATGCCACAATCTTATGAATTTTCTTCTTCCCATAGCAACCAAATGCATCAGTAACATATCTACCAATGCCTTGTCTACTAACAATACTTCTCAATAAACCACCGAGTGAAAACTTCAGTAACTGATGTGAATGTTAGCAGAATACCCCCCTGCAGAGATCTCTGCATTCCAGAACCTGTGACTATGTTACCGTACATGTTGACAAAAGGGACTTTGCAGAAGTGATCGAGGTTTTATATTTTGAGATGGGCAGATCATCCTGGATTATCAGTTGGGTTCAATCCAATTGCACACATCCTTAAAAACAGATGCTCTGGATAAGAAGAGAGAGCTTGTGACCATAGAAAGGTCAGGGAGATGCCACTGTACTGCTGGCCTCTGAAGGCAGAGTAAGGGCCCCAGGCCGTGGAATGGAGGTGGCCTCTAGAAGCTGGAAAAGACAAGAAAACCGTTTCTCCTTTGGAGCCTCCAGAAAAGAACAGAGCCTCACTGACACCTTGATTTTTAACCCAGTGAGACCTCTGTCATTAAGATGATAAATTAATACATTTGTGTTGTTTTAAGCCACTAAGTTTATGGCAATTTGTCACCACAGCAGTAGAAAACTAATTCAGGATGCCAGGGCATGCCAAGGTTGTCAATGTTCCCCTTATCACCAGCAACAAAGTCCCCATTGCTCTCAGACAGACAGCAGTTCAACTCCAACACCCAGGCCTGAGGGTCTGCGTTCTAGGCCCACTCCTGCTACCAATTGTCGTACCATGGTTCCCTCGAAACAAAGCCTGTGGCAAACTTACATACTAAGGCGTTATGGGAAAGTACAACCCCAGGACAGCAGGAGAAGGGGGCAAGGAGATGGTGTCAGCAAGTCTAAGAGCATATCACTTATCTAGCCACAGCTTCACAAGCAAACACAGCCAGTTGCTTGTCATGTGGCACAGCTCCCAGACAGAGCATGTGAAACCGCTTCATCTCCCAGGAGTCCATCAGGGAGGGGAAGAAAGGGAGATGCATGTATGCTCCGGAGCACATCTCCTGTCTTCAAATTTCCAACTAATGAATTAGAAGTTTTCCTCCACACTTCCAAGGTGTTCGCCCACTAGGGCAGCCACTAGGAACCCCAGACTCCATGGCCTGAGTGCAGCGCTTCATTTGGGCCACAAGGGGAGCAAAGGGACAGGACTCCCTCAGTCCAGTAGGGTCATGGCCAAGTGCAGGGTTGATGCAGCTCCTGCCAAGACGAGAACCGCAGAAGCTCCCCAAGCAGGTGGGGAGAACTGAGACCCAAAGGCAGAAGGAGATGGGGGACTCTCCACTGAGGGGTCGGGGGAGCAATGTGAATCTAGGGAGACCATAAACTAGGTCTGATACAACTTAGACATTTTCATAATGTGAGACCTCCAAAATTAGAAACCGAAGACAAATAGCTGAGGCAAAATTTCTATTTTTTAAAAGTTTTATAATTATAAAATTTCATCAGCACACACACACACACACACATACATACACACACACAGAGCACCTAATCCGTAACTACTATATGTTGGTATACAGACTTTAAGGTTGACCAACCATGCCCAGAGGATTTTTTGGACTGCACTGGAAAAGTTCCACTTTTCTGAGTCTAATGTTTCTATGTTAGGTTAGCACTTCTGTTAGGCAATGGGGAAATTAGACAAGACCCTACTATCTTAGCTAGATCTTATTGGAAGGGCTGGACCTGCTATCCATTGGCACTCTTTGATTCCAAGATGTCTGAGCAGCCAATTGTGCCACCATCTTAGGTCCAGCTCTGAGGTAACTTCCTCCAAGATGCAATGTTCTTCAACAAACATGTCTTTTGATATTCTTCTTCGGTGCCTTCTACCTGCATGGTTTCTTACACATACACCCCTTTCCAGATTGGCTTTTTAACTCAAAACTATTTTCGTATCACAGTTATAGTTACAACAATTAACCTAGTATTTATAGCTATTAAAATCAAAATTTATTACAATCAGGTTCATAGCACACCACTACAGGATTTTTTCCTCAGTGGGTTTGAATTTCAGAAAAAGATATTCAAAGGGTAGCCCAAAGGAATTACTTAACTTACAGACTCTGAGGCTTACAAACACAGGCACAAGGCTGAGAAAAGTTACAGCTCATCCTTCCTGTAAATATCCAAACTGCTTAAAGGAATAGGCTGCCCCCTATTTGTACAGTGGGAGAGTCACTGCAAGTTCTCCAAATTAAAATAAATAAATAAATCAAGGGATTAGCTGACCATATGTCCTTATAAATTTAATATGCTGGGGACTTAACTAGTAGTCTCTTTGTGCTTTAAGCTCAAACCAAAGGCTGCACGACAGCAGCTTTCCTCACGAACAGCTCCTCCACCTGCGGGGCAGCATCCAGGTAACGGATCCCAGAGGCCACAGAAAGTTGTCCCTTGGCAATTAGCTTCATGGCTATGGGAAAATTCATTAAAATAATGGGTGACCACAAAAGTGTGTGTTTATAAGAGCTGTGATTGTAAATGTTGTCAAATGTACTCAAGTATTCAAAGTAGCTCCAGTCCTTGGCATTTTAAATAAAATATAGTCAGCAGATTGAAATGGCAATAGCCTGTCAGGATTCTTGAAATAAATGGGGCCTGGTAGATAAATTACTTTATATGGAAATTACTTCAGAGCCTGCTCTGATACATACTGTTTTTGAACATGTTATACAAGATTCAATAAAACTAACTCTAATATGGTCTGATATCCTATGTTTTCTTAGCGGTTCTTAAGGTTTATTAGAATCACCTGGGCTTCTTGTTATATATGCCCATCTTAGTACCTATCCCCCAAAATTGTGAATCAGCAGGTCTGAGGTGGGGCCTAGAAATCTATATTTCAAGAAGCACTCCCTCCTTCAGGTGCCTCTGACGCAGGTAGTTCACTAAACGCTCTTTTAAAATAACCAGTGCCGGAGTCTACAGCTCGACCTGCTACCCTGAAACCTCAGTGGGCCCACCAGCAGGAGTGCCATGGGGAAGTCGGTAGGTCGTAAGCATTGTGTACCAGACGGCTCTCCCCACACCCTTCAGGCCCTCTCAGGCCTCGCCTGTCACCAGTACCTTTCACTTAATGGTCTGTTCTCCGTGAACTATGACCTAACTTAGTAAAGTCACAATCCATCTGGACATCATCTCATGCCTGGGCCTCCCATTCTCACCTCCTGCCCATGGCTTCACTGTTGTCACAGAGGCATGAGACATCGTGAGACCCTCTGGCATCAAAACACATGCAACGTGGAAGTACTTAGGGAATTAATGTCCCATGAAGAAAAACTTTGATCCAGGGGAATGGCGATAGTAGATATATTCTTGACCATTCTCCCCCAATGGACAATCAGAAGAAGTAGTCATTTATTTGACCTCTTGGAATATGGCTCCATTGAGATCAAGTGATGGTTACTCAATGGCGCGCTCTCTCTCTCTCTGTCTCTCTCTCTCGTTCTCTGTCTCACTCCTCTTGTCCTTCACGTGTGCTACGGAATATTGCACTCCTTGGTAACATAAGGGCACATAAGCCTTAGGCTCTGCTTTCTGGGAAAACTAAGCTAAGACAACTTATATAATGTAGTTTTTTAATTGTAGTGCAGCAAAGATTTATGAATCCATGAGTTCCTCTGACCTGACCCATTCTTGCTTCATTGCACACGGCTGAGACCTCTGAACTTTGGACAAAACATCTCCATAAGGGACAAAGGAGATAACAAGAAGCCACGTCCACCCACACCAGCTTGCAGCCTTGTTCTTGTGTGTGTCCTTTGTGCTTCTTGCTAGTTAAGAACCTTAGCCAAGTCTCATCTAAGCTGTCATTCTTACCAATCCCCGAATCTAGACTGACCAAGCCTTATAGTCTAGCATGGCTCAATAGGGTTACACCAAATTCAACTAGATTCAAAGATTTATCTGTTCAGCTGGAATGTGATTTGGGTTAGATTCAGAACTATTATCCCAAGAAAGCTTAGTTCCAATTTCTCAGCTGTATCCTTTTTATGACCTAGACTAGAACATCACTCCCACCACATTCTAACATTCATAGTTAGAAGTGAGTCACCAAGTACAGCTTGTGTTCACATTCACATAGAGAGAAATTAGACTTCACCTCTTGCATGGAGGAATATCAAAGAACAGAAAACCACCCTCTGGTTTCATCCTGGAAACTAACATATTCAACTTGGAACCAACATATTCACATATCAGAATCCCTAGTTAAACTGATATTTCTTGTGGATAGAATTGTGACCATCACTTTCCAGTGCAAAGTTGTACATGCAGTAGACCCCAAATGTTTGCTAAATGAATATACTAAAAAGAAAAGGACGGGTTTTTTTTTCATCGTCCCCTGCACTTCAGTTATTTCAAACATCACTAGAACCGGCATTTACTCACATTTAAAGGCTTGACTGACATGCCAGGTGGAAAATTGAGACATTTCACTGAATAACTCAGGCAAAAAGCCCTTTCACTTCAATTGCAAAGATGATGCAGGAATTTTTGCCTATAGTGAGATTTTTTCCCCTCACCAGAGGCAGCAGACTTTCTCCTAGATTTTTCCTCCCTCAGTTAACTTCAAATTTCTCCCAGATGGCTCTGAGCAACTCATAGAAGCAATTTGTCACCATTCCTTTTATTGGAAGTATAAGACACTGCTCCACTCTTAACTAGTCCCAGATGAGCAGTAACTTAACAAGTAGTAATGCCTTCATTAGCTTCTTACAGGCTGTCGCTTCTGTAACTTCCATGGGGTGAGAACTACATTGTCTCAACCAAAGAATCCACAACCCATTTAGAATCCACAACAAACTGTGCACCAAGCATAAGAAGCCAAATGTATATGCTTTAAATCTATAGTACCTACGATCAAAAACAAAGTTTCTTAAAATTCTTCCATAGTTTTTTCAAGTGTTTTATGATTCATTGTTCAAGTTTATATATTTTTAAAGTGGGACACAAAATGTAGAAGCAGAAAAGAATTGTTGATATATTTAATAAATGAAAGTATAATGTTTCTGCAAAGCAAAATCCTTCATAATCCAAATCAAAAGACAAATAACAAGAAAAACCACCTGAAATTCCTATCACAAACTAAATATTGATTTACCTAATATATAAAGAGCTTCTATAATTCAATAAGAGAGCAACAAGCCCATAGAAAAATGGACAAAGGATATGAACTGATAGTTTAAGGTAAAGGAAATGGAAATGACTCAAACATTTAAATAGATTCCCAATTTTACTACTAATAAGAAAATGCAAATTGAAATAACATAAGGACATCATTTTATCTATTAAATTGGAAAATATATAATAAAAAAGTTTGATAACACATTCTGTTAGGGAGGGCTTGAGAAATTGGCACTCTTAGGTAGCTTGATAGTAGGAATAAAAATTCCATGGAGATCAATGTGCCAACGCTAATCTCTATCACAAATGCATGTGCCTTTTGGCCTATGTGTGCCATTTCTAGAACTTTATCCTATAGTTACACACATGCACGGATAAAACGACAGATATATGAAAGCCTTCATTGCAGCATGGCATGTTAATAGAATACTGCAACCATTTAAATGTCTACCAAGAGGAGATGTGTTAAATAAAACATTACAAATGTGTACAATGGACCATTACAAAGCCATTAAAAAATGAAGTAGATCTTTGTATGATCAATCTAACCAACAAACAGAGAGAGGCCCTCTGAAAGAAAAGACATTTATTTTGAAACAGAGCCTTGCAATGGGAATACGCATGCCATAGCAAACTATGTTAGTATTCAGGGCAGTAAAGGAAGATAAGGATTTGTGAAGGAAAAATTGAGGACGATGACATAATTGTTTTAAAATAATTATCCTTGGCTACAAAGATCAATAAGAAGGGTGATGTCAGTCCAAGTTTGGACAAGTAGTTGCTGGTCAGATATCCTTGCAGAAGTACCTTTTGTGTGAGGTTGTGATAGCCTTTGTGCCAGGTTGTGGTTTTTGTAGAGTTTTTTCATTATGAAGCATAAAAGCATGAGAATTCTCTCCTTGTGGCCTTCCCCAGCTCTATTTGTCAGAGTTTTCTTAACATTAGTGACTCCATTTTAATTCTGACAACTTTCACAATATGCTGATATGAAATAATCTCCAAAATATATTGTTAAGGAAAAATAAAAGCAAACAAGGTGTGGAACAATTTGTATAGTATGTTACGTTTCCACCTTAAGAATGAATATATATTATAGGTGTAATACATACACACACATATGCACATATTTCCTGAAGATGTATAGAATATCTCTGAAGTTAACAATCAAAACCTCTTGGGAGTGTAATGCGGAAACTGAGAGACAGAATAAGAAGGAGGCCTACGCCGGGCAGGTGCGGTGGCTCACGCCTGTAATCCTAGCACTCTGGGAGGCCGAGGTGGGCAGATTGCTGAAGGTCAGGAGTTCAAGACCAGCCTGAGCAAAAGCGAGACCCCATCTCTACTAAAAATAGAAAGAAATTATCTGGCCAACTAAAAATATATATAGAAAAAATTACCGGGCATGGTGGCACATGCCTGTAGTCCCAGGTACTCGGGAGGCTGAGGCAGAAGGATTGCTTGAGCCCAGGAGTTTGAGGTTGCTGTGAGCTAGGCTGATGCCACAGCACTCACTCTAGCCCGGGCAACAGAGTGAGACTCTGTCTCAAAAAAAAAAAAAAAAAAAAAGAAGGAGGCCTATTCTTCATTCTGTTGCATTTAAACCTTTCACATTTTTATATCATGAGGATGAATTGCCAATTTAATAAATAAATAAAATTTTTAAAAATCATGCAGTCCTACTCCCAGAGTATGGTTCTGTAATGGAGCACAAGCTTAGATTTTTCAACTAACCCATCCCAACTTATACCTGGCTAGACCCTGGCTCAGGTGCTGAATGTCTGCCTTCCCCTTTCCCTCTATTTTTCAGCTCACTCCTGGGTGATATCCCGAGGGTCACTTTATAATTACACTACATGGCAGCATTGCATTTAATAGCTTCCAGATTCAGAAGATGCTGCCATTCTGACAGTGAAAGATACCAGGACCCGGAGAAAGCATTTCTGGCTTAAAGGGATGCTTTTCATTCTCCTAACAAGCTCTTTGTGCAGCTAGATGAAATTGCTTTTGTAGTGATAGGAAGAGAGAGCTGAACCTTGTGACTCTTTCTTTCTGATATATAGTTGTTCAGTTTGGTGTTCCCATAGGGGAATGATGGCTGGATTGTTCTATTTGGCCATCTCACTCAGCCTCCTCCTCACCTTTATCTTTCTTACCCAGACTTATCTCCCAACTTACTCTCCCTCTTCTCTCCCTCCATTGCCCACAGAGCACTGGTTACACTGCACTGCCTGTCGATATATCCTTTTATTGATATCTCACTTGTTTTTACCCTATATTATGCCCCCTCCTTTAAGCCATCTCTAATCCTATTAATATTGCCTTTCCTCTCTGTGCTGACTTAACATTTCAATTATATTTCTTAACATGTTTTGTCACCAGTGTACAAGTCTGTCTCTCCCAGGAGATTAGAATTTCACTGTCTTATGAATCTTTGGTCCTCCATGGTGCATTACAATGTAATTATATACAGTTAAAGCTCAATAAATGTTGCTTAAAAGTGATGTACAATGTGAAACTTCACATTCCTATGTGGAGATTATACCTTCAAAATGCATTCATAGACTTCCTCTTCTAACCATAATAAAATAATAGGGACTGGATTTTCCTCCCTGCCCACCACCACCATAAATAATTAGAAAACCAGAAAAATGTAAGAGACATCTGTTTTCACATGTTAGACAACAAGTGACACAGGGCTGTGATTCTTGACAGATGAAATGAGCCCTATAATCACTTCAGTTTTCTGCCGGGTGGTCCTTTCAATATCACAGAGCTGAGTGATGGTGTGTTGATCCTAAGTAGACAATGGTTATTTTACTGAGTGTAAGAGACAGTGATCAGAGTTTACAGAGGCTGAGGCAGCTAGAAGTTGTGGGAAACTATGCAGAATAGTAACTCCAGAAATTTGCATAGGGTTCCTTTGTGTCTTTGTGGAATACTAAACTATACAGGGATAGCATGAAACTCCACGAAGCAAAGCATAAAATGACCAGGGAGCTGTGATCTGAACAATTGACCAACCTCACACAGGATTGGGAGACATTTGAGTTGTCTAGCCAGATTGGAGAATTGCTGGTGACCACTGGAGCCATTCAGTAGAGACTCCAGAAGAGCCATGCCTTAGTAGTGTGATAAACTATCATTAGCATAAAGGCCAACCTAGACCTATCCTGGTAAAGCTGAAAAGCAAGGCTCCAAAAGGTCAAATTATGCTGTACTTAACTGGCTGCCAGACCAAAAGCCAATACCCTCTAAAGGAAGAGAACAGAATATAGATTCTCAACAATGTAAAACTCACAATGTGTAGCATCCAACAAAAAATTACTAGACACATCAAGAAGCAAGAAAAGGTGGTACAAAACCAGAAGGAAAATCCATCACTAGAAATGGACCCAGAAATTACAGAGATGGCAGAATTAGCAGATAGAAAGAGAACAGCTATTGTAACTATGATCAATTATATTTTTATAAAACAAGAATATAGTGAAGAGAGAAATGGAAGATAAAAATATAAACTTCTGGGAATGAAAAATACAGTGTCTAAGATGAAAAATTCACTGGTTGGGACTAACAGCAGGTTTGGACGCTGTATAAGACAGAATCAGTAAATTGAAACACGTAGCAATTGAAAATATCCAAAGGGAAGCACAGAGAGAAAAAATACATAAAGATGGAAGGAAGGGAGGAAGGAAGGAAAGAAGGATGAAGGGAGGGAAGAAGGAAGGAGAGAGAAAGAAAGAAAGAGAATGAACAGAGCTTCTGTGACTTATAGAAAAGTTTAGAGTTGCTTCACCTTCATGAAATTGGAATCTCAGAAAGAGGGGTGGGGATGCCAAAAGAAGATTTATAGAACTAAAGAATAAAAAACTCTGCAAATTTGATTAAAACTATAAACCTACAGATCTAAGAAGTTTAAAGTACCACATGCAAGATAAACAAAAAGAAAACTACACCAAGGCACATTCTAATCAAAATTCCTGAAATGGTAATGCCTGGGTTTAAATCCCTAGGCTGCATCCTCCTTTCCAGGTTGTTTAATTGATGGTCCTGTCTTGGGAGATAGCTATGCAGGGTTAGCTTTGGCAAGTTCCTTGTGTTCTTGACTCTCCTATGATGGAAGGTCAGTCTCAAAATTAAAACCCTTCCATGCTTCACATGCCCTATTTGTTGTACGTGATGTAGGAAAGGCAAAAGTGGATGAAGGCTGGGTGAGTTCACAGTCATAGGGTGGTAAAGCATATGGGCTAGTCATTGCTCAGGCTGTTGTTTTCAATTCCTGAACTGGTGAAAGGGCCCTGGTTGTCATGCAGGGTTTCAGATTTGCAAAGCAAGCACCTGGTCTAGTTGTTGCTATCGCCCTGTACTTTCTCCCTAGAAACCAGAGCAGAACAGTGTGGGATCAAGAATTTCCTCAGACAGGGGTTAACTGAACATAGCTTTTCACCTAGTTAACCAAATTAAACTTTTGTTATAAAAGTAATGTCATGTATAATCATGCACAGTCAATCCTCATTATTCATGTATTCCATATTTGTGAATTTGTCCACTCAGTACAATTTATTTGTAACCCCCAAATCAATACTCGTGTTGCTTTTATGGTTATTAGTGGGCATGTGCAGAGTGGCAAAAAATTTGAATCACCCAATATGCACAGTCACAGCTGAGGTCAAACAAGGTGATGCCCTGCCTTCTTGTTCCAGCTCTCATACTGTAAACAAATGTTCTTTTTATTAGTATCTATTTAGTATCATGCTTTTTGCATTGTTGTGCATTTGTTAATGATTTTGCTATTTAAAAGACCCCCAAGCATAGTGCTGAAGTGCTGTCTACTGTTCCTAAGTGCAAGATAAGTGTTAGATAAGATTCCTTCAAGTGTGAGTGATGGTGCTGTTGGTCATGAGTCCAATCTTAATGAATCAACAATATATATTAAATACGGTTGACATAAAACCTTGCTTAAAGATTCAGAGAATCTTGTCCACTAGTCTAAGCCCCATCCAAGCATCGCTTGTGGTTCCTTGCAGAGCCCATGGCCTTTCTATGCTGGGATGTGGGGCAACAGTGAATGTCATAGGTCCTGGCACATGGTAGGTGTCAGGAAGAACCCAATCTCATAAGGGATGGCCAGGAGCAAACCCACTGCCAAGTCTCCAGGTGCCAAAAGTAGACAAGATCCCTGTTGTGATTCGCCCCGTGCAGCTGTGCTCAGGAGCAGTAGTTGTTTATCGTCGTCTGCCTTCTCTCCCAGCTAAGTGCATCCACTACCCAATGAAAGATTCAGTAGACATGGACAGGTGCTCCTGTAGACCCCAGAACATCTTTCAATTAGTGGGAATTAGTTCCACTTTGCAGATGATAATGCTGATGCTCAGAGAAGTAAAATAACTTCTCAAAGTTTGTGCATGGAGGTTGTGAACTAAAGGCTGACAAAGATTATCACTTTAAAGTGGATAATAATGAAAATGAACACCAGTTACCTTTAAGAACAGTCAGCGTAGGGGCTGGTGCAAAGGATGAACGGCATATTGTTAAAGCAGAGACAACGAATTAGGAAGGCAGTCCAATTAAAGTAACACTGGCAATTTGACAATGTCTGCATAGGCAATGGTTTTCCCTGGGGGCTTTAAAATAACACCCCCCATGGTCTTACGACTGAAGTGTGGGTCAGGGGTTGTGCATATTAGTGGGCAGCACTTAGTAGCTGTGGAAGAAGCTGCAGAGTCAGAAGATGAAGAGAAGAAGGATCTGAGACTCTTAAGTATAACTGGAAAGCAGTCTGCCCCTGGAAGTGGTAGCAAGGTTCCACAGAAAAAAAGTAAAACTTGCTGCTGCTGAAGAAGATGATGATGATGAAGATGATGATGATAATTTTAATGATGAGGAAACTGAAGAAAAAGCTCCAGCAATCTATATGAGATACTCAAGCCAAATATACATAAAAATCAAACCAGAATGGAAGACTCAAAACCATCAATGCCAAGATCAAAAGGTCAAAAATCCTTCAAAAAACAAGAAAAATTTTATAAAACACCAAAAGGACCCCGTTCTGTAGAATACATTAAAGTAAAAATTCAAGTAAGTATAGAAAAAGCATTGAGCTGTCCTGGGCACTCCTAGTAAATTAAGCCCAAAGATGTGGGGAGAGGGAAAGGAAAGACCATATAGTCCACACTGAGTATCACCAACAATCCAGACTGAGTCTTCTGTTTTTATCTCCATCCCCTTTCCTGATTTGCCAGCCACGCCCCTTCCAGACTGGAAACAATCTCACCCTGGATTTCCTAAAGCATTTTCTTTGATAGCTGTGATTCAGTGAACCATGCTCTCTGCTTTCTACTACTTTTGAATTTGCCTCACTGTGACCATGTTTTAATCAACCTTGTATTTCCTTAGCTGCTCAATAAACATTTGAATGAATAAAAGTAAAAGTAGGCAAAACTTCTACCAAAAAAGTAGATCAGAGCTACACAGTTTATTACTCACAGCAGAGCAAACAGCAGGAACATTAGCAAAGGGGACCAGTTCCACCACCCTTGAGTCCCTTATGGAGCATGATAGGTCCAGACGGGTGCCACATACGAAGGGTTACATCACAGCCGAGGAACCTACGGCCAAAGTCCCAGCACCCTTTTGAGCAAGCAGCATACGTTGTCACAAGAAATAAACTAATGCCCCTCCCCGGGGAACAAGCAGTTACATGGTGGTTATACTGTGGCTGCCTTCAACGTCTTCTCTGTCCTGAGACAGACAAGCCTTATGGTCTGGCACAGTCTGCAAGAACATGCAAGATGCTCAAGGGCCCATGGTGGGTGGCCTTTCCCAACAGGAGGTGTTCATGAGTGTTTGTTGAATGAATAAACGAGCGGAGTTGTAGGCTTTGCTTACAGTGAAAGGTCTTTGTCAGGTTTCATTTGATGACTTAGGACTGAAAACTTGTTTCTGTCCTAGCGCATAGTTTTAACTATGTGGTTTTTGACTATAACCACATAGTTAAAACTATGTTGTTCCCACTATACTTGGGACCTTGAGGAGTGCTAGAAAGAAATATGGGTGCGTAGGAGGGTAGGACATCGGCAGATGAAATGCAAATTTTGCTGGGAAAATAGAGAGGCATTTTGGGAAACAGGTTGATGAGCCTTAGAATTATTTGCAAAACTGCTCGAAATTCCCACATAGTGCCGTGCTGTGATTGGCTATTAAGTTGCAGCTGCAACTTGGGAGAAGTTGTTATCCAAGTTTTAAATAATTCTTTGAAATGTGCAATTCTCCATGGAACGGTAGATTAAAATTCATGTTCTCTTTTTTTAATACTTCATAAAATTTTCCTTTTAAAATCTACTTCTGCTTATACTGGGGAGCGTGAGAGATACTGCAGGGAGTTTGTAAAATAACCAAGGTAGCAATAGCCTGAAAGGGGCTGACTGATGAGAGAGTTTTATCTGTAAAGTTAAGAATAATAATGTCATCTTGTTAAGATTCTAAAGACTGCTTGAGCTGTTTTAACTGAGAGATTAAATTGGATCAAGTATCAGGGCCCAGGGTAGACTGAATTATTCACTGATAAAACTATAGCTAAAGTGTCTCAAATCCACCCTTAGAACTAAAAAAGCGGCAATTTGGTTTGCCCCTTAGCATCAAAATGAAGCCCTCAAGGCCCTGGGGAAACGGTGGCAGCGGACCCACCAGTGTGTGCACACGCCAGCTCGGCCCTGCCCTGGTGCAGCTTTCTCCTGGCTCTTACCTGTCTCCCAGGGTCTTACCTATCCTGAGATGTCTTCTCTGACCACTTCAGCCCTCAGAGCTCTCAGCTTGAAGGCTTGAAATCCTTACTTCCAGTATCAGTGGTTCTCACACTTTTGCATGCATCAGAATCACCCGGGGAGCTTGTAAAAACACAGATTCTGGGTCCCACCCCCAGAGGATTCAGGTGCTAGCAATTCTGCATTTCTAACAAGTTTCCAGGTGCTGCTGCTGCTGCTCCTAATACCACACTTTGAGAACCACTGATCAATAATCCTTGTGTTTTGCACCTAATTGTATGTCTTGGGATAAGAGACCTTTCTTCTCACCTTGCTATTGAAATTTTCATGTGCACATGTCTGGCCTGGCACACAGAAGGTACTCAATAAATGTTAGTTCCATTCCCCATTTTCCCCACTTTCCTACTTGAATTATAAATTCTTAGAAGAAAGGAGTCTTTAATATGTGCAGCTATGTACCTAGGAAATACTCAATATAGATTTGCTAAATAAATGGATAGGTAGAAAATTCTTGATTTCAGTGAAGGCTTTTTCCTAAGACTTCTAGGTTCTTATCTTGTTCTGTTATGAATACCTTCATTTTTCCTCAAGACACAGCCCAATAACACAAAAATATCTTTTATGGTTGGGTGTTACGGAAAGAATTGACAAATTAAAATCTCTCACTTCAGCATAGTTCCCAGTTGGCCAGAGAGTTTTCTCTTCCTGGGTTCTTTCGCACTGCTGAACTAAGTGACAAGGTCATAGGTTTTCCTGGCTGATGTCTCTGTAGTCTCTTGACACAGGGTTCTCACTGGGGGTTGGTTGAACATTTGGAGATATGATTTTTCTTTATATGAAAGACATTTTTTTCCTTGACCTTCACAAGATGGCAGCAGGGCTGAAGCTGCCTGACACATATGATTTTGTTTCTGTCATCAGTGGTGCTTGATTCTTGCATGTGTGTCCAATTTGGGAGGAGAGCTTGGGAAGAGAGATAACAGACTCTTCTTTTCCTCCTGCTGTTGCCAAATACAGGGCCTCGGTTTCCACAGGGCAGGCATTAGGGGAGTAGAGGCCAGTCATTCCATATTTCAAACACCCTTTTCAATGTTTTTATATAAAAGCTTTCTCATGTTATCAGTAAGTCCATTCTCTATTCGACACCTAAGAGAGAGGGGTTTTATTAGCTGTAACTGTTAGGGTAACCAATATTTTCTGCCTTCAATGAATCCTGTGAGTATAGTGGAAAGAACACAGATTTGAGTCTGTGTAGACTAGAGCTCAACCCTTGGCTTTGCCTCTGAGTGAATTCTGGTCTGTTGAGAAGCAGACACTAAGGATTAGACAGCCCCTTAGTTCCCATGCGGAGGAAGAAGAGCTTCAGATCACATGCAGGGCTGACACCCAGAGAGAGAGAGCAGGAAGGGGAATTGGGTGGCAGGTCTCAAACTGCAGTGCTGAACGGAAGGTTTGGCCAGGGTTCTGGGAAGTCTTCAAGCCAAAGGTGCCCATGGGAGGAATCCGTGTCTCGCCGGAGTGATCCTGCATTCGTCCTCACTCAGCGCTCCACTTGGCCCCCCAACCGGGCTGAGGCTGGAGAGGCTGGAAGACATGTGGCCTCAGAGGAAAAGTTGTGGAGCATCCAGATGGCAGCAGGGTGGCTGCCCGGCAACGCTGTCCCCACAGCAGGAGATCTGAGGAGCTCATTTCCATGGTCACCACATACTCCAGAGCATGTGTTCACTGCCCCGTGGGAACAGTCTGATGGGGATATCAATCGGGGTGCTGCACCTCTTCTTAGCTGAGTGAGTCTGTGAATGACTTCTGCCTAGAACTCGCATCTCGGGGAGAGTGATCAAGAGATTAAAAACAACTGAGCTGATTCATCTTGGCAATCGCTGCCTTGGTTCATAACTGAAATTCCTGAATCTATTCCCAAAATTTCTCTCAGTTCTTAAATTATTCTCCATTTTCCTGCCCAAGTTAAACAAGTGTCATTATTGTTGTCTGAAACCAAAGAACTCTGACTCATCTGCTAACCAGGATTTGGGGTGTTCACCTAATCTTTCTGTTCCACTTGTTAAATGTGGGCATCTGGGAGAGTTAAATAAGATAGAATATGTCAAACATTGGTACCTGGATGGTGCCCCACAATTCTTCCCCCTTCAGAATTGATTTTATATTTTCATAATATGTGTGTCTGAGATTTGAGTTTGGAATAAAATTGCATGGGGTTGTAAATGCTCATTTGTACAAACATCGTCCCACCATTTATGGATTATTGTAGGGGCAGCAAAACTCCACCTCCATCCTCTTAGGGTCACGGCTAGACCCGAGAATTAAATTGACATAAGAGAGATTAATGGGGGAAAAGCATGCAAATCCAGTTAATACAAGTGTTATGTGGCATGGGAGGCCTCGAAAGGAAACGTAGACCCAAAGAAGCAGAGTCAGTGGCTTCTCTGCTAGGTTGGACAAAGAATACTAAATTGTGAAGAAGCAACTGAATTATGTCGGAAGGCTTGAAAGATGAGAGTTATTTTAACCAGGCCTGCACAGATTCTTTTAGTCTTGACTTCTCATACTTGAGGATAAGGATGTTGCCTCTCCTTCTAGTACAGGAAGGGTATCGTTCACACTTGAATTTCATCTCCTGCTTTTAAGACACAGAGAAGAGATCAGAATGATCTTTTTGCACCTTCCATTTTTCAAGTGTCTTTAATTCAAAATAGTCAATATGTCAGAGTGGCGTATTTTTAACTCCTTTAATGTCAACTATGTATCAAGTAAAATTCCATAAAGGATACTCAAGACATGGTGCCCAGTCTTAGGGGGAAGCAACCACTTTCTCAAAAATCTTAACTCCCTATTATCTCAAATAAAATTCAAAATACTATTTTTTTTTTCATTTAAGGCCACTCAGCATCTGCCCTGTCTTTCCTTTCTAGCCTTATTTCCCAGCCCTGCCCACTGCATGCCCCATGCACTTGGATTGAGCCCACCTTGCCCTTGGGGCATCTGGGGTCTTCTCATGACAGCCCATCCACCCCTTTGTGCCACTCATCCTGCCCCCTACTTTCCTGGCATCAAATCCTGCCTGCCCTCATGGCCAACCTCAAATGTCCTCCACATGAAACCTTTTGCAGTCCCCACCAGCCCCAGTGCCTCCTCCCTGTTCCTCTGTCCTTCCTCTCAGATCTGCTCCTGCCCGTGGCAGCTCCCATCTCAGGGTGGCCCTGTGTGTCCACACTGGGACTCCCCCACTGGGCTGAGGGTAGGGCTGTACCGCACTAATCTTTATCTGCCCCAGAGTTCCCAGCAGGGTGTCTCTGACATAAATGCTCCCCGAGTGATACCTAAAATCCCATGGAAGGAGGGCAGATGGGAGGAAAGCAATGCGATAGCAGGAGGCAGGAAGTAAGTGGCTCAGTGCTCTACGAGAGGTACAGATACAGCTCTTTTTAAATCTTATCTTGAAATTCCAAACTCAGAGAAATGTTGCAGCTACAGTACAAAGAACTTCTGTAGCCCCTTCACCCCAATTTACCAATTGCTAATATTTTGTCACTTTTGCTTTACCATTTTTTTGCTCTTTATATTATTTTTCTGGATCATGTGAAAATAAGAACAAGAAATCATGCCACTTGCTCCTAAATACTTCGGTGTGTGTTTACTAAGAATAAGGACAGTCTCTTACACAGGCCACATCAAAATCAGGAAATTTAATATTGATGCAGGATCAATCTATACCTTAATTAAACGTATCCAATTTTCCCAATATCTATTATATCAGGGTTTTTTTGTGGTTCGGGATCCAATCTAGGATCATATATTAAATTTTGTTCTCATGACAGATAAAGTTTTAAGGGCAAAAATGGCATTATTTTGGGATCCAGGTTCTACTCAAAGGCAAGATGCATGTTTTTGCTCCTACCAGCACATTATGAGAGCAAAGAAGAGAGTCTTGTGATCTTATATCAGGATGCTATGCTTCCTGTGGCTTTCTATTTCAGACCCACCAGAGGTTCTGTGCAGATTGAGGCCTCAGGGTGCTCTCCCCATCGGTGGTGGGACAGGCTTCCAGCGGAATGAGATATGCCTGTCTGCTCACATTTCCCAGAGATCGGCAAGGAAGCGGCCCCCTATTAGACTCAACACGGCAGGAAACACTCACTCTGAAGTGGGTTTTGTGAAGCGCCATTACTGATGTTAATTATTAATCATATTTATTTTAAGATTTGCAATTAACACAATTATCCATGTCTTATAAATTACAGAAACACAAAATATTAGCCTTTCACTTACACAAGTATAAAGACCAATTTTAGCCTTTCATAAGTTGAAAGGCAAATCACTCCAAACTTCACCAACCAGAGATGCTAAGGGAGAAGAGAGGCCAACTCTTTTGTCCCCTTGGTGTGATCTCAACACTTTTAATATTTGAGAGGCCTGGGTTCTGTTCTTATTTTAAATCAGATCATTTTCAGAAACGTAGCTGATCTTGTTTGGCTCCCACCTCCCACCCCTGTGCAGGAAGACGGAAATTCTTTGTCAGGAACTTTTACCCTGAAAGACTTTTCACATGCCAGCCTTTCTTCCTGGATTGTCCACTCTCGCCTTGTTGGCAACTCTATTCCGTAGTCTGGTTCAGTGGCTGCCTCTTCCATGAAGCCCATGGCCCTTTCAGCAGTGATTTGTCCTCTGCTCCACACGCCTTCCGCATTGCTCAGTGTTACAGTGAGTAACACAGCTTTGTAATGATGTGATGGTCCTTGAGATCATAAATGCATTTCATCTTCATCACATAACCAACAGGGTCCTGGCACATGGCTGGGGACTCAGGAACGAATGAATTCCTGACACTGTCTCATACTGACCTTCTCTGAATCTCTGAATCCTCCTCACTTCATTTTCAGGCTGCTAGGTCTCATTCTTGGTGCTTTCCTTCTCTCCCATGCCCTTTTGTTACTTCACTTTTCACTTGGGTGAAATCAATACAGCAGCTTTATTGCAGTCGGGAAGGCTTTTGGACTACAAAGCAGATGTGATTTGGGTGGGGGAATTCCATTTGAAGGCAGAACCCTGGAGGGCTCTATAAATCCATCTTGTCACTTCTACTTCTCCTTGACTGACAGGTATTTTTCTCATTCTCAAAGACCTCCAGGGACGCCCCGGTTAAAAACCTTTACAGTCTAAATAGTCATGCACATGTTCAGAAAAGACAGAAAAAAAGAAAAGAAAAAGAAAAGTTACAGTGGCAGAGTGACAAAGCATGTGTGAGAGTTAACAGACATAGAGATGCCCCAGCACAGAACACAGCTCCTCCAAGGCTGTTAGGGCTGGGGCTGAAATAGGTCTAGCCCCACCAAGAATGGTTATCAGTGCGAATGTGTCTGGTCTCACAGATGTGTTCCCTGGTCCCACTCTTGTTTCCTTCCAACTTGTCAATTCAGCGGGTCTCTCCCAGCCCAGACCATTGGCCCTTCTCTTCCTTGGCAGCTTCTGCTATTAAGCCCATATCTTATCTAATACTACCCCTGCTGCAGTCTTGCTCTAGGTCCCAGCTCTTGGAATTCTACCTGTATCTGATCTCAACCCCTGGGTGCAAGCACCTGTATAGTCTATTGGTGCTATAATGGCTAATGTATAAGTGTGGCTTAAAAGAGCTAGGGTTACCCATTTGCCAGTAGAACAAAATTTTGGCATCTTATATAATGTTGCCTCTTATGTCCTAGCAAGTAAATTCAGTAATGTGTCACCTACCCATTTTAAATGCTAATAAAAGAAATGAGTGTATCTTTCATAACTATCACAGTAGTGGGAATTGTAAGGGGGGAAAAAAAGGCCAGATGTGTTTGGCTTTGTTTCTTAGTCACCACCCAGCATCTTTGCTCTATATTTGTGTCTCGGCGATGTTCCATTCTTGCTGCTAGGCCTGGTCTATTGTTAACACAGCACATGCAAGCTGCACCGATAATTTGTGTCCTAGGAGGTTTCACTTTACAAAAATAGGCAAAGCTTGACTTTTCACAGTCACTTCCTCTGTAATTAAAATGGCATATTTCTTAAGTTAGGAAAGGATGCGTTTATGGTAAGCGGAATAACAGTCTCTTCAAAGAGAATGAATTTCTATGCTTGACCCATTGCCATATATAATAAAAGGCTTACTATTACTTCAAAGTCGATTTGAACATTGGATATAACCAGATAGTGCAAATTGGATAAATTAAGCTTCAGGTTCTTTTCTATTGGAGAACATATTGACTTTTGCTGTTTTTATTTTTTTATTTAGTCCCGGGGAAGCGGAGTGAATGGAAGCATTTTGGCACAAGTTTCTTTAAAAAAAAAAAAAATGTAGGAATACGCATATCTCCCTCTGGAAGGGTGAGAGTAATCTTTGTTTTTTGATATTTGTTCCATCATGAACTTATTTTTGGTGTAATGGTGTGTCCCAATACCACTTGTTGAATCATTCATCTTTTCTCTGCTGATTAGAAACACCAATTTTTCATATTATAAAAACTAATAATTAATGTTTTATTAATTTTGTATTTTAGGGCTAAAACAACTATAAATATATGTGTTAAAATATTTCCTTATCAGATATAAACATGCAAACCATACCACAAGTTTTACTATTCTGTCTTGGCATTTCTTCACTCCCTTAACTGTTGGCCCCAGAGACTTAGGAACAAAGACCAAGTCATTCAAGTCACAAAGGCGGTGGTTGCAGCAACCTCAGAGCTGATGGTGGCAAACTGCTCAGGCCCCGGGATCAGCACACAGTGAGAGCTGCAATGACATGGAGGGGACCGAGGGGCCAACTGAAGTGTCTACACTGCTTGCTGCAGACGTCCACCACTACAAGTCCTCAGAAGCCACTGCCAGTGGAACGGAGAGGAAAGGGTTCTGACAAGCAAAAGACAGCCCCCACACGGAAAGTGTCCCACCCCATGCACTGGACTGAGTTGGAGTCCCACAGCACGCTCACCAACTCGGGGGGACACACCATGTGCGTGTGTGTGTGTGTGTGTGTGTGTGTGTTGTGTGTCTCAGAGGAAGGGGCTTGTTTTTATTTGTGTGATGGTTGGTCGTGATTTGGAGCAGATTTTTTGGTTTTGATATTGGTTTTTGCTGTTTGTTTGTTCCATGAAGTGGATTCTGACCCTGAATGTCTTGTTGCCCTGAGTTATTCTGACTGGATCCCAAGATGCTTTCCCGGGGGGGGGGGGATGTTTGGGAAAGGAGCTCAGAGCAGTTAAACTGGATCTCGTCCTCCTGTGATTAAGTAACAGAGATGGGAATAATAATATAAGCTTGCTTTTTTTTTTCTTTTTGCTCTTTTGAATCTGAAACAAGTTTACCACAGGAAATGGATGCAGATAAAAATACATTCAAGTGACTGCAACTTGGAATAGCTCACAGAAAAAGTTCTCCTATTTAATTCAGAAAGCAAAACGTCGTTGGATTTTTCTGTTGTGAATGTGAAGCTGAATTATGTCCATTCTCCATGGGAGCCAGTGGGTAAAGGGGCAGGATAAACAGCCCCCACCAGGAAGGCATTAACATATATATGTGTGAACAAAAACAGATGACGCCCCAACCCCTACAGCTTACAGCCTAGAGCTAGGACAGAGGCGGAAAGTGGAAATGCTTTTCATTTCTCCCAATATAATAATTAGAAGGAACATGAAAGAGTACCCATTTAAATGCCCTCATTTTGATAGGTGAGGAAACTCAAACCATTCTGAAACAGTGAGAGTGCTGAGGCTCTCTGCTGAGTGTTGATACAAAGCGCTCCTTTGCTGTTCCCCACAGCCACACGCGGTGGACAACGGAGTTCCGGCCACTTTCTTTCAAAGAGGTTCAGTCGCTAGGTTCTCAATGAATAACTGATGAATGCATGCACGAACAATTCATTTTAGGGGGGAGGTTCTTCCTTCCGATTGAAAGGTCACCATTCCCCACGGAGCGTGGTCCTCTTCCTGGGCTGCCCGCCTCTGCGAACGGCCTGCCGTGCATCCCTGTCACAAGCCAGAGACCTCAGAGTCTCCTTAACACCTCCCTCTCTGGCACACAGCTACAGAATCCGTCATCGGGTCCCGATGGCTAGAATTCTCCTGAATCCTAACTTCTGAATCCATCCACAGCTCTCCACCTGCACCACCTCGACCCTCGTCCAGACTGCCATCACCTCGCACTGGGTGGCTGCAGCCCCCCTGATTGGGCCCCCTTATCCGTCATGGGCTCCCGTCAATCTGCTTTGCACACTGTGGCAAGAATAACCTTTTCAAAAGACAAATCCCCTCTATTTTTTTTTCCTATTCCTTTCCTTTCTGAGCAATTCAGGCCCAAAGCCACTGCATGGGTCAAAGCAAGGAGGCATCCCAGCCTGAGATGTGAGAAGTTACCTTCAAAGAGACATCCAGGATGCAACACATGCTCATGCAGGTACAGGGGACCCAAACCAACTCCACTCTGATCTCTCGCCCACGGGAGTGGGGGTAAAAGTCGAGGATTTCAGCAGTAATGGAACCTGCAGGCAAACCTCTCAAGGGAGAAGAAACCACAGAATCCAACGACAAAGCAAAATCTCTCCAGACATCAGTTTTCTCAGCCTCTTGGCTCTGATGCACGTAGAACCCCATCTTGTTTTTCACTTCTTGCCCCTTCCTACTGAGCTTTTTACAGAGAACCTCACCATCACCTTTAAATTCATCAAAAAGTAGACGGAGCTCATAGTAGCAGTAACACCTGTCCCCTGTCAAGCCCCAAGCACAGATATTGGAAAATTATTAACAGTTGCAGCCCGTAGTTTATATTCTCAAGGTCTTAGTTTTAGGCAAGGGCCAGTGAATGAGGCAATAATCTACTCTCTTTTACATTTTCAAAAATTAAAGGATACCATTACACACCTAACAGAATGGCTAAAATCTAGAACACTGACAACACCAAAAGCTGACAAGAATGTGGACCAACAGGAACTCTCATTCATTGCTGGTGGGAATGCAAAATGGTACAGCCACTTTGGAAAACAGTTTGCTGGCATCTTACAAAACTAAACATGCTCCTACCTTACGGCCCAGCAAACACACTCTTTGGTGTTTACTCAAAGAAGTTGGAAACTTATCTCCACACAAAACCCTGCACATGAATATTTATAGCAGCTTTATTCATAATTGCCAAACCTTAGAAGCAACTAAGATGTTCTTCAGTAGGTGAATGGACAAATAAATTGTGGTACAGCTAGACAGTGGAATGTTATTCAACACTAAAATGAAATGAGCTATCAAACCATGAAGAGACATGGAGGAACTGAGTGAAAGAAGCCAATCCGAAAAAGCTATCCACTGTGTTTCTAACTATGAGACACTCTGGAAAAGGCAAAGCTACGGAGACAGTAAAAAGAGAAGTGATTGCCAAGGGTTAGGGGAGGGATGAACAAGTGGAGCACAGAGGATTTTCAGGGCAGTAAAACTCTTCTGTATGATACTACAGTGGCTGATGGATGTCCTATACATTAGTCCAAACCCACAGTATGTGCAATACCAAGAGTAGAGCCCTAATGTAAGCTATGGACTGTGGGTGATGATGTGTCCCTGTGGGTTCATCAGTTATAACGAATGTCCCACTCCGGTGGAGGATATTGATAATGGGGGAGGCTGCGCACGTGTGGGGGCAGAGAGTATATGGGATATCTACGTACCTTCCTCTCAATTTTGCTGTGAACCAAAAACTGCTCTAAAAAATAAAGTCCATCAAAAAAGCAAATAAGAAAAAATTGTAGGCTGGGCACGGTGGCTCATGCCTATAATCCTAGCACTCTGGGAGGCCGAGGCGGGAGGATCACTTGAAGTCAGGAGTTCGAGACCAGCCTGAGCAAGAGCGAGACCTGTCTCTACTAAAAATAGAAAAATTAGCTGGATGTGGTGGCGAACACCTGTAGTCCCAGCTACTCAGGAGGCTGAGGCAGGAGAATCTCTTGAGCCCAGGAGTTTGAGGTTGCTGTGAGCTAGGCTGACACCATAGCACTGTAGCCCAGGTGACAAAGCGAGACTCAGTCTCAAAAAAAAAAAAAAAATGTAAGGATTATCTGGAGAAACACACAATAAATATGAGACAATGGCTGCCTCTAAGGAGTAGAACTACTGGGCTGGAGGAGGGGAAGATGAAAAAACTGTGTCAGTCAGGGTTTGCTTTGCAAGCAACAAAAACAACTCTGACCGATTTAACAGAGAAGGAAGTTTGTTAGGAGGGCATTGGACAGCATAGATACTGCCAGAATCAGGCTTGGGGGACTGAACAGCCAGGGACAACACCCCAAATCAATTCCACTTTCTGCAGTGGAAGCAGAAGCTTGGTGGATCCACCACACAGCAAGGGGGCTCAGACGCTGAGTAGCCAAAGAATTACAACACAGCGATTCCACTCCTCGTTATGCGCCTGAAAGAACTGAGAGCAGAGACTCAAAGAGGTATGTGTGCACCACAGCCACAAGGCAGAAACAACCCAAGTGCCACCAACAGACAAATGGATAAACAAAATGCAGTATATCTCTAAAACAGAATACTATTCAGAATATCATTCCCAAAAAGGAATGAAATACCGATACATGCTACAACGTGGATGAATCTTGAAGATATCATGCCAAGTGAAATGAGCCAGTCACAAAAGGACAAAGATTCCACTTACATGAAGCACCTGGAGTAGTCAAATTCATAGAGACACGAGGTAGAATAGAGCCTGCCAGGGCCTGGAGGGAGGAAGGGAGAGTTATTGTTTAATGAATACAGAGTTTTTGTTGGGAATGTGAAAAAGTTGTTGGTATAAATAGTGGTGATGGTTACACAACCTTGTGAACACACTTAAGGATGATTAAAATGATAAATATTATATTATGTATATTTTGCCACAATGATAAAGAAGACTCACAAACACCCACTACACTCACTGTCCACTGTATATTCTTTGTACATTTACAACATGGGCGTGTATTATAGAAAGCAGATTTTTTAAAAAGGGATTTAACTTTATATGTTTATAGGACGTTCTTTCAACTATGTAAAAGTGGCTTTACTATATCTTAGAAATGGAAAATTATTGAGAAAAACTGCAAGAGCCAAAAACTGTATCTGTGTGTAAATATATTCATCAATGTAAATAAATTCATCAAGTGCTGCTGTTCCTCCGTGGGCACAAAGTACAGACTCTTCCTTTCCTCCTCTCCTCATCGCCCCACCCCAGCTTCTGTCACACACAGTGAGAATGTCATAATTCTAGCAATGTCACATCCAAAATGGTTCCTGGCACAAGTTCATCACTCCCCAAAATCGTAATGAAAATTATATTTTTAATACCTGGCATATTAATTTGAGAATGTGAGCAATAAGTGCAGGACTGTCATGAAAAGATCTCTAGTTGTTGTGCTGTTTGGTTATCTTTTCTGAAATAAAGAATGGTGGAGGATGTTGAGGCTGTGATCAGCCTGGAGAGTGCACAAAGGAACAGGTAAGACAGTACATTTCTCAGCTGACACCCTGCACTATCATACCACAGTGTTCCCTCAAGGTATTAGAAATATACAAGCCAAATTAACCCATCTACAATCCTTTAAGAGCCTAGCATGTGCTCAGTACTGTAACCTCAAGTCTTTATTCTATCAAATATATGGGCAGAAGACAAATTTTCCATCTCCGCAATGTCCCACATTGGGCTCCTTGAGAGCAGACAGTATGCTTTGTTTCTAATGCCTGACACAGAGTAGGTGCTTAAAAGATGTTTGAAGTGATGGATGAATAAGGAAATTAAGTGGAGAGCTAGAGCACTTACCTCACAAGTCTGCAGAGCAGTAATTAGTGGCCTCTTCTTCTAGACAGCATGCTGTCAATCAGCCCAAACCAAGCTGTGACCGTGCTGGGTGGTGGTCTGGAAAATAGGAATTTCATTCATTCCATAAGCACATATCGAATGCCTACTGTGCTACAGACACTGTCCTAAGTGCAGGGTACGAAGGACAAGGGAATGCTGTCTTTGCTCTTTGATTGTATTAGTCATACGTTTTTACTTTATATAAATCTGAAGCTTTAGCATCTGGGGCCTTGCTGACCTTGAAGAGACTGTCCTGCCCAGGGCTAGCCAATTCGCAGAGAGCAAACATCTTGCCTGCAAGTGCACCTTTTAACCCAGAGCACACACCCCCACTACCTCCTCTATCAGACTGACACTCAGAGCTAATTCCCTGCCCTAATCAGCTTTGGGCCGGGCACCAACAACTAGGGACAATCCCATGCCCCAGAGCCCACCGAAATCATTCAAACTGGCCAATCCTAAGCCTGCTTACCTGCCTCGCCAGTTCTTCCCCACAAAAACCACAATAAAGGCTCTTGTCCATGCCTTCCCCTCACTCCCTCTGCCTCCTGACTGACCCCGGTGCCTCCCCAGGAGGGGAGGCGTGGCCCTGTGAGGTGTGGCCCTGTGTGGCGTGGCCCTGTGTGGCGTGGCATGCGCCCTCCCCTTGGGAACTGTAACAAACTACCTTCCCAATGACAATCATCTCCTGATCTGTTGGCCTCACCACACATGAATAATGACAAAACCTACATTTTAAAAGAGTTGTTCCCAGTCTACAAGGAGAGACCATCGTGTCAAACCACAGTTACAGTACAGGATACACTCTGCAAAGGAGGTATGAGCAGAGGGCAGTGGGAGCGCAGTGGAGGCAGAAACCCATGCGAGCCTCCTGGAAGACTGTGGTATCTCAAGTGGGACAGCCAAGCCGCAGTGGAGTGAGGACTAGAGAGAGGAAGAGGTGCTGGGGAAAGGTTCCCGACAGGTGTCTGTAGAGCAGGCCTGGAGAACGGGGGGGTTGGGGGTGCTGGACAGGAAGGAGTCAGGATGAGGGTAGGAGGTATTGGAGAGGGGAAAATAAGTAAGCATCAAGGTGGGGCATTGGCAGCTAAAAGCAAATTTAACTGGCCTTGTGACTTTCCCTGGGAGAACTCCAAAATGAGGTTGGGTTGCTGTCAAGGGAGAGAAGAAAAGCAGCAAGAGAAGGCTGGGGGCTGGGCCAGGCTTCCCCTGCAGCCGGAGGCGAGCTCTTTCTGAAGAAAGGAGGTGGGCAACGTTACCCTCCTGCCCCTGCGACCTGGCTGTGATTCTGAGGAAGATTCTGGCTGGTTGTCTTTGCCCCTCAGAGGAGGGTCGGGCAGTAACTTCAGCGCAGACAGAGTTCAAAGAGGCTGGGGTTGTGGTAGAAGGAAGGTGGGATCCTCCATTTTCTTTTAGCCCAGATTTTTAAAATGTGAACATTAAGGAGTTCCGGTTTCCTTTCTTAAATTCAGGTTCCTCACCTGTAGAGAGGGTGGGAGGATTAGGTATCTGAAGTTCATTCCAGTCTAACAGGCTCTGACTGCTTGAGTTGGGATCTATTCCAGGTACAGAAATATATGGTGTTGGGGTCTGAACTGTGTCCCCTCCACCTCTGAAATTTATCTGTTAAAGCCCCAGCCCCCGGGACCTAAGAATGTGACTGCATTTGGAGATAGGAGGCTTTAAAGAGGTAATTAAGGTTAAATGAGGTCATATGGAAGGGCCCTAATCCAATCTGACCCAAGTGCTTTTAAGATGAGGAAATTTGGACACGAAAAGAGAAATACCGGGATCCGCACAGAGGAGAGGCCACATGAGGACACAGCGAGGAGGCAGCCAGACGCAAGCCCGGAGAGAGGGCCCAGGAGAAACCAACCCTGCTGACACCTTGGTCTTAGATTTCCAGCCTTCAGAACTGTGAGAAAATACATTTCTGTTGTTTAAGCCACCTAGTCTATGGTATTTTGTTGCAGCAACCCTAGCAACCTAATACCTACGGTAACAGACCAATTGTTAAAAATTTAAATTATCCAGGAAGAGGACTTCCTCAGCAGGAAGCAATGAGACACCCTCTGGTTCTTTTGATGTTCAGCCAATCCACCCAGGACTCTGTGCCATGACTAATAAGACGCAATTTAATATAACAAACATTGACCCAATGCCAGTCACAGTGAGAGGCATTTGGCAAGCACATCTAATTCTCCAAGGTCATGATTGAGAAGGGAGGGAGAAAGAACAGGTCCATCAAAAATCTAACTTTAGCCAAAAAAACAAAATCTCTCCCTCTTTTCCAGGTGACCTGAGCCTCAAACAGCTGAAGGATTCACCTCCATCGGGATGTCTCAGTCTCCCCCAGAGGTGCTAATAAGCCACAGTGAAGCATGAGAATGAAGAAAAGTAAGGTATAAAAATGCCATCCTTACAGAGGAGAAGGTGTGACTGTTCCCTCTGAGGAATTCTCCAACTCAAAGGGAGAAGACAACTGAGGAAGGAAAAAGAACTATAGAAATTTCCCGGAAGTTGTCATCAGAACAGCTTCCTTCACTAGGACCATAATCAGCAGGGTGGAAAAGAACAGGTTGCAAAGCACTTAAAAAATATTCCTGGATATGCCCAGAAAAGTGTAAAGAACTCAAATCTAAGCTCTGTCTTTTGATAAAAATATGATGAAACAGGGGGATAAGGAAGACAAGGAAATGGCAGAAAGGAAAGAAAGGTCTGGGGCTTGTTATATTTCTATAATTAATGTCCCATCAGTGATGAATGGATTCAGAAGCCATTCCATGATCACAAGTATTTAAGCCGTCAACAGTGTTAAAATGGAAAAGCAGAGACTAAATATTTTATCTCAACACCTTAAAAATCAAAGTCCCACAAATCCTCCCACTGGGAACCCAAGCACTACCAGACATCCCAGGAAGGAAACCTTCCATCAGGAAAGCCCAGAGTCCTCATTTTTCAAGTGACAAAGATCTAAGCTCTATTCTAGGCGCATGGTCCTAGCAGAATAGCATATCATAAAGATTTTTTTTCTAGATGTGCCTTTTGAAATTCTCCCTGTTTATCCTTCTTCAGCAGAGAAAGCCGGTGGCTTATACTTCCAGCGTCCCTCCCCCTTCTTTCTCAAGAAAAGCTGGCAGTCGCTTCCAGGAGCTGGCTCTGCACTTCCCATAAATCACTCTCGCCCCACAGCCAGGGCCAGGACTGTCTGTCAAACCCTCAAAGCAGCCTCAGGCCAAAATGCTGCCTGCCAGCTGTGGCCTGTCACCCGAGGGGACAGCAAGTGGGTGCTGCCTGCTCCGAGGACAATCCTCTCAGAGAATCAGAGTCTGAGATTTGCATAAATGTGAAGCTGGTGTTAGAAAGAAACCCGACTATTGTTAAAGGAACACTGAACAGAGGCCAGGTGCTCTGGAGGGAAAAGCACTGGCCAAGGAGTCTCTGGGGTCTGCTCTCCCTTTGTTGTGACCTTAGACAAGTCACCTTGCTCCTCTGGAAGTCTGATTTTTTCTCTGGAAAAAAGCAAGTAGCAGGTCAATCTCTGAGATTCTTTCCAGCCCCAAAAGTGTTATGATTTCAGTCCCTTCAATTCATTCTGGTTAATAGTCATAGAAAATAATCTTTAGCCCACATAACATTGTGACTTACCAACGATAAGTTATTCAAGTGTCATAGGCTGGAAGTACTATTTTCTGCATTTATACAGGATATTTCTTTTTCTTTTTTAACTGCCCTGCCTGCGTTTAAGGATCTCCACCTTAAAGGATGGTACGAGTTGAATTGTGTCCCACCAAAATTCCTATGTTGAAGTCTTAAGCCCTCATACTTCAGAATGTGACCTTATTTGGAAATAGGGTCTTTGCAGATGTAATTAATTAAGATGAGGTCATCTGAAGTAGGTGGAGCCCCTAATCCAGTAGGTCTGGGGTTCTTACAAAAGAAACGTGGAGACGGACACACGCCTGGGGAGAACACCGTGTGGAGACTGGAGTTCCGCTGCCACGACCCAAGCAACTACTGAAAGCAGGAGAGGGGCCCGGGACAGATCCTTCCCAGCACCTTCTGAGGGAGCATGGCCCTGCCGACACCTCGCTCTCAGACTCTGGCCTCCAGGACTGTGAGATAATGTCTTTTGTTTAAGCCACCAGTGTGGGGTACTTGCTTACAGCAGCCCTAGCAAACCAGGACAGAAGGTAAAACCCACTGTCACTATGAAGCGAGAATGGCAGCTCCCCACTTCCCCAACATTCGCTGTGGTTGGGGCCAGGACACCTGGCCTGGGCTCTGCCATCAGACACACCTGCCACAGCCAGCGACGCAGAGGAGGAGGACGGCGCAAACCCACGCAATGACGTGCCGGGGAGCAGCAGCCACTGCTCGCAGCTCCCAGAGGCGACTACGACAGAAGCCGCAGCAGCAGCGCCCGGCGCGGACATCAGAGGTGTGTGCGACGCCAGCAGCAGGACCTGTGCCCGACAGCAAGGCCAACGCCATCTCCACAGAACTATTCTGCAGCCTCATTTGCGGGCATCCTTGGCGATCTCCTTCTGGAGATTTCATGACTTACCCAGTCCTTTCTCATAAATTTCCTTTCTCCTTTAACAGTGGACGTCCTGTTGCTTGCCTACGACAGTTCCTAACGCAGTAGGTCCTTAGTGTTTGTCAGTGTTGAATAAACCCTAAGCTGACATAAGTGATATATTAAGTCACACAACTGTCTACAATAATTACAATTTAATACACAGATATGTTGTGAATATCAAAATAACAAAAAATGACGTTTAATAAACACAGACCCCTGTTTGCGCGTTACTTGTTACTGTGACACAGAAGCACCTGGGAGGAAGCTTCCTGGTATCTTGACTCCACAGACGGGGAAATCCCTGTTTGGAGACTTCCCCAAAGCCCAGAACTAGCAGAGGGCAAAGGCAGGATTTGAACCCGGGTCTTCTGACTATAATACACGTGAACAAAGCTCTCTGGAACAATACTGAAAAGAAAATTTTTGTTAAATGATACTAGCAAGGGAAAAGATTTAAAGCTTCTGATTGTAAACTAGTTATGCAACAATATTTTAAATTTGCCTTGATTTCCATTTTTCTGGGGAAAATTACATGCATCTTTTCCTGAAGAAAGAGAACAGGACTAGAAACCCTTGGCTTTTCTGGTAATGGCCCAAAGGGGTTCAATATAAATAGCCAAATAATTGAGGGCACAAATTATTCAGGCATAAGCAAAGGTGGGAACTTAATTTATCTGATAAATTGTGTGGTATTAGGTTGGCTTCTAAAACCAAATTCATTTTTCAAAGTGTTAGCCATTACAAATTCTGAGACACTCTGTAAAGCTTCTGTTTGGCAAATGCGAACAGTTGGGAAAATAAATATGTGCAGTGAAAAGAGTTAAAATATCTTGTTCAAAAAAGAAATTATGGTAACTGTGAAAACCAAGTATCAGAACAAATGTCCATTCTCGAGTTAGGCAGGGATGTTGCCATCAACATCAAAGCATCGTTTTTGGAAAGATGTTGGGAAGACGCCCATGGAGGAGGCAACATACCAGATTTTCTGTTGGAGACTCTGCAGCGAGGATGAACCAGGTGAGCTGAAGCCTGCCCTCCCAATCTCAGGTAGGGATCTACTGCTGAAACCAGTGCTCCCTGCACGTGTATCCAGAATCATGTCAAGTTCTGTTGATTCATCACGTCTCACGCTGGGCTTGGAATGGAGCCACTGAAGCTCTTTCCTGGCCTGGCCTTGGCCTTCTCACAAAGTGCAGGGGCTACCTGCCTTATCCTGCCTGGCCTTCGATGGCTGTCAGCGGAGGCTGGGGTTGCTCCTGAAATCCCTGCAAGCTCCCACAAAACTTCCCGCTAAGCTGCCATTTAGCTCCTAGTTACTTCCCATTCTATCTTCTCCCCAACTTCTGGGCTCAGGAGTTCTATGTTGCAAGGAGGCTGAGGGATCCAAGCCTCGCTGGGGCAAAGGCTTGGAATCCAAGCTTCAAACAAGGCTCAAGGCTCTGATCAAATCTAGTAAAGCTAAACATGAGCCCACCTCACAAGCCAGCAATTCCACTGCAGAGCATATGCCCAAGAAAAACGTGTATATGTCTCCTCCAGAAGACATGTGCTCGTAACAGGCAAAAACTGGGCACAGTCCATGTACACCCACAGCACAGTGGATAAATAAACTGTGGCACATTCATGTTATTACATAGCAGTAAGGAGAATAGATCACTTTTATATTCAACAATACGGATAGGCATAATATTGAGTGAAAGAAGCTAGACACCAAAAGTATAGACTTTATGATTCCATTAAGTTCAAGAAACAGAAACCCAAATCTGCGGAGAAAGAGGTCAAAATAGGGGTTATGTCTGGGGGACAGGGTGAGTATCAACAGGGAAGGAACATAAAGGAACCTTCTGGGATGCTGGAAATGTTGTCCTAAAGGTGATTACACGGTTGTACACATACGTAAAATTTCAAAAGAAGCATGTGTTTCTGTACATATGTTATTTTAAAATTTTTTAAGGCAGGGGCTTTTAGGGTTCAGGATGTCCATCTTAAAACAGTGAAGAGTATGGGAGATGCTGATTAGGGTGTTCAGGTCAGAGCTGCCAGACCTTAGTGCTCAGGTATTCAAGGTACCTCAGAATTCGGAGACCATAACTGAAAAATCTATACATGAACAATAATAACTGCTACCATCCGTTAAGTACTTTCTATGCAACAGGCTCTAGACAAAGCATTTTACAACTACAACCTCATTTCATACTTACAATTACTTCATAAGGCAGGTACTGTTGGTGTCCCCATTTTACAGAATAATGACATGCTTTGCTCAAGGTCACACTGCCAGTGAGTGGCAGTCAGGATGCTGAAGTAGATCCATCCAGGAGGGAGGGATTGAAATGGTATCAAGGGGGAAAAAAATGAATTTTCCAAGTTCCTCTGCTCTGGGCATCATATTTTTTAGTATGATATTAATCAAAACTTCAGAAACAGGCTGGGCACAGTGGCTCACACCTGTAATCCTAGCATTCTGGGAGGCCGAGGTGGGAGGATTGCTTGAGCTTGGGAGTTTGAGACCAACCTAAGCAAAAATGAGACCCCGTCTCTACAAAAAAAGAAAAAGAAAAAGTAGAAAGAAAAATTAACCAGGCGTGGTGGTGCTCACCTGTAGTCCCAGCTACTCGGGAGGCTGAGGCAGGAGGATCACTTCAGCCCAGGAGTTTGAGGTTGCAGTGAGCTAAGATGATGCCATTGTACTCTAGCCCAGGTGATAGAGAGAGACCCTGTCTCAAATAAAAAAGAAAGAAAACTTCAGAAACAAATTCCGCTCCTTCCCTAGACAACCATGCCATCAATACACTGAGCTGAGGAATTTCATAAGGGAGCAAACCAGGTCCAGGCTTCTGCCTCTGTCAGCCAGTAGACTTCCTCTCTGTCTTCTGGAAAAGATCTCACACAACACCTAGCCACAGAGATGGCCAGCACTCCAGCGGGGCCCACCAGAGTCCCTGCCTTGGAAGCATGAAGCTCCGGGGCTGATACACGCAAATGGTAGAGGCCAGAGCTACGTCATGGCACCAGGGCCAGAAGCTCCTGCCTTTGAGCCCACCTGCTCCTCACTTTTCTCACACTTGTTATGCCACTTTTCTTTCCCTTTTGTGAATTGCCCCAATGTCTTTTCCATAAATCCTGTGTCGTTAACATTTAGGGCTCTTGGTTACAGTAAAAGGAACCTCATCGGAACCAGCTTAACTGAAAAAGAGGAATTCATTGCAAAGATCTGGGGTGTTTCTCAAACTTTAAAGACTGGGATGCAGCCGGCCTCAGGAATGGCGCCATGGCTGGAGCTCTCAGGAAACCAGTTGGCTTCCTGCGTCCCTCCATCCGTTTCTCCCTCTGCCTCTGCTCTACTCCGCCCCGTTACTGCAGACCAGCCTCCTCTGCTCCTCCATCCGCATGGTGGGACATGGCCACTGCTGCCCTCAGGATTTATACATTCCAGGTCATGCACCCAACAAGAAGCCTACCTCCAGATCTTACACTCAAACCTAAAATCTCAAGAAAGGGATCGATTGGTCCAGCTTGGATCAAATGCCTCAGACCAAACAAATGTGGCAAGGGGTCAGGGTCATGTTCAAAAAAGAAATTCCCTATGTGGGATACATGGCAACTCCTACAACAGTTGTGCGGGATGGGGAAAGAGACTGGTGGAAAAGGCATAGTGGAAGCAATCTGATGGGCATCCACCACATGGCCTGACGGGACCAAACCCATGACGATGGGAAAACATCAGCTTTGGAGTTACGGGGACTGGCTCCTTCTTTACCAGCTCTGTGACCTTGGGCAAGTTACTTGACTTTCCCAAGGCTTTGTGTCCTCATCCACAATGTGAGCACGGTAACATCTACCTCATTTAAGCAGGAAAGAATCCGTAAAGCACCTACTACAGTGCCTGACATACTTCTAACATCTGAACAGTTCTAACCTTATTTTGAACATCAGAACAATCACAGAAGGACTGAGAGTGCTTTGCATATAATGAATTGTTTTGCTGAAGTGGAGGTGTTCTTACGCTGCGCAGCCTGCCAACTGAAGGCATTTCACCAGGGCACCTCATGTTTTCAAAAATTTGTTCTCAAAAACTAAGCATAAGTTATCTCAGTGCTTGTTGCAAGAAAAGTGAGAGGCCAAGAGTGTAACAGACTGCAGCTACTCAAACTAAATTCTCTCTAGGAAGCAGATAACAATAAACTTTATCCTTAGGATGTTTGAATTTATTGAATGATGAACAGTAAGTGTGGACTTTATCAGTGATAAGCTATAAATAAGAAAGTGCTGAAGAGGCCAAAAAGCTTATCAGGAGTGGAGCAGAGAAGGATTCTAATTGTCAGGGAAAGCAGGTGGAAGTTTCTTTCTTTTTTCTCCTTTTATAGAGCAAAGAGAACAATTTTATTTTAGGAAAGTCTGGACTATCTCAAACACATCTTTCTAGGTCTGATTTAACACCTTGAACAAGTTGGCTTCATGTCACCCATATCAAGATGGCATTTTGGAAAACAAAGGCAACAGATATTGACTCTGAACACAGCATGGCAGGGCTCTGAGAAAAAATCTTGTTAAGAGAAAAGGCCAATCTCTTGAAATTTATCAGTTTGACATATCTTGGCTTAGGATTCCCAGGACTTCTCACTTACATCAGAATCTGTGATAACTTCCATTCTCTAAGGCTGAACGGAGCAGGCCAGAGAAATTGCTCCATCTACAGTGCTTGGTGGAAATGAATGCAGGTGTGTCTGTAATATGCAGATTTAGAGTAGCATTTTGTCTGCAAACATTTATAAGCAACAACCCACATATAATTAACCTTTTATATTGAAAACTTGTTCCTTGGGTCAAGGAAGAATTTTTCTGCAACCTAAAATTTTAGCCCACATTTTATGATGTGAAAGGGCTCAAGACTTCTTAAAATTAAACCATTTTAAATAAACAAAGCAGCCATTTCCTCCTTAGCATCATGAACAACACAGTGTACTCACATATGATAATTGTAGAAATCCACCCGGCACAGAAAACCCCTTTCAAACAGTCCTGCAATAATTGTCTACCCTCCTACTTAATACTTTCAGATGATGGCGGTTGACTCACTAACTTACGGGTGTCCTTGTCATCCTTTGCCTTATTTCTATTTCTAACCATTGGACCTTATTATTGCTTCTGAAGCAAAACAGAACAAGCCTGCCTTTCATAACAAAATGTCCTTTCAAAGATACGACAGTAATCATGGCCATCATGCCTGCCCTATCTTCTCTCCATCACGCTAAACTTTTGCTCTACTCCTGTTAAATTAAGTTTAGCCTAAAGCTGCCTCCTTAAGTGTTTTAGGTCTGGCCTAAAGGTTTCTTGTACATTGTGAGCTGTAACCTAACCGGATGCATAAACAGACCGTAACCCACTCCTGTAACAAGTAGCCGAGTGGGGCCAACTGTTCAAACCGCACCCGCGTGAGGCAAACGCAAGCTGTAACCAGTCTGCTGGTGCTGTCCCTCACTTCTGTTTTTCCGTACCTCTGCCGTGAGCAGTGAAAGTTCAGCGATAACCAGGTCCACGCATGTCTCTTTCCACAGGGTCAGGCTGTTTTTGGTGCCGTTTCAATCATCCAGGCCACAAGCCACGGCTACGTGGAGTTCCCAAGGAGGCCGTTCTCCTTAGTGGAGCCTGTTCACTCAGTAGTCAGAGCTGCAGACACACAGGCTCAAGCCGCTGCACAAGTCAGTCAATACTGCAAACCGCACAAGGTAGAAGACTTGATCAATACACACATGTTATAGATTAAAATTTCCCCATCAAGCAAGGTGACATTTAACATCAAGAGAAAAAAAAAAGGGGGGTTAATGAACCAGACCAAGAAGAGTGCCCTGGGCCGATCCAGTCTGTCACCAGCAGAATGGTCAGTGTCTTGTAAGGAAGAGTTCTTGATGTGGGAAGAGCCTTTGGCAGCAGGTGCCCATTGCTTATCACAAGTGACCACAGAACAGTCACTGGCCGGAAAATCCTACTATCTTTATAGCCCTTGAGTCTTCTGGTGAAGACAGACAGTAAAGGGTTACACCCTTATATGATTGGGTACAGTTTGTGAACATCTGGTCCATATTGACATGATGCCTTTTAAAATGGAGTCTTTTTCTAAGATGGTGTCACTTATGTCAAGGGTGCCCTATACAACCTCACTGTCCTTTTTCTGCCCATAAATCCTCTCCAACCACACAGCAGCACCAGAGATGCTCTGAATCTGTTCTGGTTTGGGGGGCTGCCCAATTTGTTCTTTGCTCAGTTAAACTCTCTTAAGTTTAACTTGTCTAAAGTTTTTCTTTTAACACTCCCAACAAGAAATTTTTTCTAGGCCTCTTAACAACTTGAACACTTTCCTCTAATCTGTGACCATCTCTCTTGAAACTCCATATTGGGAGCCGAACTGAATCCGGTCCAGGATGTGGAGGAACTCTCTGGTGGTGGGATGTTGTGGGCGCTTTCTTTAGAAACCACATCACACCGTTGGCTACTGCTTTAAAAACATCAGAAAATGAACTGCTTTCTCTAAGATGTGATATAACACTCGCAATATTGCACATCACTTCCATTTTTCTTTAAAGTTGCACTGATTTAATGGAATCAATTACAAAGGAGTTGAATGCTGATGCCGACCAGGAAATAGTTTTTCTTTTGGCAAGCAGAAAGGTCATGAGAGGGTTTTTATAGAAGTAAACTAAAGAAAATGTCTTTCAAATTGGATATTTTCTTTGAGATCGAGGGAGGATAAGAAATGATGTGAACAGCAATTTCCTATACTGGAGAGAAAAAAAATACTGAGCCATGAAAAGAGGTAGAGTCACATAAAATTACATTTGTTGTGTTAACTAGGGGACACACTGTGCCAAAGACTGAATAAAATAAAAAGGAAGGTAAAGCAGCACACCATTTCTAAAGCTGATTTTCTGATTTCAAGGACAGGGACAACCCAATCATCTGCTCACCCAGAAGAGTTGCTTCAAGGAAAGATGAAGTTAGAGAGATTGGTTTTGTAATCAACCTTCGGGTGATGTGGCTGACATACTCCTGCAAAAGATTTATAGCTAGAAGCATGCTCCTGGGAACTGTCTCCAATTTAAAAAAAAAAAATCAAAATATTCTCATTCCTTTTTTCTATCTCTCCTTGAATATATCTCAGCTACAGTTGGTGAAACTGTAGGTAAAAGGACAAAAAATACTCTTCAAAGAAGGGTAACTGGCAAAACACAAGGGTGTGGCATGAAAGTCAGAATGATTGTTGTTACTTCTTGGTCAAATATTGTGGACTTTCCAGGGATTATAACTATGGAAATGTTCCAGAGGAGAACATGGATTCTCACTACACCAACACCCCTCCCAAATAAATCCAATTTCTTATATCATGAGAGTAACTCCTGGTTAGTGTAGTTTCATTTGAATTCCTTCAAGTTACCTTTGTCCTCTCCCTGCACACGTGCAAAACCACTTTTTAGCACCACTGGGAATCTTGAAGTTTGAGAAAAACATTTGTACTTTCAGTGACTTCAAGAAGTATAACTAATAGAGCACACTATTAATTAATAACATAGTAAGCACGAACTTTATGCTGTACACCTGTGGTCCCCAAGGCTGTACATCATCACCTGAGCTCTGCCCCCACCTCCACCCTCACCTCCACCCTGTCCATGGAAAAACTATCTTCCATGAAACTTAGGAATCAGCCACACAGCAGGAGATGAGCGGCAGGCTAGTGAGCGAAGCTTCATCTGTATTTACAGCTGCTCCCCATCACTCGCATCACTACCCTAGCTCCACCTCTCCCTCTGTACCCCCACAATCCATGGAAAAATTGTCTTCCATAAAACCAGTCCCTGGTGCCGAAAAGGTTGGGGACCACTGCTCTATATGCACTCTGAGAATTCATGGGCCATCCTAGTAGTCAGCATCTTCTCTTTCTCATTATTTTCCCTCCCAATATTGCCATTCTGTCACTTTCTACTAGCTCTCAATCACCTTCACTCTCCTCTAGGACCAATCTGTCTGGCTATATGCCTGTACCACAACACATGACATAAAATTTCTTGTGTCTTTGTAGACCCTATAAAGTTAAACAAAGATATTCCTGGTTACATCTCTGAAGCCATGGATTTAAACCCCATCGGCACATGAGAATCACTTGGAGAGCTTTTTAAAAAAACAATGTCAAGGACTCACCCTCAGATATTCCATTTTAATCAAGGGTCCTGGCACTAATAATTCTTAAAAGCTTTTCAGATGATTCTAATCTATATCCAAGGTTAAGATTTATTGTTCTAATGCCCCCATCATACCTGAAAGATGTGATGTACATCATCAATGACACCAAAATGCACGTGCACAAGACTATTCATTAGAGTACTACTTGTAATTACAAACTATTAGAAACTACCTGTATGCCCAAGCAAACGGTATTGGTTGCATAAAATATAGCAAATACACACACACAAGGGACTACCATATAGCTGTACCTGTGAAGAATGAGAAAGATCTCTGTGAACTGATAGTGATTTCCAGGAGAAATTGCTAAATTAAAAAAAATCAAAAAAGCATAAATAGTATGCCATGCCATCTTTCAGGCAAATTTTTTAAAAATAAGGAAACATGTATATTTTCTTTATCATTATCAAAAACAAAAAACAAAAAACCCAGAACTAATAAACCAGTAAACAATGAAATTGGTTACCTACAAGGAGTGAGGAGGGAGGGAGAAATGGGAAAGCGATGCTTCTCTGATTATATCGTTTTGTATAGTTTTGACTTTGAGAGTATATGGATATCTATCTGTTCAAAAAGATAAAGTTGAATCAGTAAGAATGAAAAGAGGGGGACTAAAATTGAAAGCAAACTCAAACAAATTAACCTAACTATATTTCAAATGAATAACATAACCACACCGAAGAGAAAACAATAAGTGGAACTAATGCAAGTAACTTATGAATACAGTATAGCAAAGTATTTGACTATCTACCCCCAGTCTGAGCAGGCTAGAAAATGGGACAAGAGAAAGAAGTGGAAAAAAATGTTGGAGCATGTTGTGAAGACACAGAAGCAGGCTTGAAGGGGCTCCCGTTTGGTCAAATCTGATACAAATTGAGCACCAAAATAATTTAAAATAGTAATGAATTATAAAACACTGGAAAATGGGAATTCATGAGTCCAAGCAAGGGCAGGGTCCTACTTGTAGTAGAATGCAGAGGGGTGACTAGTCACTGCAGAACAAATTGGAAAACCGCTCATTTTGGAGCTGTTGCTGTGATGCCTGGATCAGGCAAGAATTATCCATGAATGCTACATCCTAGAGGAAATTTCTAATGAGGAACACGATATTTGCATAGTCTTAAAGTGTCTCCCTACAGAATGCATATTAATTACAATAAACAAAGAAAAGCAGTAATTACACACTGGAGAAATTGAGGGAAACTTTGACAAAGTGATTAAAATAATCAATGAAGGACAGACAGACATTATGCACCTGTCAGTGTGACACTGTGAGAACACAACGTCAACTATGCAGTATCCTGGCCAAGAATGCAGAACCTCCATCTAATCATGAGAAAAGAAATAGATAAATACAAAATAGGAAACGTCCTATTTAATCTTATTTTAGAGCTGGGTCCAGTGGCTCACACCTGTAATCTTAGTACTCTGGGAGGCGGGAAGATTGCTTAAGGTCAGGAGTTAGAGACCAGCCTGAGCAAGAGCGAGACTCCGTCTCTACTTAAAATAGAAAAAAAATTAGCTGGGCAACTAAAAATAGAATGAAAAAAAAAAATAGCCGGGCATGGTGATGCATACCTATAGTCCCAGCTACTTGGGAGGCTGAGGAAGGAGGTTCACTTGAGCCTACGAGTTTGAGGTTGCTGTGAGTTAGGCTGATGCCATGGCACTCTGGCCTGGGCAACAGAATGAGATTCTGTTGCAAAAAAAAAAATATATGTATATTTTATTTCTTTTTTTAAAAAGGCTGTGGAAATGATCCAGGCTAAAGAAGGCTAAAGAGACATGACATCTAAATACAATACTGACCTTAGACCGGACTCTGCACTGGAGGGGGAGATGCCACAAAAGACATGAGGTCACCTGACAACACTGGAATATAGATGTTAAAGTATTCCATTAATGTGCATATATGACATTGACAACTGAGTACTAAGGTTATGTAAGGGAATATTCTTATGCTTAAGAAATAATCAAAGTACTTATGGGTAAAGGACCATGATAGATGTAGCTTACCTTCAAATGATTCCTGAAAACTATGACAAAAGTAAGAGAGAAAGCAAAATATTAAGCAAATGAGGTGAGATGTTAAGAATAGGCAAATGTGGGTAAAAGATACATGAATATTCCTTGTACTATTTTTATTCTAGCAACTTCTAATAAGTCTGGAATTATTTCCAAATAAAATTTTCTATGTCTTTTTTTTTTTTTTTTTTTGAGACAGAGTCTCACTCTGTTGCCCGGGCTAGAGTGAGTGCCGTGGTGTCAGCCTAGCTCACAGCAACCTCAAACTCCTGGGCTTAAGCAATCCTCCTGCCTCAGCCTCCCAAGTAGCTGGGACTACAGGCATGCGCCACCATGCCCAGCTAATTTTTTTTTTCTGTATATATTTTTAGCTGTCCAGATCATTTCTTTCTATTTTTAGTAGAGACAGGGTCTCACTCTTGCTCAGGCTGGTCTCGAACTCCTGACCTCGAGCGATCCACCCGCCTCGGCCTCCCAGAGTGCTAGGATTACAGGCGTGAGCCACCGCGCCCAGCCTCTATGTCTTTTAATACTAATATTCTAGTCCAGATTCAAAGTTTTAGTCTGTAAAATGCTCACCAATAATTCCTTTCAACTTGAAGATGTACAGTTTGTTGGGCCACTTGGGCTTTTTATGGGTCATTTCACATCAATTCAGCAGCTGGTGGCTTTATTTGCACCATTAGATGTAGAAAAATCTAAAGTGCCTTTAAAAGACAAGGCCGAAGTTCAGGAGCAATGACTAAGACCCCAGGTCCTGCACCAAGTGGCTACAAAACAAATTTAAATTCACCTTACAGGCACGAAGTGTAGAGGTGACTGCCCTTTCTCTGTCATGCTGGCATTCAAGAATAACTATTCATAAAGATCCTTTGAGCCCTGGGCCTCACTGTCTGCTGGGAAGCTTAGAGACAAATCAAGGAATGCTATTGCCTTCATATTTCATCACCTGGATGCTGCTTCCTCCCTGCCTCCATCACAATGTTCAGGAAATCAAAAGTTTAGTTTATTATATCTCAAACAAGAAGCAGTACAATTAATCAAAGTGTGTGCCTAAACTACTGACACAGTTTTGCCATCTTAATGGTAGCTTGTTTATGCCAGCAACGAAGAAGCCTGGAGAGCGAGTGGCGATGAAATCACAAAAGGAGTTTTCCCATGGCTTGTTGAGAATTGAATATTTTTCCTTGCAAGAGTGGTCCAAAGCCTGGAAGAAGTGGTAGTCAGTTGGTGTAAGGTCTGGTGAATACAGTGGATGACAGAGAGTTTCCAAGTCCACTTTCTGTAGTTTGAGCAGCGTTGTTTGTGTGACATGTGGTCTTGTAAGAGGATTGGCCAGTCTCTATTGACCAATCTCAGTGGCTTAATCACAAGCATCCTCATCATTTCATCCAGTTGGTTGACATAAACATCTGCTGTAATCGACTGACCAGGTTTCATGAAGCTCTAGTGGATAATACCAGCGCTGGACCACCAAACAGACACCATTAGCTTTTTTTGATGAATATTCAATTTTGGACTGTGTTTCAGCACTTCATCTTTATCCGACCATTGTTCTGAATATTTACAATTGTCAAAAAGAATCCATTTTTCATCACACGTAACAATACAGTATAGAAATCGTTCACCTTCATGTTATGACAGCAAAGAAAGGCAAACTTCGAGTTGATTTCTCTTCTGAATCTCATTTAATTCATGTGGTGCCCATCTATCCAGCTTCTTTACCTCGCCCATTTGTTTCAAATGGTCCAATATTGTTGGAAGAGTAGTGTCAAACCTTGCTGCTACTTCATGCTAGGTTGAGATAGATTCGCTTCCACTACAGCTTTCAGTTCATCTTTATCCACCTTGGTCTCAGGTCACCCATGTGGCTCATTTTCAGGATGAAAATCACCAGAACAGAACTTCTCGAACCATCAAAGTACTGTGTGTTCATTAGCCACAACCTTCCCAAACACTTTATTGATATTTCAAGCTGTCTGCACTACATTGGTTACACAACGGATCCCATATTCAAAAATAACATGAATTTTTGACTTACCCATAGTTTCACAAAAAATTCTCTAAAAAAAAAAATCGAAAAATAATCACAAGCCAAAATATGCATTTGAAAGAATGAGGACATACCTTCACAATAAAAAAAAAAAAAGGTTCAGAGTGAAATGTCAGAGATAGCCACTCTCAAACTTAGTGTTTAAGGAAATAGGACATTCCATACTTTATAACCTAATATTTCCAGGCTAGTTAACGTCCTTGTGCACGTGGTACCTGCACACATGCCGCAGGGCCTCACCTCTCCAGGTGTGCTCAGGCCCCTACCTCCCCGGGAATGTCCTCCATCTGCCTCCCCTGATAGATTCCTTCTCCTCCTTCAAAATGTGGCTTCAGAAGCCTTCCCTGATTTCCCAGGGTAGTGAAGCACTACCCTGTCTCTGTGCCGTCTCTCCCCCCACAGCACCCTGAGCATACGCTTATTGTGTAGAAGTCTAGTAAAAGTAGCAGATTTTTTCCTGTTGGCCCCTCCAGGTTCCTGAAAGGGCAGAGACCATGCCTCAGCCATCTTTGTACCTCCAATTCCTACTACATGTCTAGCACTTTGTTCTACTAAACTGCACGGCATGTCTTTTGCTGTAAGCCATCAGAAGTTCTTTTGTTGAAAGAAGAGTATATACAGAACTGAAATATAAAATACATTGGGTAGTGAGCAGTAGCTCTACCTCTCAGAAAAAGGAACATTCCTTT
>CM052445.1:15561437-15591840 GCA_028533085.1 Varecia variegata
TAATGGCCAACCTGAATTGTCATGCCCTCTACAATCTGTCTGAGAATATCCACCTGTTACCACATACAATATCATATGAATTTAGATACATCTAAAACCAAAAAACAAATTCAACTTCTCTCTTCCCTAGCAGAGTAGTTAAGAAAAGGCTTTGAAGGTGAGCCATCTTGGATTCAGATCCCCACTCTGATGCTTATGTCACATGATGCTAAACATGGTAACTTATCTAACCTGTTTCTTTAGCTGTAAAAGTGGAAATTTTATGACTCATCTCATATTAAATGAGACAATTCTTGAAGAAAAGAGCTTAGCATTGCATGCACAGTAAATACTCAATAAATGGTAGCAGATGTTAATATTATCATCACATTTAATATTATTATTGTTATGACTTCCAAAATCTCTCAGTCAACATAAAGCACTGTGGTCACAAATTAAGTCAACTGTTCACTTTTATCTCCATGATCTATTTGAGCAAGTTGCTACTGATTCTTCTCCTTCCTTTCCATGTCCACCAAGCTCTTCTTAATTCAAGGTTTCATTGCAAACAAGAGTATTTTCAGGGACTTTCACCTTACCTCATATCTAGTTATTGTACTAGATAGACTCCTGCTATCCCTCACTTTTTCCCTTCTCCAATTTATCGCACATTTCAAAGTTAAAACAGACTTTTAAAACACTTCTCTCTACCATTCCCTTGCTCAAAATGTTTAATTATAACTTGAGATTGAGTATAAATTCCTCAGTCTCTAAGCTACAGTTAAATTTTATTTGCTAGTACATACTTAACCAAAGAAGGACATAAGACTTTTATTATTCTCAGGGTCTTTCTCCACTCGTGGAGACTGACACATTCAATAAATAAATAAAATTAAAAAAAAAGACTTTTATTATTCTTATGAAATACCATTGCATTAAGTCAGCAAATCTCAAGAGTCTACTATTGATTAAACCATATGCCCCCAAAGAGTATTTCATGAAATGTCTATAGACACAGGTGAAACACAATCTAAAGTTCTCATCTAGGAACATCTCTATATCTATTATGGAGTGTTCTCTGAGATATATTGTTGTTAAGTAAAAGAAAGAAAGTATATGCTAGTATATGCTACCATTCATCTAAAGTAGGAAAGGCGAAGGATACACACACACACATATGCAGGAGTCCCCCCTTATCTGCAGTTTCACTTTCCACAGTTGCAGTTACCCATGGTCAACTGTGGTCAGAAAACATTAAATGGAAAATGCCAGAAATAAACAAGCCATAATTCTAAACTGTGTGCGGTTCTGAGAAGTGGGATGAAATCTTGCACATCCCTGCTCTGAGCGGGATATAAATCAACCCTTTCTCCAGCGTATCCACCCTATATAAGCTACCCTCCTGCTAGTCACTGACATCCTCTGTTCCTGACATCCAACCATTGACACCATAATGGCTGAATGATCCAAGATCACCTAACACAGATGATCCTCCTTCTAAAGCATTATCAGAAGGTCAATAGCAGCCTAATCATGCCTATATCTCTCACCTCATTTAAACTCATCAAGTAGGCATTTTATCATTTCATATCACAAGAAGGATGAATACACAGTACAAGATACTTTGAGAGAGAGACATTCATGTAACTTTTATCACAGTATATTGTTATCATTGTTCTCTTTTATTATTAGTTGTTGCTAATCTCTTACTGTGTCTAATACATAAACTTTATCATAAGTATATATGTATAGGAATAAATACAGTATTAATATATACAAGGTTCAGTACCATCCATGGTTCAGGCATCCACCAGGGGTCTTGGAACATATGCCCTGTGGATGGGTGGGGGGAATATTGTATACATATATGCATATAATTTGCTATGTTTAAAAAAGTGAAACCAAAAACAACTTTAAAAAAAGAACAATGGTTACCTGTGGGAAAGAAGGAAACAGAAATGGATATAAAAGCTAGATTCTCTAAATATACCTTGTTTTACATTAATAGTTTTGACTTTGGAACCATGTAAATATAACAAAAGGTTGTTTTTTGTTTTTTAAGCAACCTCTTTAAAAAAAATGAAACTATATCAAGCTGGGGCAAAACACAAAGAGATTTATTTCACATGAATTTTAAAATCCAATAAGTTGTGGGAAATACCCCAAAGCACAGAAAAAATTGCAGATACAATTCTTAAAAACTGCTTTCAGTAATCATACTATTGATATTCCTACTGTAAAACTGTCATGTATGTACCAATGGACAAAGCGAATGAATAACTATGATACTATGGCATTGAAGAAAGGAGAAACGGATGCCAGATAAGAAAAAAACCTATACTCCTGGATTTGTATTGCAAATATCAGCATGAACTGATATTTATCTCTTTAAAAAATACATATTTTCATAGACTTGCCACTTAAAAAGCCCAGAAACAATAACCTACCCAGTAGCCATGAGTACCCATAAGGCCCAAATTGTGGTCTCTAAATACCATTTGACTCATTCCAGGTTTGAGCTAAGATCATTCCAGGTTTGAGCTAAGAAATGTAGAGATGAGCTTGAAACTTCTCATCGTATCAGAAAGCACACTAGAGAGCATGTCAAAAGCACTCAGGAGTCAACTTGAAGAGGAGCGTCCCAATGACCACATATGGAACAATTTGAATCACTAAGAAATAACTGAAATGAGCTGAACCACATGAACCAAATATGTTTAATTCCATGAGGTCAAAATAGCACACAAACAGACATGCGCATGTGCACGCATGCACACACACATGTGCGTGCACACACACACACACATACCCAACACCTGAATATAAAAAATAAAGGAACAAAATACAAAAAATAAAAACAAAAAGCCTGGGTCACCTTTATAGGACATAACAGATAAACTTATTATTTTGAAAACTGAACAATAAAGGCAAACAATCAAGTAATTACCCTGCTTTTCCCATGCAAAACGTACTTCATGGTAACAAATAGTTGACACAGGGAAGTTTTATTTTTTAGAAGAATCCCACATAATAAATGAAGAATGACAGAATTAGAATACCACCACTTTGCAACCATAAACAAAATATTGGACCTAAGCTATGATTTTCAATGGCTGCTAATACCAAAAAAGAGAAATAATCTGACATTATATAACTCCTTATGGAATTAAGAGCACCAACTACAAAATATTATTGTTCCCTATTCCAAAAAATCAAATATGAATATGGTCAAGCCTTTAGACCGAACTACCAGTTTATAGGAAATACAGGGGGGCAGAAAACACATTAAAGGAATGACATCCCAGGGATGCAATCATTAAAATCCAGACTACAGAAAACTACAAAACCATCAGCCTGAATTTTTCAAGAAATAAACTACAGAAAAGAATTAAAAAAAAAAATCAAAGAAGAACCTATAGATTTAAAAACTTAGTGACATATTAACCAACAGCAATGCAGAGACTTATTTTGATCCTAATTCTAACAAAGAACTTAGACAAAAGATATGAGACAATCTGGGAAATTTCAATACTAACTAGGTTCTTTTTTATAAAACACAAACATAATAATACCATTATCCCACCTAAAACAAATAACAGTAATTCATTTATACAATTATCAATACCTTTATCTTTTATAGATACATAATGAAATGTATGAAATGACATAATGTCTGGGATTTGCTTCAAAATTATCATGGGTGTGGAAGAAAGTAGGTAAGAATACAGATGAAACAAGACTGGGCATCAGTTGATCATTGTTTAAGATAGATCATAGGTATAAAAGGTTCTGACAAAAATTCTCTCCTTAACCAAACTCTCATCAGACTCCTCTAAACCATCTTTTCAACTTGGCCCTGACTTTTGGACTTCCGTGTTTGTCTCTGCATTCTCCAATTTTATCAAGAGTCTTGCTTAAGTCAGTTTAGACAGGATCTCCCTCTGCCCATGATGTTTCCTCTTAGTAATTTTCCTCCACTGACCCCACCCTGCTCCTTCGTTATAAATCCCCACTATTCCACGTTGTATTTGGAGTTAAGCCCAATCTTTCTGCCCTACTGCAAAATCCCACTGCAGTAGTCTCTATATCTAAAGCAATAGTTCACCTGAATAAAGTCTGCCTTACCATTCTTTAACAAATGTCATTAATAACTTTTTTCCTTAACAGTTCATTATACCCATAATATTTAGCTGAAGTGCTATTAGCAATATTAATAATTACATGGTTCATTTTAGAATCTAAGTATAATATTTATAAATCTTTTATACACTCTGCAAATTTGTCCTTAGATTAACATAGCTCATTTACCATTCGAGCAGCTTCATCCAAGTCATCACAAGCAAGAATTTTAAGACCACTGTCTGCTATGACAGCCTTAGCATCATCAACTCGTGTACCTGGAAATGATTTATGCAAATATAAATAAGTTTAAGTATATACACAAAAGCATTTAAAATATTTGCTACAACATACTACAGGTATGAAACTTCAACATAGGAGTACACCCATCATTTAACAAAAATGCTTCTAAAGCAAAGAAAATACCACAAAAGCCCTGAGTTATCTCATAATATATTTTACCTTACCATATCCGTGGTAATTCAGGCAAGAAAAATAACAACAAATAAAAAACATAGCAAATTATACCAAACAAAACTATGAACATTTTTGCTCCACTGTTAGAAATTTTTTAAAAACCATGGTTTTTAAATTTCATATTATATAATGCTTTCATTTAAAAGACACAGCTATTTGAAAACTACATTTTAAATGAACTAAACTCCATGGAAATATGAACTTTTAAGCAATTAGGAAAAATTGCAAGATATCTTTTACACTCACCCTGTAACCGTACCACAACAGGTATTCTGATTTCCAAATCTTTTACTGCCATGACTATACCCTGTGCAATAACATCACATCGCATGATTCCTCCAAAAATGTTGACCAGAATAGCCATTACCTGTGAATAAAGTGTTTTTGGAAGATTAAAATTTAAAAGAAATGATGATTTGTCCTTCCCCTCCAAGGACATACCAGTACCTGTGCTTCAAGACAAACATCAATTCCATGGAAACATTCCCAGACCAAAGCACCATACCTCTTTTAGCTCTTGTTATTCAAGCCTGTGGAGACCACTGCCCACCAGAACTTATTTCCATCTCCTTGGGTAATTTCAACAACTGGTTCACATTCTCTTCTCTACCACACCCAATATGAGCAAGACCTTCTAATTCCTCTTATTTTCTTCTATTAAACATAGCCATTCACCAACATGACTACACCAGATCATATTACAAGACAATGTCACATGCAAGATCTTCAATTTAGTATTCAGTACCTACCATTTTTTCATTTATCCTCAACAATGCAAGCAATTTTTCACACAAACCAGGCCCCCAGAAGCATCTAACTTCTGTGTGCCCACTCCTGGCTACACGTCACAGACAAACCTCAGGGCCTGTTTGGGTCAGCATTCATTCACCACCACAGTTTTGAATCAGTGTTCTCCTATCCTTTCCAAAATAATCTCCTTTTTTTTTTTTTTGAGACAGAGTCTTGCTCTGTTGCTTGGGCTAGAGTGAGTGCCGTGGCGTCAGCCTAGCTCACAGCAACCTCAAACTCCTGGGCTTAAGCGATCCTACTGCCTCAGCCTCCCAAGTAGCTGGGACTACAGGCATGCGCCACCATGCCCGGCTAATTTTTTTTTTTTCTATATATATTTTTAGTTGGCCAGATAGTTTGTTTCTATTTTTTAATAGAGACGGGGTCTTGCTCTTGCTCAGGCTGGTCTCGAACTCCTGACCTCGAGCGATCCACCCACCTCAGCCTCCCAGAGTGCTAGGATTACAGGCATGAGCCACCGCGCCCGGCCAATAATCTCCTTTTTTTTAAAAAAAAAACAAAAAACTTAATTCATTAAGCTACACCAGAGCCTCTCAAACAGTGAAATACAGATGGATTATAGATACACCAAAATATTGCTCACCTCAACCCTTTGGATAGCTAGGAAGGTTCTAGGACAGCTGGAGCCTCTGGGCCAGTGGATTCTGACTACAGGCAACCTTATCCATCTACCTCCAAGGCCCCATTGAAATATTTTCTGTGAATGCCATGATCTGAAAATGATTGAGATGCACTGAACTATACTATGCATTCCTTATCTTTACATTATTTTTAGACCTTCAAGAAATGAAGCTCTAGAATTCATAATGGAGTCGAACTCAAAGTAGACTTTGTCACCTCTCTTATCTCCCCCCCTCCCACCTCCTTCTGGATAGCTTCAATATTCACCACAAGGCATCAACTAACACTCTAGCCTTGAAGTTCGTGGATCTTTACCAAGCCACTTTCACCTTCAGTCCATTGCAACTAATGACCACCAAGCACAAATCCTGGACTAGACCAGAATGAACGTCTCCAGAATATCAAATGTGTAAATCCCACTCTCTGCTCAACCTCCTCCCCTTTTACCTTTAATGTCTTTCACTTCTAACTCCATTAAAACCCAGTCTTTTCCTCTCTAATCTCCCAGTCTATCATCTCTCAACCAGTCTTTCTTCACTATAGAACCTGGAACCTAGGACAGAGCAATTCAATGACATTGTCACCTGCCTAATTCTGTCACACCCATTCCTCTGAACATCCCAGTTCAAACAATGCATCTTTGGACGATCCCAGCCACAGTTTATACAAGGAAAAGCAAAAAAGTAAAAAACAAAATAAAACCTGAAACACTAGCATAACCTGAAGAGCAGTATAATAATGATTCATCAGCAATCCTCTCCTTAGCAGTCTGTCTCACACCTTTAATTCTCTTCATAAGCCTCCTATCCCGCTCAAGCTCTCTAACTTTCAGCATATGACCTTCCTTTCTCCAGTAACACCTCAATAAAGAAGGAGCCTCCTCTCCAAAGCTAACCCAGCCACCTAATTACTGTACTTTATCTCTACCTAATTACTGTATTGTATTTCCTCAGGTCTTCAACTCACTACTTTAGCTATACTCCCTTCTTTATCTTCAAATCTCTTCTCCTTCTCCATCTAGAAATAGCTCAACTTCTTATTTGGTCTTTCAAATAAACAAGCAAGTAAACATTCACCACAAAGCTCTCTCCAAACCTACCTCCCTTTGAGTGACAGCACTATATCCTTCCATGCTTTCATTAAAAAAAAAAAAAAAAAGTCCTGAAAGAGAAAGAGTAATCTGCCCTGGATGTCTCCACTCCCAACTCCCTTAATTTCCAATCACAACTGAATCCATTACCACCTGGCCTCTGCCCCCATCTCCTGTACTATTCTTACCAAGGTTCCCAATCATCCCTTACAGTCCTTACTCTGCTAGCTCGCTCCTTCAGCATTTGACATTGTTACTCATCGCCTTACTTCTCAAAACTCTTCACCCTCGCCTTCAATGTCACCACTCTCCTCCTGATCTGCTCCTACCTCTCTCTGTCAGTTTGTTCTCTTTCTTTCATTTGGGTCATCCTCCTCTATTCAGCCCTTCAACACTGAGGAGCCAGGCTCTATTCTTGGTTTCCCCACCTCACTCACATGGACCATCTCACCAACAATTCAGACTTCTTTTCTCGATATACTGAGGACTCTCAAATGTACCTCCAACCATTAAAGGAAGTATAATATCTTTACAACCAACTTTCTACTAGATATAGTCAACACAACCCAAACTTAGCACACTCATTTAGACATACTTATTCCTCTATTTTGCTTTTGACAGCATGAAGAGCATCATCACCCAATGATTCTCCCCAGCCAAAAATCCTAATGTTAACCTAACTAACCCCTCTCCATGGCCTCTGCCCAAAAAAGAGGAAAAAGTGCATTTAATGACTCTATCTCAGAAATGTCTCTAAATTATGTTTCTTTGCTCTGTTCTTACTAATACTGCCTTTGTCAGGGACCTCTTCATCTTTCTGGACCAGCTAGCATAACAACCAAATTGATTTCTCCTGTCAGTGTCTCCCTACTCTCCATTTTACTCTCTACTAACAGAGCTATGTTCTTTTAAAAATATATAAATAAATAAGTAAACAAAAGGCAGGGTATAGATACATGTGTTTGTGTATATGCTGGGGTAGGGAGGCTAAATTCCAAACTCCTTAACTATAAATACAGGGATCTTCACACTGTGGTCTCAATTTGCCAATATTATCTCTTATCGTTCATGCCAATAGTGCTATATTTTTACACATACTCGTCTCACCATTCCATGAACATAATGGCCCTCTGGATTCCATTCCTTTGCACATTTTCTTCGCCTTGCCTAACTCATTTAATTTTCAAGACAGCTCAAGGTATCATCTGTTCGGTGAAGGTCACCCTGATTCTCCCAGTTATCAGCTCTGTCTTCTGTTCTTCCACAGGACTGCATTCTGCTTATCACTTTAGTCACACTATAAATACCTCAAGGGAGTATTCCCAAGTCCAAGCACAGTATCCGACACAAAGAGACATAATAAGTATACAGCTATTTCAAAGCTATCCACATCGTCACCCTGTTCTGTTTCCAACTCCGGTGCCCATCTGTCAGTCCCCAACACTGGAACTCTTCATTTACTCTTCTCCATTCTTGTACCTGGGCCCTAAAAGCCATGCTTACTAATTCACCTCAGTAAGTACTCAACAGTTAGATACTTAGATTTAGTCTTTAATACTCTGCTTTTAGAGTGTATGCCAAAAGAAGCTATAGAAATATAGTTCCAATAAAATTTGTTCACTTTTTAAAATAACTATTAAACAATGGAAATAAGGCATATTTTATACCTCATTTTAGTTGAATTCTTTGTAAAAATAATAAATATGGCAAATAAGTCTTTGGTTCAAAGGGAAAGGCAGAGAAATAAATTTATTTTTTAAATAATTCTAAAGTCTAACACCACAAATAAAAATATACATTGCCAGCATCATCAATAATAAATGTTTTTTAATTTATGTACTGGACATTTATACTAGCCACTAGGAGAGGCAACAATGAGTAAGATATGGTCCCCACCAATGAAGAATTCTCAGTCTAAATCAGCAGTCCCCAACCTTTTTGGTACCAGGGACCAGTTTCATATAAAGAGGGGCATGGAGCTCAGTCAGTGACATGAGTAATGGGGAGCAGCTGTAAATACGGATGAAGCTTCCCTCGCTCCCGTGCAGCCTCCTGCTCACCTCCTGCTGTGTGCCCCCTCCTAAGTTTCATGGAAGATAATTTTTCCATGGAAGGTGGGGGCACAGCAGAGTTCTGTGGCCCGGTCCCTACCAGGCCATGGACCAGTACTGAGGATTGGGGAATGCAGGTCTAAATTCAATAAGACTAGCTCCATGGAGGCATTTTTCTTACTTTTTTGTAAGCCTTACAAAATCCACACTTGGCCACACAATAGATACACTCCTTAGCAATTATCTCGTGACTAAAAACATATATGTCTTTTGATCATGATGCTTCACATCCCTTGCATTTTGACTATCATTTATAAAGACAAAGTTCTAAATTATGGCATATCTATGCAACAGATTATGCAAACATTAAAATAAGTGTTTTATAATACCTCACTGAATTGCAAAACATATTCGAGATATATTAGCAAAAAAAGACTCAAAATATGTATATTAAGATATATATATAAATTCTGAATTCTAATTCAAATTCTAAAACATAAGCCCTGCCCTTACCTTTTTATCTGAAGTGATAAGCTTAAATGCTTCTGTCACTTGATGGACTGTGGCACCACCACCAACATCAAGAAAATTGGCTGGAGTCCCTCCATGAAGTTTGATTATATCCATTGTGGCCATAGCCAAACCAGCACCATTTACTATCACGAGGGGAAAAATTATTTGTATAAGCAACAAACATAGAGAAAAGAAATTAAACTTAACAAAAACAACTCTAACATAAAAATACATGATACCTAGACAGCCTATATTTCCATCAAGGCCAATGTAGTTGAGATCTGCCTGAGCTGCATGTTTGTCCCTTTCATCTTCCTGGGTCCAGTCCTGTAGAGCAAAGATTTTCTTCTGGCGATAGGCTGAGTTAGAATCGAAATTGATCTTTGCATCCATACACAGTACTTTGAAAGGAAAAGAAGAAAGTAATCTTAATTTCAAGACAGACACGATAAACTGTTAATCAAACATTCTTTAAGGGAAAAACACATTTTAATTTTGTTATTTATGGAAAGTATTTCAATTTATGCTCACAGTGAATTCAAACTGTTCCTTAAAAAGGAATATTTGGGAATTAAAACTGCCCCATCAAAGTTATTGGCTCTACATCCATCCTATGCACTAGATAAAGAAGAAAAAAAACTTCAAAAACATTTTAAATCATTTAAAAATTATCAAGAATTAACTATCCATAGTCCTAGCTAATCCCTTCACTTGGGCCCCAGATTCCATCCCCTCTCATCTACTCAAGGACATTGTTCAAGAAATTCTATCTTTCCTACATTATAAATCTCCCCTACCTTTCTATTGGCTAAATCTCATTGACTTGCCCCACCTTAATAAAAAGAAAGAAAAAAATCTTTTAACTCCCACTTCCCCTTACTCTTCACCTCCTATACAGCAAAACTCCTTGAAAGACTTGTCTGTTTAAAAGAGGGGTAAGCCCATGAGCCAGATTTGGCCTATGCCTATTTTTATATGGCCTGTGAGCTAGGAATGGATTTTATACTTTAAAGGATTGTGAATAAGAAAGAAGAAAGAGAAAAAGAAAGGAGGAAATGAACAAGAAGAAAAACAGCTGCACCCAAGACCATATGTGGACCATAAAGCCTAAAACACTTATTAACTGCCAAACCCTATGCTTAAAGTCCTTGTACCAAATTTGTCTACTGCCACTGTCTCTTATACCCATGCCAATCAGGCTTTTACCTCCAACACTCTACCAAAATGGCTGTTATGAAGGTCACCTCTCTGGCTTCATCTTTCAGAGCTCTATCTATCCCTTCCTCACTCCAATCTAATTACAACATTCTCCTTGCAGTTCCTAGCAGACAGAAGGCTGAGAGAAGTGAGCAGTTGCTGCCCAACACAGGAGACAAAGTTTAGAGTTCAACTAAGTTAATTACCAATAATAGATAGCAAAAATCAGTATCTTTCAGAGGAAGGTAACAGAATTCAGTCTTCAAACCATATCTCCCCAAATGTACAGCATACAATTCAAAATTACTATGTCTGTAAAAAAAACAGGGAAATATGACCACTAGTAAAGTAAAAAGACAGTCAAATGAAATCAAACCCAAGATGACCCAGATTTAGAATTATCTGAGGACTGTGATCAACTATTTTCAATATGTTTAAAGATTTTAAAGGGAAAATATGGTCATAATAAATGAACAGACAGGTAATCTCAGCAGAGAACAAAATTATAGAAAGAAACCAAATGGAAAAATGTACAAATAAAGAGTATAATATATGAAAAATTCACTGCATGGGCTTAACAGCAGATTGGTGATGGGTCACTGAACCTGAAGATAAACTGAAATTATCCAATCTGAAGAGGAAAAAAGAAGAAAAAAATGCACCTCAGTGACCTCTTAGGCAATATCAAGAAGCATGAGTGGATTAATAAAATGTGGTATAATGTATACCATGGAATTCTATTCAGCCACAAAAAACAATGGTGATATAGCACCTCTTGTATTATCCTGGATAGAACTGGAACCCATTATACTAAGTAGAGTATTCCAAGAATGGAAAAACAAGTACCACATGTACTCACCATCAAATTGGTATTAACTGATCAACACTTAAGTGCACATATAGTAATAACATTCATCGGGTGTCGGGCAGGTGGGAGGGGGAAGGAGGGGATGGGTATATATATATACATCTAATGGGTGCAGTGCACACCATCTGGGGGATGGACATGCTTGAAGCTCTGACTCAGGTGGGGCAAGGGGCAATATAGGTAAACTAAACATTTGTGCCCCCATAATATGTTGAAATAAAAAAACAAACAAAAACGAAGAAGTCTAATATATGTGAAACTGGAAGGAGGAGAATGGGGCAGAAAAAAAGTGATGAAAGAAAAATATATCAAGCCAGAATTCTATATACAGTGAAAACAGGAGGGCAAATGGAAGATATTTCCAGACAACTGGAAACAAAATTCATCACTGGCAGACCTACACTAAAAGAAATGTTACAGGAAATTCTTTAGGTTCAAAGACTATAACACGTGGAAACTTGAATCTACAGCAGTGATTCTCAATCAGGGGCAGTTTTGTCCTACAGAGGCCATTTGGCAATGTCTGGACGCATTTCTGGTTGTCACAACTGAAGGTTGCTACCAGCATCAAGTGCTACTGGGTAAACATCTTGTTAAACATCCTACCAGGCACAGGACAGCCCCCCATAACAAAAAAATTATCTACCCCAAAATCTCAATAGTGCCAAGGTTGGGAAATCTAGATCTATGAATAGGAAAGAACACAAGAAATATATGAGCAAATAAATATATATATTGAAGCTAAAAATAGCTAGGTTTCTAAATATTGGATAAGAGAATTACAAATACAGAAAATGGTAGAACTAGAATGAACCTTGAGGAATTGGAGTGGAATTAGAGGTATCAGTATAAATTTGGAGATTTTTTGAAATAGATATGGGTATAAACATATGTGTATTTTTATATATGTCTATCACACACAGACACATACACACACTTATTTCTTGGCTCTTTGCTGAAACGACCTAAAAGCAATGACACGTTAATAGCAATAAGCATAGACAGTATGCATATCTTGGGGCCTAAATATTAGTTGCCACAAAAAGGAACCGGAGATCTTTGGAGAAAAGGCTGACCCCACAACAATGAGAAAGCAAGCAAAAGAATATCCTGGGATATCTTGTTGCACAAAAAGTAAAGAATTGCTCGAAGAATAATAGAGGCATATCAAAAGGACAAATTGAGAACTTACAGTCACACAAAACTTATATACAAATGTTCATAGCAGCTTATTGGTAATAGCATAATACTGCAAATAACTCAAAAATCCTTCAAAGGGTGAATGGGTGAACAAATTCAGGTAAATGTATATAGTGGAATACTACTCATCAATAAAAAGAAATAAACTATTGCAACAATCTGGATAGACCTCAAAGGCATTATGTATAGTAACAAAATCAGTCTCAAAAGGTTACATATTGTATGAATACATTCATATAACATTCTTAAAATGACAAAACTATAGAGGAAGAACAGACTGGTGGCTTCCACCCCAGGGATGGGGTAAGAAAGAATAAGGTGGAGGATATGAATGCAAAGAGGTACACAGAGAGCTCTTTTGTGGTGATGGAACAGTTCTGTATCTTTATTTTGGTAGTGGCTACTCAAATCTATGTATCAGATAAAATTAAATAGAATTATACATAAACACACAAATGACTGCAGGTTAAAAAGGTTAAAAAATGGTGAAAACTAAGGTATTTAGTCTGGCTAACAATAATGTACCAGTGTCAATTAACTGTTTGTATATATATGGCTATATAAGATGTCACCATTGAGTGAATGAGACACAAGTCTCCTTGTACTATTTTTGCAACTTCCTGTGAGTCTATATTTATTTCAAAATTAAAAGTTAAAAAAAAAAAAAGAGGCCACAGGAGCCAGCTTGAGAGTGTCCTCTACTGGCCAAATCTGGAACAGTCTGAGTAACAAAATAATGATTAAAATGGATTATAACTCATTGAATGAAATAAGAATTGAAAAGCCCATTTTGATATAAATGAATAAACAAAGAGAGAAGAAAGAAAAGCTCTTATTTACAAAACAATGCAAATTAGTAAATACAGAGGGGGAATGATGGAGTTAGAAAATCATGAGTAGAAACTAAAACTAATGGGGAAAAGTTTGATGAAGAACATAGTCTCAAAATATTTTCCCACAGATTTCCTAGTAGTTACAAAGAGAAAAATAATGACTCTATAATAGAGAAACCCAGTGGACACCACCTTAATCAAGCAATCCAAGTTAACATTATTAATACCGGAACAAATCAACATAATATATCTCCTGATATGATACACCATGAAAGAGAAAAACACCATAAGGGAACATCAGACAGAGAGAGCCAAACTGAAGGGTACTGCACAAATTAAATGGCCCCTTCTCTTACAAAGAAAAGTCAAGATCAAGAAACAACATACACTTGAGGATCTACTCCTCAAGTCAAATGGGAGTGACAATTAAATTCACTATGTGATCCTGGGCTAGGATCCTGGACTGGGGGGAAAGGTATAAAGGACATTACCGGGACACCTGCCTACATTTGAATATTTATTGTGGATTAGATAATATTTTACCAATATTAAGTTTCCTCATGTTGATAAATGTACTAAGGTTATATACCTGAGTTATATACTTACTGATAAATATACTCAGGTTATATACTCAGGAATGTTCTTGTTTTTAGATGCTGAAATATTTAGGGGTAAAGAAGAACAATGTCTCCAACTTACTCTCAAATGGTTCCAAAAATATATATTTTTATACACACACGTGTGTACATACAGAGAGAAAGCTAGAGAGAGAGCGCAGAGAGAATGATGAAACAAATTGGGTGAAATATAAACAAATGGCAATGCTGACTGAAGTATATACTGGAGTTCCTCATATTATTTTATTTCCATATCAAAATTAAAAAATATAGCTGGGTTTGGTGGCTCATGTCTGTAATCCCAGCACTTTGGAAGGCTGAGGCAGGAGGATCACTTTAGGCCAGGAGTTCAAGACCAGCCTGAACAACAGAGCAAGACCCTGTCTCTACCGAAAAAAAAAAAAAAAACATTAGCCAGGGATAGTGACACATGCCTATAGACCCAGCTACTCAGGAGGCTGAGGCAGGAGGATTGCTTGAAACCAGGAATTTTAGGTAACAGTGAGCTATGATCGCACCACTGCATTCCACTTTTTCTTTATTAAAAAAAAAAGAAATTCTGCTGATCTAGATTGCTAAAAGAAAAAAAAAAAAAAAAGAAAAAGGGAAAAAAGCCCACACAGTACCATATGCACAGGAAGCAATGAGCAAAACATCACCCATCATATTACATTAATGCTGTTGAATAGGAAAAAAAAAAGGTAATTCTTATCCTTTGATTTTCCATATGTATTGCATAATGATCCATTCTTGGATGGTTCTTGAATAGTTTTTAATCTTTAGAAAGTTACATTTAAGTTATATATTAACTAAGAAACTGACCATTTTTGATGAGATTTTCTCACAGTGAGCACTACATACCTCACAGTTTGTTCAGTTCTAAATATTTTACTCATTTCCATTATGATTTCATTAATTCATGATTTTAAAGTGTTTTCTTTAAATTTTTAAAAATGTAATACTTTAATTTCCAATTTTATTGCTTTGTGTTTAAAGGTCATTACCTATGTTATTAATTCTTGGATATCTGTTGAAACGTTTAAATTTGTGGCTCAGTATTTAATTTTTTAATCAGTACTTGGGGAAAAACATGTTTTTCTAAATGTTGGGTGCAGGGATGTAGATATGTCCATTAAATTAAAAAAAAAAAAAAAGTATAAGGAACACTAGTAAAGGTATTAGTCCTTACTTCTGGAGCACAAACTCCAGAAGATCAAGGCCAATTTACTGAGAAACCAGCTGAGGGTTGCGGGGAGTTAGCTAAGCTCCCAGCAAAGAATTGGGTCCCTCAGGCAGGGATCGTCACAAAGGATAAGGAAATAATAGAAAATAGAAAATAATATAGAAATAAAAGAATATACAGAGACAAAGGTACAGTTTATAAAGAATAGATTTATAAAAAAAGAGGGGGGCCCGGGGGGCCCCACAATATCCCTGTAAATTGTGGAGCCCCGAATGAAGTTTCACATCAGTATTTATGGGTACAGTGATCGGTTGCCAGGGGTAACAGATTTACATAATAACAGGTAGTTCCTTTTAGGTTCAAAGTCTCCCACAAGGCTTCTATAGATCCCTTAATTAACTCTATCTACGGGAACAAATGGTTATGAAATCTTTCTAGGACAAACTTCTAAGTTCTAAGATAAAAGTATCACTTTAGCAGAAAAGTTAAACAGAGACATAGTGGCTCCATATTTCTTTATCTAGTTATTGTGAATTCAGACAGGTCTTCAGGAGTCCAGCAGAAGCTGTCCCTTGAGCTAATTGCTTTTAGCCACAGGCATCTGTCTCTTGGGAGGGCACTTCTTTGATCAGCTCCCATACTGTGGCTCCATGCAAACCTGCTTTGTTGTTCAAAGCAGGCAAAAACCACAGGCTTGAAATTGCAGCATCACCTTGGAAAGCAGCTGCTACTGACCTTTGAGACACATTCCTGAGGCAGCTTTTGATATGCAAACTAACAGGTTTACATATTCCTTCAGGGCAAAGTGCTGCAAAACTCCTGAAATCATTTCTGTCTCTAATATTATAGTGGGCATTTCCATAAATCAGTATTTCTAAGGAGCAACATCTCTGGAAGCAACATCGAGTGATTCTCCTGTAGAAAAACACTTAGGGTGAAATCCCTAGGAAGCAGATTTCTTAGGCAGAAGCTCTATAACAGGCAGTAGAAACAGCTGTTCCATTAGACAACATGACTGGGCATAACCTAGAGTCAGAAATAGAAAAAAATGAATTTTCAGAACTTGGGACATTTTCTTACAGCTGATATTAGTATATACTATTTTGACCAATTTTGGAAACTTCTGGGAACAAAAATCTAAACTACCTATGGGTACTCCCAGAAGACTATCCAAAGGAATATCAGTTAGGATTGGGATAGTGGCTGCAAAGAAGTTAACTTTTGCTAACTATAAGATTAATGCAATTCCAATAAAACTCTAACATGATTTGTTTTGAAACATGACAAAAGGACTTTAAAGGTTACCTAGCAATAGGGGTTAGTAATTTGACATCCAAGTACCAATAGCAGGGCTGAAGGTTTCAGGGAGTTTGTGCATGCATACATCCTCACATGAGAACACCAGTGCATTTTCCTTGGGTTAGGGTTACTTGCTTTCATGCAGTTTTCACTGAATTTCTCAAAAGGTTCCTGACCCACAAAGGGTTAAGTAACACAACTCTAAAAGAATAAATAAGAACTGCCTCTCTTAAAAGGGAGGGGATAGTTTGGAGGTTTTTTATCGTTTCCAGCTTTACTAAGGTATAAATGACAAATAAAAATTATATATATTTAAGGTATACATGTGATATTTTAACATACATATATATTCATATACCATGAAATGATTACCACAATCAAGCTAATTAATACATCCATCACCTCACATAGCTACCTTTTTGTATGTGTATGATAAGAATACTTAAGATCTACCCTCTTAGCAAATTTCAAGTATATATTATTATTAACTATAGTTACTATTCTGTACATTAGGTCTCCAAACTTTTCATCTTATAACTGAAAGTCTATACTTTTCTTTTTCTTTTTTGTAGAGATGGGGTCTATGTTGCCCATGCTCGTCTCGAACTCCAGGCTCAAGCAATCCTCTTACCTTGGCCTCCCAAAGTACTGGGATTACAGGTGTGAGCTACCACACCTGGCCTGGAAGTTTGTACTCTTTAACACATCTCCCAATTTCACCCACACCTGACCCGTAGTAACCACCCTTCTACCCTCTGTTTCTATGAGTTCAATATTTTTAGATTCTACATATAAGTGAAATCACATAGTATTTGTCTTTCTGTGTCTGACTTATTTCACTTAATATAATGTCCTCCAGGTTCATCCATGTAGTTGCAAATGACAGGATTTTCTTCTAAGGAAAATATTTAATATAAAAAAAGAACAATAAGACCTATGGAATCAGGTACTTGAATATGATGGGAGAGAGTACCAAAAGTAAGTAGGGAACAGACATTTTATTTAATGATATTAGAAATACTTGCTATTTGGAGGAAAAAAGTAAAATCTAAAGTATAACCTTGATTGATCAACTCAAAAGTAAAAAATAAAACAATAAAAAACTAGAACACATTCCAGATGAATATTTACTGATCTTAGGATGGGGAAAAAAATCTCTCAGCATAAGATGATGGAAGTCAAAATAAGATTTGACTACATGCAAAAACAAAAAGCTTCAATATGTTCCCAAAAAACAAGTAAAATTAACCTCTAATAATAAAGGACAAACTCAGAAAAATATTCATGGCAAATATCAGACAAGAAATTAACATCCTTAAGATATAAACAGCCCATATACATGGAGAGACCATGAGGATATATTATTAGATGAATAAAGCAAGATGCAAAATGTATATAGTATACAATCTTTTCTATAAGGGAGTAGTTAAGAACATATTTTCTTATTTGTCTTTACTTGTAAAATAAACACTAGAAAAAAACAGGAAACCAAAAATTGAAAAGAGAAGAAGTGAGAATAAATGCAGACGGGGAGAAAGCAAAATTTTACAGTAAAGGAACAGGAATAAGATTGGCAGAAATACACTGTTATTTGTTCTGATTTTTTTAACCATGTAAGTAATCAAACAATCTTTATTATTCTTTGAAAAAAACTACTTTAAAACATATATGAATGCATACTAGAAAAGAAAACCTGAATACAAAGAAAAAAATAGTTATTAAGAAAACAAAGACATTCCCTTAGCAACAGAATATGGCTACTGAATTCCACAGTTGGACAGAATTTACTGGTCTTACTTTCAATGTTAATTGGTCTCTCTTAAGTTACATAATTAGGAAAATAAGATTAAAAATATGTGTTTTATAAAGATAATTCTTCACTGATGCTTCATTTTTAAAACATGCATCAGCCCTCACTCCTCAAAAAAATTTAATTATTTTCAGTTTTATAAACTACCTCTATTATCGCAGAGAATTTACTCATTCTTTACACTATCATATAAATGACCAACCAAAAATTGATTTCTATGATAAAGAATGTAACTAATTAGAAGTGTAAAAGTGAAAAACAGTCTACAAATGCTTAAGAAGATTAGAATTGTCCAAAGAGACTTGAAACAAAATCAAATAAATTATAGCAATACAAGCAGTTAATATAAAATATCAAGAAAAATTTAGACTAGGAAAAAGCAACTTAATTTTTTTTTAAAAACCCTATACGTAGAGGGCATGATGATTCAAATCTGATTTACCTTTTAAGCATATGCCAAAGGAGAGCTAGCTGTCAAAGTGACAAGCTAACCTTCTTACTGCTCTAGTAGGTAAAAATATTAAAATGACTAGTATTTGAGCATACCCTTTGCACAATAAAGATCCATCTGTCTCTAAAGTCTGAAACTCATGGAGACTCAGACGCTAATCCCCCAAAACTACATCTCACTCACCACCACACTGGGTACTCTAACCCAGCACTGTCCAACAGAACCTTTTGCAGTGAGGAAATGTTCTATATGTGTACTATCCAAATATGGTAACCACATGTGGCTACTGAGCATTTGAAATGGGAATAGTACAACTAAGGAACTAAATTTTTAAATCTTACACAATTTTAATTTAAATAGCCACATGTGGCTATTTGCCACTATCCTAGACAATGCAGCTCTACCCTCTCTGTGTGTATATAAATATGTTTATAAGGTGTTTGTTTAAATGGGTCTCTTTAATATTTGTTCACATGCATTCTATTTATTATAAAATAAGCTTCTATATAGGAATGAGTTCACTTCCTTATGAGTTTAATGTTCTTAGGGAAGCATATGATAGATGGATAAATGCATAATCAATGTTAGATAAAAGATACTTTACCAGCTCCATCTGAATCTTCTACCATTGGATTTATTTCTACCATGGTTGCGTCATATTTCAGAAAAAGGCTGTAAAGCTTGACCATGTTTTCTGCTGCAGAATCCACAATATTAGTTGGAAATCCCATCTTCTGTGCAAGCTGAAAGCAGTATGTCTTTTTATTATAGGTAGTTTGTGTATGTCCAATCAACGTTAATTACTGTAAATAAAAACTCTATAGCTTATCACTGAAAATGATAAGCATAAGTCATTTGTAGTCAAACATTAATCACTGAAATACTAGCTACTATTATTAAATGGTTAAACAAAACTTTTTATTAAAAATCCTCACAAAGCACATTTTATACCTATTTTACATGAGAAAAAGATTCAGAGAGGTCCAGTGACTTGCCATTTGCCTAGATTCCAGTTCCAGTGTTTATTCCATAGCTTCCATACTGCCTCTAAGCCTTTTAGCCAACCTAAACTGAAAGTTTATATTTTATTAAAATTATATATAAAATGTGGATTGACAATCCCAATGGTCCAAACAATGGCCAAAATATTAAATCACCTATTTTACCTTTTAAGTAATTTGTAAAGAATGTCTATGAAGCAATAAAGACACATACTGTAGAGTACAATCAAACAAGTATTATACTATTCATTCAAAAATCTACTGAGCATCTAATACATGACAGGCACTGTGCTAAACCCCAAAGATACAAGTATTTAAGCTTCTAATCTAGTAAAGAAGTCTCGACCACATTCCTAATTAGAGATACCTGTAGAGCTTTTTAAATAATACAATGTCAAGGTCCCAACCCAGTAGTTCTGGTTCACAAGTTCTAAGTTCTATAGTGGATCAAGCATCTATCACAGAAAAAAATTAATAATTGTTTTTAAAAGCATCTATCATGTTCAAAGTTTTATAAGCGATTCTGAATCACGAGTACAGAGAATACATGTCTATGTTTATTCTAATGGTGCTGCCACTGCTCAGGAACACTATGGAGAATTCTTTCCTCTTTTTCAATTGCTGTCTAAGGTTGAAACACATTCTTCTGATTTTCTATGATGAAAAATCTTAAATTCTTCAAGGGTGAATATGATTTTTGCAAAGATTCAAATGACAATAAATAAAAGTGAATGTTCAAGCCAAGGGATGTAATTTTTGGTTAAGATCTATTTCATATAAAGTACACAAATAAAGGTCATAACTCACTACTTTTAGGTTTAGGTTTAAACATTTGAGAATTGCAACATAATTCCGATCAATCCAGTATGACATTAATGCTAATGCTATAGCTTAAATACTATAACCTTAGATTATTCCTTCACTTATTGCCTTTTTTTTTTTTTTTTTTTTTTTTTTTTTTGAGACAGGGTCTCACTCTGTCACCCAGGCTAGGGTGCAATGGTGTCATAATAGCTTACTGCAGTCTTCATCTCCTGGGCTCCAGTGATCTTCCTGCCTCAGCCTCCCAAGTAGCTGGGACTAGAGGCACACGCCACCATGTCCAGCTAATTTTTCTATTTTTTGCAGAGATGGGGTCTCACTGTTGCTCAGGCTGGTCTCGAACTCCTGGCCTCAAGAGATCCTCTCACTTCAACCTCCCAAAGTGCTAGGTGCCCAGCCCTTCATGTATTCTTGTAAATCAATACTATCTTCTTCATCTAAATTTCACGCTCTAATCATCATTCTCACATAACTACTTAATGAATCAAATCTCTGTCCCTTTTAAACATTTATACCATTCATTTCCCTAAATTACTTGCTTCACTACTCATCAGGGAAATTTTTCTATTTCCTTTAAACCTTTGTGCCAGTCAAAATTCTTGCTCTTGTTGTAATTCGATCCCATAAACTTATTCTGACATAGTTTCCTCACTAAAAGATGTTTAATTTCATTCAAAGTTCAATATTCAAACTTTTCTTTTAAGACAAACCACTTATTTTTATAGCCAAACCAAACAACTTAGTTGAATAGCAGCATTACAAATATTACCAAGCAACTCTCACTGGCCATGGAGTTTTTTGTGGTGTTTTTTTTTTTTTTTTTTTGGTGGGGGGGGGGGGCGGGGACAGGCTGAGTGGGAATGCATGTGGAAGGGAAGAAGCATAAAAACACACAAAAAGGACAGTACAGGCTGGATGCAGTGGCTCACGCCTGTAATCCTAACACTTTGGGAGGCCAAGGCAGGAGGATCACTTGAGCCCAGGAGCTTGAGACCAGTTTGGTCAATAGCAAGACCCCATTTCTACAAAAAATAAAAACAACTAGCTGAGTATGGTGGTGAGCACCTATAGTCCCAGCTACTCAGGAGGCTGAGGCAAGAAGATCACTTGAGCCTCTGATGACACCACTGCGCTCTAGCACAGGAGACAGACTGAGACCCCATCTCAAAACAAAAAAAAAAAGTATAGCAAACCAGTGAAATTGTAGGGCAAAATTTATTGTGTATGTGCATACACTGAAAGAAAGTCCACACCATTCATGAGATTCTTAAAAGCGTCCATAAACCCCCCCAAAATAAAAGCACTGATCTAACATGGAGATATATAAGACAGTGTCCCTACCAGGCTATACAATTAATAATAAAGGGGACACAAGAACATTTTAAATGATATTATGGAGATGTAAAATCTGGACTATGAGAAACAATGAATGATGATCACCCCAGTTTCTTCAGCAAATAAATTGAAAGAAAAAGGATGGAGAGAGCAAGGACAGGGAAACCTGTAAGTCAGAAAAGCCCTAAGAGACATATTAACCAATAGCAATGGAGGACTTTATATGGATCCCAACTCAAACAAATCATAAAAGAAAAAATAATTGGAAACAATTAGAGAAATTTGAATGACTGGGTAGGTGATGATATTAAGAAATTATCGTTAATTTTACTAGATATGATAAGAGTATAGTGACTATTTTAAAAGAATCCTTATCTTTTAAAGCTACATATTGAAATATTTATGGAGGATATGACAAAAATATTGTAGATACTTCAAAAAATTACAATTTCAAACAAGATATTAACTTACCTTGACACTAGAAATTTTTTTTTACAGTTTTGACAATCACTTCACTTGTACAAAGTTAATTATCTTTAAGTATTATAATTCTCTAATCACTAACTAGAAATTTTTCCAAATATAACATACCCGGAGAGCTTGTTCCTTTTTGATGCCTTCTATAATATCAACAGGTTCTTTAACTATCGCGTCAGGGGTCTCAGCAGCAACATCTTCAATGTTCACACCACCTTGAGAACTTCCTATTAATACAGGTCCCTAGCAAGGGGGGAAACAGCCAAAACATCTAGATTTTATTTTAAACACGTCAATAAAATTTTAAAACCTGCCTATGCACAGTATCAGACTTAAGTATCTACCGTTCCCCTCCACCCCTATTTCAAAATTTCCTTGAAAATTTATCCTCACATCTCCAGCACAGTGCCTGCTTAAATATGTTCAGTTGAAACAATGGAAAAGAAATAAAAAAGATGAGGAAAATGATGGCTTGTCCACAAGAAAAAAGATTAAAAATATGCACAAAAACTTACACCAAATAAGTAAATATAAACATATCTATGAAATATAACCTATGCATTTTTCATAAAAACTTAAGAGACATTAAAGTATTACTTAAAGCACAAACATCAGAAAATCATGAAAACAGACTATTGATATTTGAAAGGAAAAGTCTATGGAAAGGGAAAGTCTAAGCTCTAGCCATCCTGCAAGTTAATAAAAAATAAAACTAGCTTGAAAGAATAGCTCTGGCTATAGTCAAGAAAGTAAGGTGTAAAATACTAATAATTAGGTTATTAACTTTTAAGTTCTCTAAAGTCAATAAAAAAACTTAAAGCAAATTATCTAACAGATTTGCTAATTTATGCACAAAACTAATAATCTTAACATGCAAAAATAGGGAAAAAGTAAAACCATATTACTAAAGATTACTTAGTGACATAGGAAAATAGTGATCTATAGTGGGTTACACAGTGTATAGCAGGTTATGTATATGTAGTATTACGTAGGAAAAAACTGATACAAAACCCTGAACTGTATTCTCAGTTGTGTTTTTTTTAACATAAAGTATGTTTAAATGTGCTCACTATTGACACAAATAAAATAATAGGAGGGAAATAAAACATTAAAAGACTTGTTATTTTAAATGTGATTTTTTCAAAGAAAACATTTTTTTACAATAAACATACTATTCTTACACTCAGGAAAAAAAGGCATGACTTGAATTTTAAAAAAAAATTCTAAAGACTAATTTCACTTTTCTATCCTAGCACCTAGTGCTTCAGTAACATATTCACTTAAGGTATAATTTAAAGGAATAGTGCTATATTCAATAATGTTTGGGAACAAAACCATCCTTCAAATACTTAAAATGAGGCAATAACCAAAGAGAAACAAAAAATAATCTATTATTTTTTATGGCAGTTAACTGTTATTTAGGCAAAAAATTATTTGTACCATGTGATTAGATTTCAATATATATGTATAATAAAGAATTTAGGGTGCATTTGCCCCCAGCATCTGGGAAGTAACTTCCAAACCCTCCAACCACACCTGATAGTTTACGCTACCAAAGAAACTCATGGCGGGCCCCTAGATTTTATGCTAAGACGATGATGACTCAGGTGGGCAATGGCCATCACAAAAAAACCAAAATGTGATTAGAGGGTTGGGGCTTTGAGCCATGTGATATCAACCCATCCTGCAGGGCTTGGAGATTGAGTCAACCACAGATAATAATTCAGTCAGTCACGCCTACATCATAACACTCCAATAAAAACTCTGGACACCAAGCTCAGCAAGATGGCAAAACAGGAAGCCCAAGACCTTGAGAACTCATAAAAACACAGATTTAACAATATATGGTCCAAAAAGACTTTATGACAATGCCAGAAACCAATTAGGAAGTCACAGTACCCTAAGCAAGCTCAAAGCCAAGAACACCTGGATTCAAACTAGGAAGAAAAGCCATTTCATTTCATCTACATCAGTACCCTCCCACCCCCGAAAATGACACAGCTTGAGATTAAGAGGAAAACATGAGGCTTTTCCCTTGGGAGGGAAAGAGAAGAGTAAAACATATGTCCAGCATTCTGGCTTTTTGGGGAGTCTGTCCAAGGAACCGTTCTCCGTTTCACCGGACTCCAAGTGCTGATGGAAAACCAGCATACTTTGGATGCCCGGGGGCTAATGAGAACAAAGGAGAGTGCAGAGGCTCTCAAAAGAGAGGCAGCACCAGAAAACTTGTAATACCCTAGAGAAAAGTGGACACAACTTAAGCCAATTGAGAAAATGCACCCAGCTCACGACTTCTTACACACTGACTATCCTTTATCTGAAATGCTTGGGACCATGAGCATTTCAGAGCTCAGGATTTTCTGAATTTTAGAACATTCTCATTATACTTACCAGTTTGAGTATCCCAAATCTGAAAATCAAAATTCAAAATGCTCCAATTAGCATTTCTTTGAGCATCAAGTCAGCATTCAAAAAGTTTCAGATTTTGGACAATTTCAGATTTTCAGATTTAGGATGTTCTTGTGTATTTCTATCACAAGAAACTAGAAAAGGACAACTAAACCCAAAATTAGCAGAAGTAAGGAAATCATAAAGATTAGAGCAGAAATAAAAGAAACATAATTTTAAAAATCAACAAAACTAACAGTTGGCTCATTGAAAAGATCAACAAAATCAACAAACCCTTACCTAGACTAATCAGAAAAAAAAAAAGAGAAAAGACTAAACAAAAACCAGAAATGAAGAAACAGACATTACAACTGATGCCACAGAAGTAAAAAGGATCATAAGAGACTACTATGAACAATTATATACCAACAAACTGGACAACCTAGAAGAAATGGAAAAATTCCTAGAAACATACAACCTTCCAAGACTGAACTGTGAAGAGATGAAAAATCTGAACAGACCCATAACTAGTAATGAGACTCAATCAGTAATCAAAAACCTATCAGCAAAAAAAAAAAAAAAAAAAAAAAAACAACAACCCAGGACCAGATGGTTTCACTGGAAAATTCTACCAAACATTTAAAGAAGAAATGACATCAATCTTCTCAAACTCTGCAAAAAAAATTGAAAAGGATGGAAAACTCATTCTATGAAGCCAGCATTACCCTGATACCAAAGTCAGATAAAGGTACTATAAGGAAAGAAAACTATAGGCCAATATCCCTGATGAATATTGATGCAAAAATCCTCAACAAAATACTAGCAGCAAACTGAATTCAACAACATATTAAAAGGATTATACATCATGACCAAGTGGGATTTATTCCTCAAATACACGGATGGTTCAACATACAAAAATCAATCAATGTAATACACCCCTTTAACAGAATGAAGGGCAAAAGCCACAGTCATCTCAACTGAAACAGCATTTGACAAAATTCAACACCCTTTCATGATAAAAATACTCAAAAAGGGCTGAAGGAAATTACCTCAACATAATAAAGGCCATATATGCAAAGTCCACTGCTTTTTTACTTGACGGTAAAAAACTGAAAGCTTCTCCTCTAACATCAGAAACAAAGCAAGGATGCCCACTCTTGCAACCTCTATTGAACACAATACTGGAAGTCCTAGACAGAGAAATCAGGCAAGAAAAATAAATAAAGAACACCCAAAGAGGAAAAGGAAAAGGAAAATTATCTCTATTCACAGATGAGATGACCATGTATGTAGAAAACCCTAAAGATTCCACAAAAAAAACTGTCAGAACTAATAAACAAGTTCAGCAAAGTTGCAGGATCCAAAATTCAACAAATAAAAGTCAGTTGCTTTTCAATATGCTAACAATGAACAATCTAAAAAGGAAAGTAAAGAAACAATCTCGTTTATAATTAAAAAGAATAAAATACTTAAGGATTAATGAAGGATTGAAAAGACTTATGAAAACTATTAAAACAAACTATTAAAATGAAAGAAATTAAAAGAAGATACAAACAAATGGAAAGACAACCTGTGTTCATGGATTGGAAGACTTAATATGTTAAAATGTGTATACTACCTAGGCAATCTACAGATTCAACACAACTCCTATCAAAATCCCAATGGCATTTTGTAGAAATAGAAAAACACCCTAAAATTTGTGTGTAATCTCAAAGGATTCAGAACAGCTAGAGGCCTCACATTTCCTGATTTCAAAACATATTACAAAGCTAAAGTATTAAAAACAGTATGATACTGGCATAAAGACAGACACACACGCCAATGGAATAGAATAGAGAACCCAGAAATAATCCCTCACATATTTGATTGAATGATCTTCAACAAAGGTGCCTAGACTACACAATGGAGAAAGTACAGTCTCTTCAACAAATGGTGCTGGAAAAATTGGATATCCACATGCAAAAGAATGAAGTTAGACCCCTATGGATTAAAGACCTAAACATACAATAAAACCTGAAACTATAAAACTCCTAGAAGACAACATATGGAAAAAGCTTTATGACACTGGATTTCACAATGATTTCTTGGATATGATACCAGAAGCACAGGCAGCAGAAGAAAAAATAGGCAAATGAACTACAACAAACATAAAAACTTCTGCCCAGCAAAAGAAACAATCAACAAAGTGGAAAGGTAATCTACAAAATGGGAGAAACTATTTGCAAACCATACATCTGGTAAGGAGTTAATAACCAAAATATATATAAAAAAAAAAACTTCTACAGCTCAATAGCCAAACAAAAATTAAAAAATCCAATTAAAAAATGGGCAAGGACTTGAATGGACATTTTCCCAAAGAAGATATACAAATGGCCAATAAGCATATGAAAAGATACTCAACATCACTAATCATTAGGGATATGCAAATCAAAACCACAGTAAGATACCAGCTCACATCCTTTAGAATGGCACCATCAAAAAAATAGAAAATAAGTGTTAGCAAGGATGTGGAGAAATTGGAATCCCTGTGCCCTGCTGGTTGGAATGTAAAATGATGCAGCTGCTGCTATGGAAAATACTGTGGAGGTTCCTCAAAAAGTTAAAAATAAAATTACCATATAATTCATCAATCCTACTTCTGGGTATATATCCAAAATAGAAAACAGAATCTCAAAGAGGTACTTGCACACCCATGTTCACTGCAGCATTATTCACAACAGTCAAGAGGTGGAAGTAACCTGAATGCTCATCAAAGATGAATGTATAAAAAAATGTGGTATGCACACACAATGGAATATTACTCAGCCTTAAAAAAGGAAATCCTTTCATATCCTACATCACGGATGTACATCATGGATGAACCTTGAAGAATTACGCTAAGTGAAATAGGCCAGTCACAAAAAGACAAATACTATATGATTCCACTGATATGGGGTATCTAAAATAGTCAAACTCTTAGAAACAAAAAGTAAAATGGTGGTTACCAGGGGCTGGGGAGAGAAGAGATAGGGGCGTTGTTCAATGGATATACACTGTCAATTTTACAAGATGAAAAAGTTCTAGAGGTCTGTTGCACAAAATGTGCGTACAGTTAACACTACTATATACTTAAAAATGGGTAAGATAGTAAATTTTATGAGTTTTTGACCACAAAAACAGCAACAACAAAAAAAACCCTCCAAACCCTCTGGATATCAGAAGCTTGGTGAGCTTCTGGTTGGCAATATTCTGCATATTATCACTCATCAAAATGCCAGAAAGGAGATACATTCCTGAGGACAATGGAAGCTTCAGGTTTGGGATGTTCCCAGACATTGCCCTATGTGCCCTTTGGGCTGGTTCTGATTTGTATCTTTTGGCTATGATAAAACTGTATTCATAAGCATAGCATTTTCCTGAGTTCTATGAGTTGCTCTAGGGCTACAGTCCCTAACCCCCAGGCCTGTTAGGAACCAGCCACAGAGTAGGAGGACAGCAGTAAGCAAGTGAGAGAAGCTTCACCGGTATTTGCAGCCACTCCCCATCGCTCTCATCACCGCCTAAGCTCCGTCTCCTGTCAGATCAGCGGCAGCATTACATTCTCATAGGAGCACAACTCCTACTGTAAACTTCCGATTTGAGGGATCTAGGTTGTGCGCTCCTTACGAGAATCTAATGCCTGATGATCTGAGGTGGAACTGAGGCAATGATGCGAGCGCTGGGGAGTGGCTACAAATACAAATTATCATTAGCAGAGAGGTTTGACTGCACAATACATATAACACACTTGATTCATCCCGAAACCATCCCCTGCTCCCCAATCCGTGGAAAAACTGTCTTCCATGAATCCAGTCCCTGGTGCCAAACAAGATGGGGACCGCTGCTCTAGGGAATTATCAAACTTGAGGGGATAGTTGGGGAACCCCAAATTTGTAGCCAGCTAGTCAGAAGTAAAGGTGACCTGGGGACCACCAAACTTGAAGCTGGTGTCTGAAGCAAGGGCAATCATGTGCAGGACTGTGCCCTTAATCTCTGAATTGTGGCCTAATTCCAAGTACTTGATGTCAGAACTCATTTCAATACAAAAAAAATATTTTTTTAATGAAAGAATTCATTGAGTCTTCTGAGACTAAAGAAGAGAACACTAGCAAGTCTATGTAAAGAGAAATGTTTGAAATTATAGTCTAATTTTAAGTTCCTGTATAAATTTCAAATGAAAAGGTACGCTCCATTTCCTCTCTAGCAAGGCAGTTCATAATTATAAGCTTTTACAAAGCTCTAAAAAGCGGGGAGAAATTTTGATCTAAGATGAGCCTGTTCACTTATTGCCATGCTATTAAAGTAGAATATAGAAAAATTAAACTTAAATCTATAGATAACCACAAAATATTATATAATTTCATTCAACAGGAGAGGTAGAAACCAACAAACCTTTAAAGTATTTTAACGTTTTGCTTTCCTTTTCTTTTTACATTGACTGACAAGAGAAATGAAGAGCCACAGAGAAAGAAGGCAGCACTAGTAGGGAAAAGATATTAAATGCTCACTAAAGTAATAATTAAGTCTCCAACAGTTGGTTGTAAGTTAGGGAAAAGGCTAAAAGAACCATGAAATAATAATATATAGAAGAAAATGAAGAGCCTATTTGTACTAATTCCACAACCAATTAGAAATGAACTAGCTTGCATGGGTAAATAGATGTCAGTTAAAAACGATGACTGTAGTTTTGCATTTGGTCATCAGTGCAGAATGAATAGCTGTTTACTGTTCAAATGATTTAGTTTAACTTCTAAATCTTAATAATAAACTTTTAAAACAATATCATTTCTAGAAAACTAGCTATAATTTCAAATAAATAAATGATGCTATTTTTACTTTTTTAACCTAAATTCCTCTTCTCTTATTGGTCTTACAAAAATTTTTACCTCGAAATAGGTTTGAATTTAAAAGGATAAGATAAAGTAGCCACATTATATAATAAAGATCTGTTTTAAAAAAAATTATGGGAAATAAAATTTTGAATTCTTACAGCACATTTTATAACTATTTCAGACACAGTCAAAAATTGACACAGTTAAATGTCCCACTCATTTGCAGCAGAGTACAATGTTTTACTAAAAAAATAAGTAGCAAATGTGATTTATTAATTATTTATTTATTATACTTGACTCAGCCCAAAAGTACCCAACAGGCACTAGGCAAATGTTAAGAAATATGATTTAGGGCCGGGCGCGGTGGCTCACGCCTGTAATCCTAGCACTCTGGGAGGCCGAGGCCGGTGCA
>CM052445.1:15599164-15708735 GCA_028533085.1 Varecia variegata
AAAAAAAAAAAAAAAAAAAGACCATGACCTAGACTATTTTTATTCTTTTTGTTTTCTGTTTTTCATTTGTTTCTTTGTTTGGTTTTTAGATGGAAGAGATCTGAATATGATTTAGACATGATGGGAACAATTCAGGTGAGTGGGAGAAGTTAAATAATAACAATAGTAAGAGGAGAGAAAAGGATTAAATACAGAGTACGCTTCTTGAGAGAATACAAAGAATCCTACAGCTCTTGTGGAGGAACTAGCTTGGATGAGAGAAGGAACACCTTTTGCAAGGCCATAAGAGGGAAAATTGAGAGTGTGGGCATAGAAGTACGTAGGTGGTATGTTTTATAACAGTAAAGTGAATGAGGGTTCTGTCCAAAAGCTTGGATTGTCTCTGAGAGAGAGGAGTCAAAGTTATCTACCAGAAATCAGGCAGAAGCCAAGATAGTTGAAGGGATTTGAAGGGTTTGAAGTTTTCATTATAGAGCACAGGAAAGCAAGTTAACAGGGACATGTAGCAGGATGGCTTGGCTGTGTTAAGAAGAACCCACCTGGTAGGGCGTGGTGGTTCATGCCTATAATCCTGGCACTTTGGGAAGCTGAGGCAGGAGGATCACTTGAGGCCAGGAGTTCGAGACCAGCCTGGACAATGTAGTGACACCCCCATCTCTACAAAATAGATTTTTAAAAAAGAACCTGTCGAAGGTTGGTGAGGGTGAGTAAATACTGGCACAATCTGCCTATTGTGTGATTTTTCTCCAGCAGGCTTGGAGGCTCAAGGGCAACCACAGGGAAGGCATACAGTTGTGTGCATTGAGGGTTGGGATTCTGCCAATTACAATGAGGAAGTGGCAGTAGGTCAAGGGGTTTAGGGTATTTGGTAAGAATGTTATTGAAATAAAGGACCATGGAATCCAAGAGGAGAAGGCTGCTGGATTGGAAGGAGTAAAGGGGGGAGTGCCAGCGGATTGGAGGACCCAAGGAGATCGAAGAACAGCTGTAGCGAGAGTGGTTGAACAGGAGGCTGTAAGTAAAGATAGTAGCATGGCTGGAGGAAAGTGGGGTGGTGGACATACCCCCGAACACATTCTCCAAACATTGCATTTCTTCAACCATGCTTAAGATATTAAAATTATGATTAACAGGTATTAGAGGAAGCAGCACAAAAGCAAGGCAGTGAAAGCCAAGACACATAGACAAGTAGTCCTTTTGGCATCCTTGTTGCTCCTCCATCAGCCATTATTAGCACAGGCCCCAACCCACACCCCACCCACTCCCAGGTTCCATCTTCCCAGCGTTGGAACCTGGCTTGGTCCATGAGGAGGGGCGGGCACAGTTATAGATCACAATGTTTAAATTCCTTATTGTGGAGATAGCTGGTTTCAGGTGATAAGACTGTCATGGGACTGGGTGGCAGAAGTAAAGAGAAGGCTAGTGGTCACCCCAAAGAGTCTCTTGTACCAAAACAAACTTAGTAACATGGTATGGTCAGGTGGCCAGAAAGAGGGGGGACTCTGGCCACCCCTGGTTCCTATGTGTGGACTCTTCTGGTCCTTGGCTTGCCTAGTCCATGGGCAACATGCTGAGTCCAATGGATACAGGGACAGTGTCTTCTCACAGTGTTACACTGTGACATCAGCTACATACGTCAACTTCATACATCCAGGACATCTTAAGTAAAGAAACACAAGGAGGAAAACGCCAGCCATTTAAGCCAAGACAGACCAAACGTGATTTAATGGGACTGATTAATTATTACACTACAACAGGTTAAACCATATGAAACATTTAATTAATTCTGTACAGACCCTTATCCCAACCAGTGACAAAGAGTTTTTGGAGAAAGGCCAGACTTCTTATTAAAAAAAGAAGGAGGAGAAGGAGGGAGAGGAGGAGGGGAAGGAAGGAAGGAAGGAAGGAGGGAGAAAAGAGAAAGCAGGGAGGGAGGGAAAAGAGAAGAGAAGAGAAAGAAAGAAAGAGAAAGAAGGGGGGAGGTAAAGGACGAAAGGAAGAAAAATGAAAAAAAGTCATTTTCTTTGAACATCTGAGTGGCAGTGTGAGTTAAATGTGTGATTTGGTTACAATACATACCATAAAATACTACACAAAACCACAGGGTGGATTCTTGAGTTCCATGCAGCTTCAAATATCAAACACAGGGACAGGCTGGAAGGAAAGAGGGAAAAGGACATGGATGAGTTCAAACCAGAGGCTTGGGCATAGGAGGAGAATCCAGCACATCCAGTCAGTACAGGGCTCCCAGGGCAGGGTGGGGAGAAGGGATGGATCCAGATACAAGGGGCTCCCTCTTCCAAATCAGTCACCTGAGAAGGAGTTATGGGTGAAGGAAAGAGGAATTGAGTAGCATGACCTTCACTGCATCATTCCATCCTATAACCTAATTGTATTAGTTACATATTTTTCAGGAAAATAACAGAGACTGCTTCATAATTCATTGCCAGGAATTTCTCAGCCTTAGTGTAAACTACCTTCTGTTAAAAAGCTGACTCAAGAATAATAGAAGAAGTACAGAAAAAAATTAAACAGACAAGCTGTCCTTAAAATAAGGATATACTGGAGCAGGACAAAACAGCCAGTTTGAGGGGGATTCCGGCCTCCTCCAGGCTGAGACTGATATTTCTGTGCGAATGGGAAGGAGAAGAAGGGTGCGCCCTAATAGGCTCCTGGAATTGGGCAGGGGAAGAGCCCCTGTGTCTGGGAACCCATCCTTCTGCTGGGAACCTGGATAAACTAAGGAGGAGATGTAGCAATAAGAAGCTCTCTTGGGTTCTAATGCTGCAATAATTACTGGTGTACCCTGTTCAACTGGTTCCTGCAGAAGGAATTTGGTATGTGGATTCTTTAATTACAGTAAATAATATCTAAACGAGTTGATTTACACTTCTCTTATACAATTCAAAAACATCAGCTTGGCCGGGTGCGGTGGCTCACGCCTGTAATCCTAGCACTTGGGAGGCCGAGGTGGGCGGATTGTTCGAGCTCAGGAGTTCGAGACCAGCCTGAGCAAGAGCGAGACCCCATCTCTACTAAAAATAGAAAGAAATTATCTGGACAACTAAAAAGATATATAGAAAAAATTAGCTGGGCATGGTGGCGCATGCCTATAGTCCCAGCTACTTGGGAGGCTGAGGCTGGAGGATCGCTTGAGCCCAGGAGTTTGAGGTTGCTGTGAGCTAGGCTGATGCCACGGCACTCACTCTAGCCCGGGCAACAAAGCGAGACTCTGTCTCAAAAAAAAAAAAAAAAAATACTGCATAAACATCAGCTTGGTGACTTTTTCTTTTATAACCATTTGTACTTCATGTGAGTCCTGCCACCTTTTACAAACAGTATAAAGTTTTCAGGAAAAATTCTTTTCTAGTTGTTTAAATACATTGAAATTATGGACACTCTTCAACTTACAGTAGGGTTACATCCCATAATCCCATCATAAGTTGAGGGGCATACTGAATTCGTATTGCTTTTGTTCCATCATAAAGTCAAAAAATCATTGACGGACCATTGTAAGTGGGGGATGTCTGTATTTTGTTACACTAGTATAGAGAAGAGCAGCTTTCATTCAAATATTCAATTATAGAGCACTTATGTATTAGTTACTGCTCTGAGTACCAGGGATACTGAGATCAAAGACACCCTCCTTGACCTCAATGCTTCTCCAGGCAGATGCTCCTCTTTCCTCATGCCTTTATAGGAGGGTGGACTCAGGCCATTCCAACTCTTCAAAGCTCACTTAAGACCAGGCTGTAACACATAACCAGACTTTACTGAAAGCTTTGGGATAGCGAATGGAAACTTCAAACTGGCTACTAAGTGTGACTTCTCCTGAATGTCATCAGTTGTCCTCCTCACCTTCCCACCCCCGTCTTAGCCCCCAACTTCCTACTATGTTTTAGGAGCAGCCTACTTGCCTTGACAGGAATGCCTTGACCATGAACACGACCACCCCAGAGCCAAGGCTACCCAAGTCCTCTAGGGCCCAGTGAGAATAGGAACCTGCTCCTCCTGGCCCCAGCCTAAGTAAGGCTAGCCTCCCCAGAAATAGAGACTCAGCTCTGCCCACAGAATGACAACTTTTGATACTAAGTGAAGAAGCTTAGCTCCGCCCTGTCTTGACCCTTTCTTTCCATTGCTGAATTGCACCTTGACTTTCTGTTTCTCCAAGATCACATCACATTTTTCTTTTTTGGCTTTTTTTAAGTCAGATTTGTTGAGTTTTAACACATAGGTAGTAAGATTCACTCTTTTTAGTGTCAATACTTATGAGTATTGACAAATACGTAGTCATGTTACCACGATGATAATCAAGATATAAAACCGTTCCATCACCCTGCAAAAATCCCCTGTATCCATGTGTAGTTAACCCTTCCTGACACTCTCAACCCCAAGAAAACACTGACCTGTTTTCTGTGTCCAGCGTTTTGTTTATTCTGGAATGTCATATAAATGGAATGGTACAGCATGTAGCCTTTTATATCTGATTTCATTCACTTAGCATAATGCAATTGAAATTCATCCATGTTGTTGAGTGTGTCAGAAGTGCATTCCTCTATATTGCTGAGTAGTTTTCCATTGTGTGAATGTACCACAGTTGATTTATCCATCCACCAGTTAAAGCACATTTGAATTATTGCCAGTTTTTGATGATTATGAATAAAGCTGCTATAACTCTTGCATACAGGTCTTTGTATGAACGTAAGCATTCATTTCTCTTGAGTCAATATCCAGGAGTAGGATGTCCGGGCTGTATGATAAGTCTATGCTTAACATTATATGAAACAGGAAATTGTTTTCCAAGGTGGTTGTACAATTTTGCATTCCTACCAACAATGTCTGAGAGTTCTAACTGCTTGGTATCCTCACCAGCATTTGGTGTTGCCAGTTTTTGTGGAGTTTTTTTCTTATTCGTTCTAATAGATGTGTAAAGGTATCTCAGTGTGGTTTAAATTTTCATGTTCCTAATGACTCACGATGTTGAGCATCTTTTCAGGTGCTTATTTGCCATCATATCTATTTTTTTTGTGAAATTATTCAATTCTTTTACCCATTTGTCAAGTTGTTAGTTTTATTATCGAGTGTTGAAGATTCTTTACATATTGTATATCCAAGTACTTCATAGGATACGTGCTTTGCAAATATTTTCTCCCTGTCTGTAACGTGCCTTTTCATTTTCTTAAATAGCATTTTGGTCAGCTGTGGCTGCAATAACGAAATATCATAGACTGGGTGACTTAAACAACAGACATTTATTTCTCACAGTTCTGTAGGCTGGTAAATTCAAGTTCAAGATCAAGATCAGATTTGATTCCTAGCAAGGGCCTTCTTCTAGGCTTGCAGATGACTGCCTTCTCACTGTGTCCTCACAGGGCAGAGAGAGGGTGAGCAAGCTCTCTGATCTCTTCTTATAAGGGCACTAATCCCATCATGAGGACCCCAGGCTCTAAACCTGATTGCTTCCCAAAGGCTTCATCTCCAAATACCATCATATTGGGGGTTGGGGAGTCAACATGAATTTGGGGGTAGGGGGATGGGAAACGATGAAGCCCATAGGTCTCTCAAAGAGAGTAAGTTTTTAATTTTGATGAAGCCCAAATCATCAATTTTTCTTTTATGGATAATGCTTTTGGTGTCAAACCTAAATATATCTAACCAAAGATCACAAAGATTTTCTCCTATATTTTCTTCTAGAAATTTTATACTTTTAGGTGTTTTTATTTAGTTTTATGATCCACTTTGAGTTAAATTTTATATATGGTTCCAAGTCTGAATCAAGGCTCTTTTTACTTCTTTACATTTGTATGTCAAATTGTTCTAGTACCATTTGTTAAAAAGATAATGTTTTCTTCATTGAATTGCCTTTGTACATTTTTAAAAAATTAATTAATCATAAGTATGTGGGTCTAGTTCTAGTTTCTCTATTCTGTCCCATTGATCTGTGTCTATGATTTTACCAATAGCACACTCTCCTGATTACTGTGGCTTGATCCTAAGTCTTGAAATCCTCCAAATTTTTCTTTTTAAAAAATGTTTTGATTATTCTAGTCCTTTGCATTTCCATATAAACTTCAGAATAAACCTATCAATTTTTACTAAAAAAAAAAGCCTTCTGGTACTTTTATTGGGATTGCATTGAATCTATATAAGTCAATTTGGAAAGAATTGATATCTTAACAATATTGAGTCTCTGTTCCATGATCATAATATTTCTCTCCTTTTATTTAAATCTTTAATTTCTTCAGCAATGTTTTATAGTTTTTACTGTATATGTATAGGTCTTACATATCTTCTGCTACATTTATCCCTAAGTGTTTTATATTTTCTATGATATTGCAAATGGTATTTTTTTATAATTTTAATTTCTGATTGTTCACTGCTAATATAATATAAAAACATCAAGGTGCCAGCAGACTTGGTTTCTTCTGAAGCCTCTCTCCTTGGCTTGCAGATGGCCATCTTGTCCTTGGGTTTTCATATTGTCTTCCCTCTGTGTGCCAAATCTATTTATGAGGACACCAGTCATATTGGATTAGGGCCAACCCTAATGACCTTATTTTAACTTAATTACCTCTTTAAAAACCCTATCTTCATATACAGTCACATCCTTAGATACTGAGGGTCAGGATTTCAACATGTGAATTTGGGGGCAGGGGACATGATTCACCTCATAGCAACCATTAAATATGATGATTAGCTGTAGGTCTTTATAGATGCCTTACATTACATAAAGGTGCTAAAATCCCCTTTTATTTCTAGTTTGCTCAGAAGTTGTTTTTTAACTCATGCATGAGTATTGAATTTTGCTAAATTTGTTTCTGCGTCTATTAAAATGGTATGTTTCCTTTTTTTTTCTGTTACTATGCTGAATTACATTGATTGGCTTTTAAAGTATTAAGCCAATCTTGTATTTCTGAGATTAATTCCCTTCAGTTAAGATATATTATCCTTTTTATATGTTGTCAATTTTTATTTGGGAAACTAGAGTACCTTTGTGATGCAGAGGATACTAATGAACCTATGTGTGTTGGTGGTTAGCAGAGATGCTGTAAAAAGCTTTATCTCCCTTTACCGTACATGGATAATAAGCATATTGCTTAGAAATATGTAGGCAAATATTAGAAATAACAGTTCATAGAGTTAAGAGTGATTGTTTCTGGAAGCAGGACTATCAGGTAGGGATGTTCTTGTTGCAGTTTTTGTACCATTTAACTTTTTAAAATTATGTGCACACTGCTTTAGTAGAAGTAAAAATTAATATTAACAAAAAAGTTATGTATTTTTTAAAAAAGTAAATCTTCTCTGTCATTTGTTTTTAGTTTATTTACAACTCATTGATTCAGCTGGGATTTTCTATTTTGGGGGTGCCTGATGTGTAAACATCTAGAATTGTCTGGTTTTCCACTAACTCCTCTCAACACAACTTATTGATTAGTCTTCATTTTCTCCCATGATTTATGAATACTTTTTAAGTATAGTTATTTATACTGGATTGTTTCTACACGGTTTGTCCTTGCTTGGTATCACACTGATAGACGCTACAGTGAGAATGACTTCACGGTGGTGGACAGGATAATTTAAGGAAAAAATAGAATGTGCAACGGTGCAGAGGTTTCTAAAACAGGTGTCTTGTAAATGTATGGTTTGGAAGAATTTGGGAGTGATAGAAGGATGATGAACGTCCAAAATACAATAGTAAGTGACATTAGTTAAAACGGAACTCTCGGCGCGCTGTCTATCGGGAGGAAACACTACCCTCCGCAAGCTGAAACCCAACGTGAGGCAAGCACCACGCACAAAGGCAGGAGACCGAGAGGCGCTCGCTTTGATTTCGGGCGCCCGCGCCAGCTCAGGCAGAGATTGGTGGCGCTGCGAGGGTCGGGCACACATCACTTCCGGCTGCGGCCGGTCGCGACCTCCCCCTCGCGCTATGACCGCCAGCGCGGAGCCGCAAAGGCGACGGCCAGGAGTCGGAGTCGGAGTCCTGGTGACCAGCTCCCGGCATCCCGGTTGTGTCCTCCTGGGGAAGAGGAAAGGGACGATTGGAGCAGGCAGTTTCCAACTTCCCGGGGGTCATTTGGAGTTCGGGTGAGCAGCCGCCTGGCGGCCGGCAGGAGAAGAGCGGACCGCGCGCACAAGAGACGCGCTCGCGCCGTGCGTGCCTCTGTGCGCCGTGCGTACGCACGTCCTCGCCGCCGCGGCGTCTTTCTCGCGCGTTCCCGCGCTTCCTCCCTCCGCGCTCGGCCCTGCAGGCTCTCGCCGGGAGGGGGCGCTGTGCGGGCAGGGAAGGGTCTCCTCGCTCCCGGGTGGGCTCCGCTAGCTCCTCAGCTGCGCCGCGGCTCGGTCGCAGCCGGAGTTGGCGCGGGAGATGTGTTTTCTCTCCGTGCTTACACAGAAGCGAAGGAAGGTGGGTGTTTATAAACCTCGAGCAGTCCAGTGTGGTCAGTTAAGGCATTTGCACGGTTTCCCTGTGATCTAGACGTAGGCAGATAAATTTAATACTGGCCGCGTAACTGTAGTTGCATCCTGACCGAGCAGATGGGGTAATGAAACTCTCTGGCTCTTAAGTTTCTTCATCTTTATAATGGGGACGTTGGACGAAATACTAAGGTTCCTTTCTGCCTCGGCACCCTGCAATTAGATAATATATCAGACCGACAAAGGGAGATGGACAGTTAGGAGTCAGTTCTGCACAAGAGAGAAGAAAAGCTGGCATGGTGCTAAAAAGTGGATCCTGAAGCGAAACCAAGGTTAACATCAACAACAGATACACAGCATCTAAAGCATCCAGACCCAGCGCTTTTTTCCCCTTTCGTATAAAAAATATCAAATGTACATAAAAGCAGAGAAAATAGTGAATCCTCATGTACCTTGCACAGAGCTTGTTCTTGTTTCATCTTTACTGCCCCGCCTTCCCCTACCCCAAACACAGACGCACACTGGTTTTCTAGGCTATTTTAGAGGAAATCTCAGACATCCTTTTGTACCATCCTTAGAATTCAGTATTTCTAATAAACTTTTTAAAAAGAAATAACCATAACACCATTTTCACACCTAACAATTCTTTTTTTTTTTATTGTTTTCTAGGCTACTGTGGTTAACTACTAACAATTCTTTAGTATCATCTGATACCCAGTCTGTGCATTGTTTTCCTTGATTATCTTAAAGAGGCCTTTTTATTGTTTTGTACCAATCGGGGTCAAAGGAAGGGCACATACTGCATTTAGTTGATAAATGTTTTAGATCTTTCAGTTTAACAATAATGCCCCCCCCCCTTCTTTTTCCCATGCCATTTATGTGTTGAAGAATATGGGTCACTTGTCCTGAAGAATTTCTCACATTAGGACTACGCTCTTTTAATCCACCTATTTCATATAAAGTGGGTAGTTAGAAGTACAGCAGATGCTTGATCCAAGAGCTTTTTAATCGGATTTTGTCCTTTATAAAATACGGAAATCTTATGATCTTTTAGCATGTGAAAGTTTTTGTGTGTGTTTGGAATTTTTTTTTATTGTCTTCAGAATTTTAACAAGCATCAATAAGTTTATCATTTTCAGATAATGAAGGTAAGCTATCAGTTAATAAATAATAAGATGTCTAGATTAAGAACCAAATTGCCCAGACAGCCACACATATTGTACTTTGTTGAATGCTGGTGAGCCTTAGCCAAACTTAGATCACAAACTAGGCACCAGTTGAAATGTACAATTACGAGACCAGTGGTGGGAGATAGCTGTCTTAACAATAGCTCAAGAAAGTGTCGAAGTCTTGACTCAGATATCAGTGATCACAGCCATCGTTGAATTTTAACACGCTTTTTACTAAGTGCTGGTCAGTATGCTAGCTAACCTCTTCACACGCATCCTTTCACTTGATCTTTACGTAAATGGTATACTGAGTGGGCCAAATTTGATGGAGAAACAAACAGGAAATGGCTTCATTTTTTCCTTCCATTTTCTTCAAACATAATTTGTCTTTTCCTTCTCTTCAATGTCTTTCCTGCAAATTCTATTGTTTTCCTGTCACTTGGTATAAAAATAAATCACATTTGGGTCATTATGACTCATTTCCAAGCGTTTAAAAGTCCAATCCAATTTAAACCTTCAGTCTCACGTCCAGTTTCTAATCTCCCCTGTAGTGCGGGAAGGAGGTGTGGGCCACTGTTTTGCTCTTTCTCCACCTCCTCCTCTCCTCACTCTGCTGTTTCTGAGTTTCTTTCCTTCTCCAGCATGTTGGGGAGGGAGGAGAGAGGGCAGGCAGTTTGGGTGATGAGTGCTGCTCATCCATCCCTCAGTGCTGTCTGGGTGTGGTATCCACTGTGTGCTCACAGGGTATGTTTGTCAGTTGTGTGGAAGTTCCACAAGGATTTCCCTGACAAAGGTGACTGGCTTTCTGTGACACTGGGCCCTCTCCCGTAGCTCTTGCTTGTAGCACACTACTGTACATTGTCTTTCTGCTGGGGTCTCCTGGTGGATTACCTGGCAGTCTCTCGTGACATCTGCTTGGCCCAAAGGAAACACACAGTGGGAAGGATACTTTCCGAGTTGCCCTTTTTCCTGGCTCAGCCCTATTGGGTTGCTGTAGCCAGTCTCCCACCTTCCAAATTCCCAAGGCTGGAGTAAGCATCAGCCTTTGTATTCACCTGCATTCCAAAACTCCAAGGGACACACTTCAGATTTACTCAGGAGCTGTTACCCTCCCACTACTGCTCTAAGACACTGGGGTAGACTTGTGAGTTTCTGCAGCTGAGTATGTCTTTAGCAGGGCAATGACAACTGGTATCTCCTTCTTTAGAGTCACACCCACTCTCTATGACTGATTCTCTTGGAATGCCACTCACTTGGCTTGGGGAGCAGAGTTGGCCCCTCAGAGGAAAGAAGGGAAATATTCCTACTAGGCTGAAAACTCACAACTTTCCTCCCTCTCAAGGATTTCCTCTTTCTTATGTAGGCTCAGTAGGTTGAGGTTACAGGACTAGTCTGGCCTTCCTTAGCAAACCCTTGAGCTCAAATGACATCTGTTTATCTTTTGCTATACTCTTGAGAATTTAGAGGTGCTTATTACCTATTTATTGTCTTCAATTTTGAGACTTAAACTGAAATTCAGAGACTATTGGAAAAGACACAGTGCACTTGATATACTTAAAGAACCCCACGAGAAAGTAATTTTACTTTCTTTTTACTTGTCCAAGGTAGAAGATAATGGGCTTGCGCTCAAACCGAGGTCTAGCTGACTCCGAAGCCTGTGCTCTTAATACACTAAACTGCCTCCTGGTGTCATGCAGCTTCCAGGCCTGTGAATTAGTGCTGAATTGGCTAAATGTTAGTTTTTGAAATTCAATATGAAGTCCTTTTGGTCTTGAGATAACTAGATACAGAAGATACAGAATGTCAAAGGCAAGGTTGTTGATTTATTGTTGTAAAGCAAGAACCAATTACAGTTCTTGCTTTACACTAGAAATTTGTAGCCAAAAAAAAAAAAAAAAAAAAAATTCCATGGCAAAAAAAAATTATATAAATAAAATTGAATACTATGGTATGTTTCTGTTTTCCAGTGAAAGTTGGGAAGAATGTGCTCAAAGGGAAACCTGGGAAGAAGCATCTCTTCATCTGAAAAATGTTCGCTTTGCCTCAGTTGTGAATTCTTTCATTGAGAAAGAGAATTACCATTATGTCACCATAGTAATGAAAGGAGAGGTGGACATGACTCATGATCCAGAACCAAAGAATGTGGAGCCTGACAAAAATGAAAGTAAGAGAATTATATATAATATGCATTTTTCTTTGAGGAGAGGATATGGTCTGCAGACGTATTACAAACATATGAAGAGAATGCCATGGTTTGAATGTTTTTGTTCCTCCCAAGTTCATATGTTGAAATCCTAGCCCCCAAGGTGATGGTTCCAGGAGGCAGGCCCTTTGGGAGATGATTAGGTCATGAAGTAATGAATGGGATTAGTGCCCTTACAAAAGAGACCCCAGGGAGACCCCTCACCCCTTCCACAATGTAAGGCTGCAGAGAGAAGATGGTCGTCTGTGACCCAGGAGGCGGACCCTCGCCAGACTCTGAATCTGCCAGTGTCTTGATCTTGAACTTCCAGCTTCCAGAACTGGGATAAATAAATTTCTGTTGTTTATAAGCCATCTAATCTAAGGTAGTCTGTTATAGCAGCCCTAAAGGATTAAGATATGTAAACATAGAGATGTAACATAGATATGTAAATATATTTAAATCATGAGGAACCTGGGTTTGTGTCCTGGTTTTACATTTAGAGCTTTGTGACCTTGAGCAAGGCCTCTTTTCTCATCTGTGGTGATAGTAACCGCCTCAGATGGGTGGTGGTAAGAATTTACATGTAAAGAACCCAGTGAACAAGTGAATACTCAGTTGATGTTAATGTTATTTATTGTTAGTGGTTAATTTTGTTTCACTTACCCTGAAGTCTCTCCTGCCTCCCACATCCCTAATTATCTTAGTTAAAATGAGGACTAGGAGAGAAAGAGCCCAGCACATTCATTTCATCTGTTTTCCTCAGTTTTATCACCTGTGCAGGAGAGGCAATAACCTTCCTTTTACCCTGAATAATTACTCTGACAAAACAGTTATCTGTTGTCCTCTAAATGTTGAATTGAGTGCTCTGAAAGTTTTCATGACAATTATTTACTATATGCCAGGCATTGTTCTAAGGGTTTTACCCATATCATCTCTCCTCAAATTCTCGTAAAACTGTGAGAAAAGGAACTAAAGAGAAAATGATCAAACTTTTTTAATGTATTATTTGCCATATAAAACTTTATCCAAGTGGTTTCATGGACTGAACTCTCCTCTAAACATTTGATTTCTTCTCTAACATGGAAGAATCTTTTCATTCAACAAATGCTTACTGAGTACTGGGTGCCAGGCAGTGTTCTAGGCACTAACGGAACAATGGTGTGTAGAACAAAGTCCCTGCTCTCCTGGACTTTACATTTTAGTGGGAGGAGAAACAACAGAGTAGCGGGTATTTTATGACAGTAGCAGCGATAAGGACTAGACAGAATAATAAAGGTGTACAAGGACAGCAATGCATGGGTGCTGTACCAGACAGGGTGGGCAGGAAGGGCCTCTCAGAAAGGGACATATATGTGGAGATCTGGAGGAAGTGATATTTGCAGAATGCTTAAATCATGTTTTTACACATTGACTTGATTGAATGAACAGAAGGGCATGTTGACCACCCAAAGGCTTGGTGAGTCATAGAAGATTTTTGATGAAGTAGGTAACTGCTTGGAATCATTTAAAATGAACTAGCAAAGAAACACCCACAAAGTGTCTAAAGGCCTTCAGTTGGCCTAGGGTACAACTAAAACTATTCATGCCTCAAAAAGTGGAAGGCAGGAGAGGTAGGTAAAAGATGTACCAGGAACATTGGTGGAGTTCTCTAGAAGTCTCTCCTACCTCTTACATCCCTAATTATCTTAGATAAAATGAGGGAGAGGAAAGGGAATAGTAATGGAAACAAAAATCATAGCCTTTACATTCTGAAGCTGAGGGGAGGAACAGTTGATTATTTATTTGACCTTTTCATATTAAATTGATGTGTAATTATGCATATTTCCATTTTATTTTTTGTAGAACTGAGCTTACTTTTTTCTTTATGAAGCAAAATATGTTACACACAACGGAACTTTTTGTTAAATTAGTTTGGAGGTGTAATTTATTCAGGTAACGAGCACAGATTATTGTCATTTTAAAATAGAGCCCTAAACTTGAAAGTACTGAACGTTTCCTTATTTTTGTCTTTTCTGTGAGCAAAAATAGCTGAGACTAGAAGAGGCAAATATGATGAAATAATTAAAGATAAACTCTCTGGACATTCTCTTGTCAAGACAACTCTCTTGACACTCATTAATTTAGCATTTTGCAGCACATTGTTGAGCGCTAACAATATCTCTTTCTCTCTCTTGATCTTCCTACCTCGACCTCTCAAAGTGCTGGGGTTACAGGCATGAGCCACCAACTGTGTCCAGCCCAAATAATTTTTAAAGTCTGTTAATTTTTTCTAAATATAGGTCAGCTTAGCCAAATAAATACCCTTTGTTTTTTGTCAGCTAAATAAATTGATTTGGTGTCTTTCTTTTCTAGGTTGGGAGTGGGTTCCTTGGGAAGAATTTCCTCCACTAGACCAGCTTTTTTGGGCACTGCGTTGTTTAAAGAAACAAGGCTATGATCCATTTAAAGAAGATTTGAACCATCTGGTAGGATACAAAGGAAATCATCTCTAGGTGACCAAGAAGATTTCTTGATATTTTTTTAAAAGACAAAAATAATGTCTGGTTAGGGAATGAAAATTATCTACGTTTCACAACAACTCCATTTTATCTAAAAAGTTCCTTATGATTGCCAATTTATTTGTTGTCTCTTGATATACCCACTATCTTTCAATCAGTACTTGAGAAAAGTTTTGTGAAATATGTTATTGAATTGTATTATGGATGCAGAATGGATGATAAACAGTGACATTGTGGTTAATCTGCTCTCCATATTTATCTATGATGTTTACTGTGCAGTTGTCACTGCCAGCTTGCATGCGGTAGGGATAATAGAATTTGTCTTAGTGTTTCAGTTCAAATATAGTTCCTAATCCAAATATTGTAATTCAGATTTAAACACAATATGTCTGATGCAGAATTTATTGTGTTTGTTGATTTACCTCTTGTTTTATTTAAAAAATTTTGGTGGTATTAATATATTGTGACAGTCTTTGCAACTAGAGGGAACAGGACAGGACATTAGGGTCCAGTTCTCAGGTTTCTGATTGAGAACCTAACCCGAGAGAAGTGAGACAGAGCATCTAAGATCTGTATCCTACCATTAACCCATTAACAGGCCATGTGATTGTGGATTTCTCACTTACTCTGAGATCTAGTGTCCTAATATGTAAAATGAGTAGATTGCCTAGAACAGTGGTTCTCAAAGTATGGTCGAGGGGCTCCTTAAGAGCCTTTCAAGGATACTCAAGGTCAAAGCTATGTTTGTAATACTAAGATGTCATTTATCTTTTTTTCACCTTTCATTCTTTCATGAGCACACAGAGCTTTTCAGGGGCTGCCTGATGTGTGATACTGTAACAGACTGAATGCAGGAGCAGATATGAGAATCCAGCTGTCTTAAGTCAGATATTAAAGAGATTTACGAAAATGTAAAACAATGCCACTCTTGTTACGAATGATTTTTTGTGTGTGTTTTAGGAAAATAGTTACTTTTCAAAAAAGTTATTTATGTTAACATGTATTGGGTTTTTGTTACTTGTAAATGATTAATAAATTTTTTTATTTCTCAGTTTTAATTTCTAATATAAATATTGCTAGATAAAACCCTGGAAAAAAAAACTTCTTTATGGTATTTAGTAATTTTTTTACTTGTTTCCCTACCTTCACATAATTTTCAAATTCATATTCTGCTTTTTCATTGAGATATAATTCAAGTTCACTTCTTTAAAATGTGTAATTCTGTGGTTTTTAGTGTATTCACACAGTTGTTCAAGCACCACCATCTAATTTCAGAACATTTTCATTCATCGAATAAATCCCAAATTTGAAAATTATGTCACGGTAGGGAAACAAGTTAAAAAAAATACTTATCTTCCAAATTCTCCAAGTTCCCAGGAATAAAATTGTTTATTAGATTGACAACTTGAATAATATATGGCATGAAATAAGTATTCTAGTTTGGAATTCTGAGAGTATATAGCAATCACTCCCCATTCATCCCTCCCCCATATTCCCTGGAAACCACTGATTTACTTTCCGTGTCTAAAGATTTGCCTATTCTGGGCATTTCCTATAAAGGGAATCATACAATATGTGGCTTTTTTGTCTGGCTTCTTTCATGTAGTATAATTTTTTCAGGGTTTATCTGTGTTGTAGCATGTACCAGAACTTTATTGCTTTTTCTAGCTGAATAATATTGCATGATATGGATATACCACATTTTATCTACGCACTCATCAGTTGGACATTCCATTTGTTTCTACCTTTTTACTACTGTTAGGTAGACAGGATCTCTGGTTCTTCTAGGGACAGATGTGCCCTGCTTTGATGCTGTCTCCAGCTATTGCTCCACCTGGGAAGTAGGATCAGGGCGGGCACTCTGTTTTGGTGTTGCCCCACCCGTAAGCATATCCAGAGCACCTGCTACACCTGGGAAAGGAGGGGATGCTTGATCAATCTGGGAATTCCCCAGCCCAGGCATAATAGGATTTGGAAAGTGACCTAGGGTAACCCAGGGGTAATTATTATGCCATTAGCTTGAATCTGCATTGTGGTTCACTGCCCCCGCCCCAGGTGGGCTTTCGGAGAGGAAGCTCAGCTCATATATGCAGATGGAATTTTGTGGACACCTATTGATCATTTGGTAATATCCCACACCTCCCGAGAGCCCTCCAACTGAGCTAATAAAAGGAAACAATCTGAGAATTTAGAGAGTGAGTCAGTCAGTGAGTTGGTCTGTATCTCTCCACTCAAGGAGACAGACCCATTTTATTCCACAATAAAGAGCTGCTCAAGTGAAACTGCTTCCTGCGTGAGGTTACTCCGTTCGCATTGGTCCTGCTGGTAATTTTTCCAAGCAAGGAATCAGAGGACCAGGATAACAGTCTGGACTTGACACTTTGGTGTGTCTGTTCATTCTTCGGCCAAGAGCACACCAAGAACCGAGGGCAGACTGTCACCCTGACACTACTATGAATCATGCTTGTAGCAAATGCTTGTGTACAAGTTTTTGCACAGACGTATATTTTCAGTTATCTTGGGTATATACCTAAGAGTGAAATTGCCTGGCTGTATGGTCTATGTTTAACTTCTGAAGGATTGCCAGATGGTTTACTGAAGTGGCTGTCCCATTTTATACCAGCAATATACGAGGGTTCCAGTTTCTACAGATCCTTGCCAACACTGTCTTTTTGCTTATAGCATTGTTGTGCTACCATCACCACCATCCATCTCCAAAACTTACCATCTCCCCATATTGAAACTCCATACCCATTAAACACTAACTCCCCACTCCTCCTCTTTCCCAGTCCCTGGCTACCACCTTTCTACTTTCTGTCTCTATAAATTTGACTGCTCTAAATACCTGTCAGTGGAATCATACAGTATTTGTCCTCCTGTGACTGGCTTATTTCACTTAGCATAGTGTCCTCAAGTTTCATCTATGTGTATCCAATGTGTCAGAATTTCGTTTAAGGCTGAATAATATTCTATTGTATGTACATATTTTGTTTTTCCATTCATCCATCAATGGACACTGGGATTGCTTCCACCTTTTGGCTATTGTAAATAATGCTGTTATGAGCGTGAGTGTACAAATATCTGAGTTTCTGCTTCCAATTCTTTGGTGTATGTCAATGATGTTTTATAGCTTTTAGTGTATGTCTTGCACTTCTTTTGTGAAATTTATTCCTTAGTGTTTTGGTCTTTTTAATGCTACTGTAAATGCAATTGTTTCATTAATTTTATTTTCAGATTTTTCATTGATAGTGTGTAGAAATACAACTTTGTGTATTGATCCTGTATTCTGCAAACTCACTGAATGCATTTATTTTCTAATAGTTTTTTAGTGGATTCCTTAAGGTTTTCTAAATGCAAGATCATGTCATCTGCAACATGTTTTATGTGGCCCTTGAAGTTCTGCTCAGTTTGCTTAGTGGTCAGCTAATGATTAGACAAAGATTTCCATAAATGCCTTTGCCATAGGGGCTCCATGTGCATGTTGGAGTACACTTTCAATGCTCTGGCCATTTATAACTCTACCTTTGTCTCGATTTCCTGCTTGGACAGAGCCTGAAGGTCAGAGGTGAGAGATTAGGGCCTTTTATGTATTCCCTGTGCATACACACGACGACAAACATGCATGTGGCCTTCCAGATTCCCAGGAATATATCAGAGCTTGAAATACCCACATTTCAAATATGGGTATTTTAGTTACGAGATTTTCAAGTTTTTAGTCAGCTCCTGGTTTGCTCCAATTGTTATAGCAGTTTAACGCAGCTGTAATATTAAAGATTTTTTTTTTTTTTTTTGGAGACAGGGTCTTGTTTTGTCACCCATACTGGAGTGCAGTGGCACAATCATAGCTCACTGCAGCCTTAAACTTGGGCTCAAGCAGTCCTCCAGCCTCAGCCTCCGGAGCCACTGGGATTACAGGTGTGAGCCACCACACCTGACTGATATTAACTATTGTTGCTGATTGTTTTTGACAAATGCCCCCACAGAAAAGCCTTTTCACAAATGAGTAAGCTCTGAGATCAAATGAAGATGAACTTTGTGTTATGAACTTTTTATAAAGAAACCATTTCCAGCGGCAGTTATTTTAAGAACATGTACCTGGACACACAAAAACCCTTTTATATTAAAAAAAATTCATAAATACATTATATAGATTTATGATATTTGACTTAGTACTTCATATACTAAGTTTAAGTCTCACTCTTTATGTACTGCTAATGGAGTGTACATTCATGTGATTTGCAAGGAAAAAGTTTAGTTTATCTATAATGCTCCCTCCTTTCCCCAAAGATGTCCAAGTCCTCATCTCCAGAACCTAAAAATGTTATGTTACATGGCAAGGAAAAATTAAGGTTGCAGACAGAATAAAGGTTGCAATCAGCTGACTTTAAGATAAAAAGACTATCCTGGATTATGCAGTGGGCTCAGACATGCCAGTGGTAAATTTTTTCAATTATTCTTTAAAAACTCTTTTATTTCTTCTAAGAATAGGAGTGTGAATCTCTGAGAAACTTACTAGTTGTGATTACTAGTTCAAATATGTTCATTACATCATACTCATTCTGACTCTAGAACTCTACTTATAAAATGCAACTGCATTTACAGAAAAAATTTCTTACCTATACTTTTGATATATTTGTTTTTTTTAAAAAAAGCATACAAAGTACAAACAAAAGTAAATTTATTTACAAAAATTACAATAATTACAAACAAACAGTACAAAAGGAGACATTTCCCCTGTTCGTGTAACAGAGGCCAAGAGCCTTCATTTTCAAATGAGGATCTTTGTTATTCTGAAATATGACGCATATTCAGTAATACACTGCCTTTTAAAAATGCTTTTCTAAATACTTTTAGGAAGCCTATTAGAGATATGTACATGGATCATTTCCTTCAAATCTCATTTCCAGAATTACTATGTACAAATTCAGCACAAATGGCACAGAACAGGGTAAGGCAGCACTAAACAACTGAATAATCATTTTTTTTTCAACAGTAAATTTTGACTATTTCTAAATATTTGCCTAGTGGATCAGAACTAAAACCATGACTTTTGGTTTTAAAAAGAAAGTTCACTTTGATTTTTAATGGGCTGCACAATTCTACCATAGCCAACATTTACCTGGCTATTTCTATACGTTTGCAGTTTACATTTCCCTGACATTGTTTAAGAAACAGAATTTTACAGTTTTCAATTTTGTATTCTGTCTTTTATGTTTTTTTAATCAGAGTCACTGCTACTGCTTGAGGAGTCTGTTGACATAACCTCTACATCATCTTCATTTTCTTTATTATGCCCAGGAGGTTCCAACAAGAAGTCATTACTGTGATTTGGTGGTAACATATTCATTGCCATATCATTTGACTGCCATGGATACTGTGGAGCAAGGACATCTGGAAAAAGAAAGAAGCAAGATAACAGTTGTATTTGTAATCACTCTAATTCTTAATTACTTTTCCCTTTATGCAAAGTAAACTTTAAGGCTAGGAAAAAAAAATACACATTTTGCCAAATTAATGAAAATCAAATATATCAAGGAAAAGTGTGATGTTTTAGCAAATGAGAACCTGGTTTTTTTTTTTAAAAAAATACTATTCTATAAAAAACTATTCAAATAGTCAGTTGACATAATTTTTCTTTCGTAAGACATTTATAATTACAAATCAAATGTATCCCATATATGTATTAGATTATTCTAATATTATAAATAAGTAATACCTACTTCATTAAGCTTTATAATCAGTTTGAACAATTTCTTAGTAGAGGAATTGCTACTGAAAATGACTCTGATCAAAGAGAAGTTAATTAGAAAGTATGTATAAGACATCTTACCACAAAGGGCCCAAGTCACATTAAAAGTATTTCTGAAGAAAAGGAATAGAGCACATAAGTAAGTATTGTTCAAGGCAAAAGAAAGAAGGCAGATTTAAAGAGAGTCAAAAGAAAGAGTTACGATATTAACTAGATAGGTATGCCAGTTAGCTTTAAATCTACCCTTCTCCCTGGCCCTGAAGTCATTTTTCTTTTGCCAGTTGGCACAATGTTAAGCTTTGTCAGTAGAGGGCGCTGGTGGGGGCAAGGGGACCTGCAGGAGAACAGGCTTCACTTCCTGGATCAGGAATTTTTTTTCCTTTACTCCTGTGGTGCCTGGATGGTGAGCAGGACATCAAATGTGTTTTCCTCAGCAACTTTCAGTGGCATCCTTGAAGGTGGTTTCCCAGTCGGTTTTACCACAATCCCAAAGGGCAGCTCCCAGCAAGTCTCCCTGGAACCTCGATGGGTAATTCCTGCTTGCCAGCTCTGGCCCCTGACATCTCATCTAACTTCTCTGCCATGGAGTGGGCCATAGCTACACTACACCCACTCCAATGACAGCACCATGATATGACCATCAGCCTTGGGATGGGGGTGGGGAGGACCCTGTTCTAGTTAGTCCCTTCCTTGGGTACCCTGCCTTGGTCCTAGATGTAGTCGTTACTCCCCATACCCATTATTCTTATACTTTTAAAAAATAGTCCTCTTTACCCCTTAGTAGTTCCTTGTGACCAGTTAGTAATTCTTTAAAATTTCCTTGTTCAAATTACTGGTGTGGTTTCTGTCTCCTGACTGGACCATGACTGGCATATAATCTAGTACAATCACAAGGAGAAAGATGAGGCAATATCCAAGGAAACTAATATACGCACAGTGAGTTCCCCAGTTTGTACTTTAAGTAGCTAACAAAAATGATGTATACAACACATTTTTAATAACATGGGGGCATCCTTATAATGTTAAGCAAAAAAAAGCCGTATCTAGAGCATATTTTTAACAATGTAAAAATAAATATAGGGGAGAAAGAAAAGAAGCTAAAATATTTGAAGTGACTGCCTCAGAAAAGGTACAATTGTTTCCTTTTTTATGCCTTTTTCTACTTTCCAAATATTCTACCACCTCAAAATAAAATTCACCTACAAAATTCAGAGATAACATATAATAAATACAAAAATAGCACAAACAAAAAACTTCAGGAAAATTGAAGCTCAGAATAAACTGTGTCCCACAAAAATGCTATTTATAAAGTTATAAGAAGTCTATAAAAAGCTTCTGTTACTCATTTTGTTAACTTGGGGGTTGTTCAGGAGTGTATTCACTTTATCTCTGTACCCTGAACATATATGTTTTTTATTCAATTTGTATAGCATGCTTCACAATTATTAAAAAAAAGCTATGTTTAGAGCAATAATAAAAAGAGAGGCCCAATGCCTGAGAAATATGGCATATTAACAAAAAAGAGAGAGAAAGGCAGCTTATTCTAATTTCATACCTCCATCTAGAAGAGTCTTTAAAGTAGAGAGCAGGATAAACAGGCAAAGAACCTAGCTATTACAATGAGCTGAGACTGGAACCTCAAACTTGTTGTACAGCCAGATATCCCATCATTGTCATCTCTGAAAAACCTTAGTCTGTTTGAAAACATCCTTTTGATGAACATTACCTGGCAGTCTGCCCGCTGCAAGTGCATCCCCTGGTAAATGACCGTTCACACCATTAGTGGAAGGATTGTTCATTTGACCCAATAACCCACTTCTCATCTCTAAATCAGTTGGGTATGGTCTCCGAGGGTCCCCTAAAACAATGAAGACTGCTTTTAATTATACATTTAAAAAGCATCAATACCTTCTTTGAAGTATTAATTTTCCTTGGTTCACACTGAAAAGCTCAAACTATACTTTCAACTTTGAAATATGAAAGTCATCCTATGAATTGTTATTAAGGGCATAACACTAATTTTTTAAAAACATACATTTTTATTTCTCTGAATCTTCCCAAGAATATGCTATTTTCTGTTTAAAAAAATGAGAAGTCTGTCATTTTAGTAAACATTCCAAATGACAACTTAAGAAAACTATAATGATCTAGATTCTTCTACGTTAACTTAATTTTCTAGTAAGAAAATACCAATGATAAATACTGAAAGAGAACAGATCATGACACTTACAGAAAGAACTGGAATGTTTATTAGAAGGACTGTCTAAATTAAGATGTTTTTCTAACCAACCTCTTTGATGTTGTCATTTAGACTAACTCCTGTGACTTTCTAGTGGAATATCAAAAGCAGGTAATGTTTATTACAATCACAAAAGCATCCTAAATAGCAGTTTGGGGTTGATAAAAACATAGCCAGATTTGGACCAACTTTTTGGTAGTGTTTCTCATCAACTCCAGATTACTCACCCCCAAAACTGTAGTTACCCTTAGTGCTTTTACCATAAAATACCACCTTCAGGAGCTACTAGAGATAACTATCTCCCAATTCTCCCTAAGGCCGCTGTATTATGTTTTATCCACTGTCAATATAGTTGCAGCTTGTTACTCTCTTTACTGTTTCTTTTTTTCCCCTTGCCTCTTTTTGTGGGTCAATCTTTGTTGTTTCTAATCATTCCAGCTCTTTCCCAGCCTGTGTATCCACTGTTGGGTGCTCAGCACTTTGCCTTTAGCACCTAAGAGAACTGGGATTGTCTGTTTCTCAGGCTGAACCTTTGTGAACTACTGAGTTTCTAAAAAGCTGGGCTCTGGCCAGCCTGGTTTTAATAGGCATATAAACCTATAGCTTTAGAAGCATCACATGTTACCTTATAATTTTTAAAATTATTATTTTAAAAAAGCAAAGAAATGCAGTCCCTAGAGGCAATGGCTTTGTAGAAAATCAAATTTATAAAAACCCATGGCCTGTATCCTTATAAGACATTAAAGATGTGAAAATATGTAGCAGGTGTTTCTAAGGATAAACAGTCTATATTTTAATCTATTTCTGTAGACAATCACCTAAGAATTTTCAAAACCACATATATGTAGTATAAAAGAGAAGTATTTTTACCTGGAACCCAGGTCAGTGGAGCACACACAGCATTACTTGCACTAATCCTATGTGCATACTTAATTATTTCTTCAGAAGAGATAGCACCTGAGAGAGGTAAGGAAATACTGTAAACTTTTAGTCTAGTAAATATACAAGTTTAGAAGAGCATATCATAGTACCACATTGTACTTAATTTTTAAACTACCTGAAAATATAACCTCAGCCACCTGCCTTTCCTAACAATACCTGCATATATATTGTAAACTTAAATCACATACATTTCCAAACTAAAGAACAAGGCACTAATTCAGAAAAATCAGCTGATATAAAGAAATAAATCTGGGGGACTTGAATGACAATGCTCAATAAGCTTAATTATTAACTACCATTTAATATTACTACTCTTTTGAAAGCAACAGTGAGCACAAATAGAGAAAACAGTGCTCAATTTCTAAATAACATCCAAGCTATGAAATCAGAGTAGATAGTTCACACTAGTCTGTTTGATTAACATGGTTCAAGACTCTAAATAGAACTAAGTAGAAAGATGTCTACAAAGTATTCATTACGTGAAAAAAACTAAACTGCTTATAGTCCATGAATGTGATAAAATCAAAAGAAAAAAATTAAAAAACTGCTAAATAATATGTATAGCATGACCTCATTTTTGTTTTAAAATATATGTACCTGTGTTTATATTTTTATTATATATGTATTCACAGATCTAGAAAAAAATCTGAAAGGACACACATCAAACTTTAATAGCAGTTACTTCTAAGAAGTGAGAACAACTCACTTTTCATTTTATAAACTTTAATTACTGCTTCGGTGCAACAAGGTAGCATGGGTACGTATGTAAAATTTCTGAAGACTAAAAACAAAACCAAACCATGGTCTAGAATTCAGACAGCCAGCCTCAGTGACCTCTCCTGGAGATTTGTTTCTTGTTGGAGAAGACTAGCCTATCTCTTCCAGCAGTCCCCAACACTTTTGGCACCAGGGACAGGTTTCATGGAAGACAATTAATATTTCAGGTCATCCAGTCTTCCCACAGTACTAACCTTTTCTTGCTTTTTCTATTGACTTAAGTTTCTCTTTTGCTTGGTAAACAGCTGTTGCCTAATTTAAAAAATAAAAAAAGAAATATGGTTTATTATTAACTACATCAAGAATAGTGTTTGGCTTAATTCACAAGATAATTTATCCCATAGGAACAATATGCAAAATTTGGAAATCTCCACAATTTATTTGTAATGTTCTGAAACACCACTTGATATCATTAATTTCAGTTATATTTAATGAAAGAATTCTTATATGTATATCCTCAACTATGACACCGTGGTTAAGAGTATGGAGTCAGAGAGATCTAGGTTTAAGTTCAATCTCTCTACTTTTTAGCTTCCTTTAGCAAATAAGTTGTTCAATTAAAATATTGGTTTCTTCATTTGAATGACATTGATGTTATATAAATTGTCATAAAGACTGAAATAGCCCGGGTTTGGTGGTTCACGCATGTAATCTTAGCACTCTGAGAGGCCAAGGCAGGAAGATTGCTTGAGCTCAGGAGTTCGAGACCAGTCTGAGCAAGAGCAAGACCCTGTCTCTACACAAAATAGAAAAATTAGCATCATGGTGTGCCATCTGTAGTCCCAGCTACTTTGAATGAGTAAAGAGGATTGCTTGAGCCCAGGAGTTTGTGGTTGCAGTGAGCTATAACGACGCCACTACACTCTATCCAGGGTTACAGAATAAGACTTTGTCTTTAAAAACAAACAAACAAACAAATGACTGAAATAATGCATATACAGTGCAAAGCACAGGGCCTGGTGCTCAATCTTAGTTGCTACTATGTAAATCATAAAATTCAGTTTTATGGTCCTTGTGTTCACTGTCTTTAATTCAATAATTACATTTGTGGAAATCTAATCCAAAGAATATAATCCAAAATACAGAAGAAAAAAAATTTTTATCTGTAAGGATATTCATCAAAATATTATTTATACACAAAATTGGAAAACTAAACAAAGAGGATACAATTACATGGAAAATGCTTAAGTTTTAATAAATAGAAATTGAAAATCTGTTAGTATCCTGCTAATCACAATAAGCTAAAAAATGAATACCCAAGACTTAAAGGAAATAGACCAAACTGTGAATAGTGGCATTCTTTTGAGTGGTTGGAATAGACCAAACTGTGAATAGTGGCATTCTTTTGAGTGGTTGGACTAATGGCAATTTTTTTCCCCTCTTCTTTCTACTTTTCTGTATCTTCTGAATTTCTTTTGGTAAGTATTACTTTCATAGGGGAAAACAGATTTTAACATACTTTTGAAAAAGCATTTACTTGGGGCTGTTTCTTCAGTAGGGGTGCTTAATTTACCCTGAACTGCTCAGGCTTTTATTTACTGGACCCCATTTTGATACACTTTTGAAGAAGTTCATCAGAGATGAGGATGCCAGCAATGTCTGGTCCATGAGAATCAAACTCAACTATTGCTGCAATACCACCACACAACAATTCCGTTAGTATTTAATGAAATAACGAGGCAAATAAGAGCAAATAAATTGCCTCTTTGAAATAGTAGCCAAAAACAACAAAGGATCCTTGACATAAATCCAAATCCTACCTAGTTTAGGATGAAAGACCAAATAAATTAATGTAATCAATTTAGTCAATTTATAGAGCTAGTACATATTTTTTACTGATTTCAAAATATTTAAAAACTGAACATTTAGTCTAAGGATCAGAGCCCCCCCCCCCAAAAAAAAAAGAGAGAGGGGGAGAGAAAGAGAGAAACACTGGCCTTTCATGTAACCACTGACAGGATGTCATTTTTAAACTTAGAGAGTCAAGTTTCCAGCTCTTCAAAATACTGATAGATTTTTCAGAAACAGATTAAAAAATATCCTTTTTCACCTTAAGAACCAACCTCTGTCAACTTACCAGTATTTGTTCTGCTTCCTTTAGTTGTTTTTGTAGTTGCTGAATATCACTATCTCTCTTCTCTACTTCTTTTTCTAAAACTTGCATTTCATGATGGATTTTTCCCTGATTAAGTGCTAATTTCATTAGTTCCTGAAATTCTCCATCTCGGATAATTAACAATTCCAGGACCTGTCGGACAATAGTTGATTAAATCAGACAATAGAATACTGAGAGCCTGCATTTCAATGAAACAAAAGAATCCATAGGCTAGGCTATAAAATGTTAACACCTTCAAAATCTTATTCTTGATCTTTGTTAAGAATAAAAATAGCTTACCTATGATTATTTTGGGAAACAGATTAATATCAAGGTTTGCTACTTTTTCTGCTATTCCTTCATACCAAACAAAATAAAACTAGTCTTTCAGGATAAGCAATATGCCAACATGAGCAGGTTTATTTGTTTCCCAGGCAAGATAAAATTTAAAAGTTTATCCTTACAAATACAGTGTAATGGAGGTTCTCACAGACTTTGGTACCTGAGATGATTTTAGGTGGCACCAAGAACTTAAACTTTTACAGGTACACATTTGTGCTGATATATACTAGAAAAAAATGTTAACTAGGTCATTAAACCTGTGATCTCATGCACAGTATTGCCTAGGATGAAGACGGTCTAAAAAATACAGTGATTTCAAAATACAGTAAATAAACAGGTGGTATGCAGATATGGCAAAAAAACATGAAGGTTAAAGTGCATAAAATAGAAAGTCTGGGGTTCATATCTCTAGTCCTCCATTTGTAGCTGTCTGAAAGAGGGAAAGTTACCAGCCTTTCTGAGCCTGTTTTCCCATTAGGAAAAGGGCTATAATAATAGTAGCAGTTACATAAAGTTATTATGAGGATTCATGATATAATGCATATTAAGTAGACACAGGAAGAGCTTAACAAAGGCTAGTATCATCACCACCCCATTACGGAATTAAGATGCAAGTCTAGTCTAACTACTCTTACTTTACTGCACTAAGTAGAGAATAATACTTCAGAAAGGGAAATGGCTATCAAAATCCAGAATCAATTTAAAAACTATTTTTAAAATTTTATTAAAGACTAAAAAATATAGGTATGCCTCTTCAAGTTCCCTCTGACATGAAGTTCCTCTCATTTTTATAGGAATTCTGACATAATATACAAAAGACGGTGGTGTAACTTGTCTATATATTGAAGAGTATTTTAAATGACAACAGAAAGCTTTTTCTGTAGAAAGTGTATTTTATTTGTCCAACAGATTGCTAATCCTCATTCCTCCCAAGTCATAGGAAGAGAAAGCTAGGTTTCCACTTCTATAAAGCTGTATATTATTCAACTAAAGTCAGAAGACCTAGGTTGTGGTTGCTCTCACCATTAACCTCTAGCTAATTTGTCCACCCTGGAGCTCAGTCTCACAGAAGGCTAAATTGAAAACCATTACGATCCTTTCTAATTCTAAAATTCTATATGAAAGTATGAGTATTCAAATAAAATGGTGGCTAGAAAATTTTCAAATGGGCACATCCCCCTTCAATATTTAATAGTTCCAATGAAAACTGCACAGGAATCCACGGTGCCAAGTACAAGATACAGTCCACAGAACTGCGACTCCTTAAAAAGTGTAAGGTAGGCCAGGGGCAGTGCTCAGGCCTGTAGTCCTAGCACTTCGAGAGGCCAAGGCAGGAAGAGCCCTTCAGACCAGGAGTCTGATGTTGCAGTGATCTATGATCACACCACTGCACTCTAGCCCGGGCGACAGAGGGAGACCCAGTCTCAAAACAAAAATGAAAAGTATAAGAAAGGTTAGTGCTGACTACGCAAGTCAATTATCACCTTCTGAATAATCTGTGTGCCTGGCTCACAGCAAGTAATAAGTGTCTAGAGAATAAAGTCAAGCCTTGCAATTCACTTGTCACACATTCTGTATAAATTCCTATTTAATCCCACAAGTATCTATTAATAGAGTATCTGAGAGACTAGGTGACATCTATTAACATATTTACTTCTAACCTTTCTTTTCCTAAAAATAAAACAAACAAAAATCCTAATACCCCTAAAGTTAGCAGCTTTCCCCAAATTATGGCCTTATCTGGATCCCCTTTCAGGGGATTAATCCTTGAAGAAAACAGGTTCCCTGACAATTCTCTATTGGGTTCGTCAGATTTCTCTGCCCTCAAAACATGTCAGAGGATAAAACTTGGATAAAGAAGGGGCAGAGGAAAGGGAGGAGAGGTCTAGGAGACACTGTCTCCTATTTTATATCTTCTCTAGAAAAGGTAGTCCTCATTCATTTTCTCTTTAAAATATTTTTTAAATTGAGGTAAAAGCATAATATAAAATTTATCTTCTAAAAATTTTCTGAATCAGAAAAAAAAAATCTGTTTACTGTAGAAAATTAGGAGCATAGGAAAGTATAAAGCAAATAAAAACTACCTGTAAATTCGACACCCACAAGATAACCTCTATTAACAGTTGTACACCATTTTATTTCCATTCATTTTCAAGTTGCATTAGGGGAATTAAGCCTAATATAAAGGGCTAACTTTAAGAGAGCATTAACTTTTGATTCCAAATACTGTTTTAATCTCCATTTAACAAATTTTTGTTGGTTAATTCAAAAGACGGAAATAAATAAATGTGTAAGAATAACTAGAACTATAAGGGAAAAGAATAATTTATTGCCAAACCTTTAGGCAACTATTCTCTTCTTCAGCATACCATTATCTTACATACATGATGCACAGAAAATGTCTATTTTAATGTTTCAATTAATAACTTAAAAGTATCCAATCTTTCTATTCTTACACAAAGTAAATATAAATAGGAAACGTAGAAATTACAGTTTTTTGTTTTGTTTTTTAAATTAAAAAAGAAAACATTTACCTGGTTTTCTTCTCCAGACTGCAACAACTTTTGGTTTCTTGAAATTGCCAGCATTTCTATAAGTTCCCTGAAAGGAAAACAAACCAATAACAGCAATAAAAAACGCACTGCAAAGTTTCTAATTACAACAGAGGCTTTCTTAACCACTCTCTATCCAGTTGACATGCTGGATTCAAGGTACTCACGACGACATACTGAACACTCATGGCTACTGCCCTATCACTGTGACCCTGGACTTCAGCTCTAACTGCTACACTGCACTCTCACCAAGATCAGCTGTGCTTGCTACCAAACTTATTTATACAAGTTTTAATTATCATTATAATTACATAAATGTCCATTACATAAATACCCATGAAATATGACTGTGAAAAAAGTTCTTTCTACAAAAACCTAAGCCAAATGCTTGGAAAGACTCAACAGAGGTTTGCAAAGGACAACTATTATATAAACAACCAGGGAAAAGGCATAAAAACTCAGGAAGAGTCTGCCCTAAGACTGCTTGATGAGAGGCTAAGTTCTCATTTTGATTTGATTTAGAAATCAAACTAGAAACTGTAGACAATGCATTGAGTGATTTATGCAAGAAAAACTACGTCAGGGGTCTGCAGGCCAAAGCCAGCACATAAGCAGTTTTTGTAAATAATGTTTTCTTGGAAGACAATCATGCCCATCAATTTACATATTGTATATGGCTGCTTTTCCACTACAAGGGCAAAGGTGAGTAGTTGCAGCAGAGACGATATGGCCTGCAAAACCAAAAATATTTACTATCTGGCCCTTGTCTTACATGAAATGATTAGTGAATGAACTAAGTTTATGTTTTAAGGTAAAATAAAGCAATTAAGGGATACACGGATCATTTTTTAACGACCCTCCACTTTAACTGAATTTTTAAATTAAACATCTATCGGCTAAGAGGGATTCTTACACACAGTAAAATTCTATCCTTCTAGAATGCTCACTTAATAGATATGCCAATTTTCCTATATGAAAATTAGTATCAGATCAGGAAAAATGTACAGCAGGTAATATTTATATGTTAGTTCTGAACCTGTTGATAGATGGGATGTTTCAGAAGTAATGCAGGAGGGGGCAGCTTCACAACTAGCTACCTGACACTGCTCTAATCAGACCAAGTGTTAGCATCTTCTCACTGGCTGCCGGTTATTTTTACCTTTATATTTCCACCTTCCTTCCTGCTAGCCTCATACCATTTTTCTGGATAATGCCAATTAGACCTAATCCTCCCCACTACTACTTCCCCATACCATTATGTATGAATTAATTAATTGATGGAAAAGTGCATAAGAACACAAAGTCTTCATTCAATCATCGAATATTTACTGAGTGCCCATTATGTGCCAGGCATTTTCTATATACTTGGGTTATAAAAGTGATCAGTGGCACTTAAATTATAATACAGGAGACAAGAATAACTAAGAGAAGAAATAAAATACCCAGAGGATTCTCTGCATGTGAGTCCCAAGGGGATAAATAAATAAATGCCCAGAGTATTAAGGGTTGGGAAGGAAATAAAGCAGAGTGGTATATTAGAGATTGTCAGGGAGGTTGGGATGGATGGCTGTTAAATTGGGTAGTCAGGGAAGTTCTTTCTAAGGGCACATCTCTGAGGTAAGACATGAATTAAATGACAGAAGCTAACCAAAAAATTCTGGGAGGAAAGAATGCTCGGCAGAAGACAGCCAGTTCACAGGCCCAAAGATGGGTGTGAGACGGTGTAGCCAGAGCACTGTCAGCACCGGGGAGGGGAGAGCGATGCAAAGTGAGCATAAAGGTAGGCAGGTAGGGGTCAGATTACATAGGGCCTTGTAGTCATGGTAAAGGATCTGTGTTTCATTCTAAGTCCAATGAGAAGCCACTGGTTCATTTTAAACAGGGAAGCGACATGATCTGATTTACATTTCTAAATAACTATTGAGCTATTTGGTGAACAGACTGTAAGAGCACCAGAACAGGAAACAGGCTAGGTGGTTTTTGAAGTGTACCAGGCAGAAGATGACACTGGCTTTGACTAGGTCCCAGCCTCCAGGATTTAGTAATAGTAATGGGAAAACATGGACAGATTTAGGATATCTTTTGGAGGTAGAGCTATCAGGACTTGGTGATGGATTAAATCGACACAATATGAAAACAGCGGATCACGTGAACCTTTTTCAGTACTCCATAGATGACACATAGACAGTCAAGAACCTCTGGTCTAGGTAAAAATCTGATTTCAGGTGGGGAGAAGGTGGTAGTGACTGCAGTGGGGCTATGGTAGGAGGTGTAGAATAAATCTTTTGTTTTTCTTACAAATCTGGGAGTGCAATCCACAGAAAGCTTTACATGAGTTTGCCTTAGTTACAGGAGTACAGGGGAAGTAGATGTCTCTAAGACTTAGTGATGTTCTTAACCATCCAGGACAGAATGGAAACTTCTGTCCTCCCCAATGGCAAAAAGAGGCTGAAGGGCCCCTGTGCCCAGTCCTGCTATAGAGGAAGAAAGTGCATTCCTGGCATATCACATTAGGATCCAGTCACATTTCCCCATAGAAGTGCAATGTACATAGGGCTTAGAGCCTATATGATTAGTGGTAGTACACTTCAGGTAAATTATAGGTAAAAAGAATTAACAGGCTGGTATAGAAGCCTCCAGACTCCTATCAACAAAGCTTCTGTGGGACAGAGTTCTGAGTTATAAACAGGCTTAAAAAACTTTTAGACTATGATCTGTGTTTCTATTTTTTTAATTTCCTCCAAAGACTATTTCATTCTATTACATTTTACAAAGTAATAAATATACTGAAAGGCTATATAATCAGGGTAACAGTAAAAATATATCCTAAATTTCAAATCTGCTATTTTCTAAAGTCAAGAGGCTCCATATAAAAATATGTAAGGTACATTAGTGAGAAGATTTTCTTATTTTTCATAAAATGCAAGCCATACACAAATTTCATTCAGAGGCTAATGACAAACTTCACAGATCACAGAGTCAAGACATGTAACTAAGTCTGAGAGTGAGCACACAATGGGACTTTCCTGAAAGCCAATCACCCTGGAGCAGCTTCATTCTGTGGAGGAGTTCCCATGAGCCTTAGGTGGCACACCAGAAAGTAACATCTCTTGCACTACCACCACCATCTCCAGGATCATAAAAGAGGTACTTTTTTCACTTACCTACTGCCACTCACTCTTTCTTTAGAGATGAACAAATAACGTGGCAGATAAGCCATGAGAAAATCAAAGAAAAATGAACCTCCAAGACAATGGTCATTAACACTGACTGCAGAACCCCTCAAGGAAGAAGAGTCCTATCACCAATCTGTCTGTAGATTCAGTAAGGAAGATTACAAATTAATAAGAAATCAAAGTCTTTTTGGCACTCCTGGAGAAAGGATAACAGAACTACAGCTTCTTTTAGAGAAGGCAAAAGAGAACTCAGCACCTCAACTGATCATGTACAACTGGAAAGCTGAAGGAGGCTTCAGAAACACTGAGGTTCTTGAGGAAAATGTAAATGATGATCTACCACTTCAGTGGGTAAATACATTTCAAACAGGAAATGCTATACTCAGTAATGAAGGAAAAAATCAAATACGGAAAGCTACAAATTGGTCAAATCTACTAATAGAGGCAAGAGAATTTCAATTTAGTCTAACATTTAACATAATTGGCAAATTACTTAATTACACTATCGCAAGTGAAGAGTACATGAATATCAAGTATATGCAATCCTGTAGGTACCGACAGCATCAGGAAAACACACTTCAGATACACAGCCAGGTAGCCAAACGATCCAAAGGCAACATCTCAAGACTGACCACTGGGTTGTCCAATGTCAGAAGAAATTCTCAAAGACCATTACAGGTGGACAGGCTCAGAAAAACTGTTCCTGAACTTGGTGAATATGAAATATATACCAGGCCTACTCAGCAAAACAGAAACACAAATTATGATACAGCAAGTAAAGCTCAGAAAAATGAATTTACTGAGCTCAGGAGTAGAAAGGTGAGAAGTAATAGTTCATTGAATATACTAAGGCAAAGATTTGAAATTCTAAGAATAAGACCTACTCAGAAGAAAAGACAGCAGCCACCACTTCCCAAAGGGGGTGTCACTTCTTCTCAAAGCCAACGTATTTACAGAAAAATTAACCGCTACCATCCATATCATATGGTTGGTCAAAATGAACAAACACTAAGGGACACTTCAACTCGAGTAATTTCACACTCACCAGCACCATCAAGATTCCTTAGCAAAGATGTTAGAAGCCAACCAAGTATTACACTTAGCCTTCAGGTGAGAATTCTCCCAGAAGAAAAAGCTCAAGGGAATATTTCAAGCAGAATATCCAAAATTCAAAGAACTGGAAAAACTGTCTCATACATGAGCAACAGAGGTATTTCCCAATTAATCATTAGTTGTTCTGAATCCAGTGGAACACAAATTTGTATCAGAACTACATGGCTACCTCTTCAAGGTATTTCCGAGACTGAGTATGGCAGATCAAGTGTTCTAAAAGCACTGGTTAGGTTGAGCACAATGAGTTTTTCAGATGAAAGTTGGTCCTATTTAGAAAAGCAGTGGGCTAGGCAGCATCTATGGGATGTTAATTTGTTCTTTAATAACTTAAAAAGAATAAGAACTCAACATGAACTAAATGAAGCTTCAATCTGCTGTCCCAAAGACAGCCATGTCACACCAAACAAAAACATGAATAATTTAACTGAAAACACCATACTACGAATGCTCTGTCTGACTAGTGTGTTTTTACTAAGAAATAATGTGAATACTCATTTAAGAGGACTAACTAATAATAAAGAAACTAACAAATTCTTCACCACAAAGTACAAAACTACCAAAGACAAAGAAGAAAACAGCGCTTGCATTAATCTGTGTAAACATTCACATACTGGCAATACACTAAAACAGCTGTCTTATGCCTGGGAGTTTCTCCCTCACAGTATTAACCATAGGCCAGCTGAAAATTCCACCTGCCCTATTTGTTGTCAGACAGTATTTGAGTCTAATACAGTTTAAACAGTGGATTAAACACATAAGCCATTTAACTTCTGGTGTCTGTGTGCTTTTAGGTTTTTCTTTCAACATTTAATATCATGCTGACCTTGTAACTTGGTAGGTAATGCTGTGGCAAGGACTAATTTACAGCATAGATAAAATGCTGATTGTAAGTAGATCTGGTATATTTCAAAATACAATAGATAAGATTTATTCTAAAGCTGTCAAAGAATGCTGGCTAGAAAAAAAGTGATATTTGAGCTGGATTTTGAAGGATGAATGAATCATTCACCAAGTTGGAAGTGGAGTGGGAATGGCACTGGAGATAAAGTCTGGCTAGCTAGAGAATGGGAGTGCTCAACAGAGGCTAAGAGTGAAGGGTCAGGAAAGCAGAGGGTTGTGGCAGCAAATGAGAACAGGTTGCACTGAGCGAGATGGAGAATGGACTTGCACACAAACCTAATTTGGATTTAACCACACTGGACAACGGGAATCTACCAAATATTTCCCTGCAGAAAATTGACATGACATGCCTTTTAAAACAATAACTGGTCTTAGGCAACACAAAAGAATGAAGTGCAAAAGTATTAAGGTAAGTAAAATTGTTGGGAGATTGCATTTAAGAAGTAGTTATGACAGCGGGTATAGGAATAAGAGAGCAAATCTGAACATTTTAGGAGGTAGAACCAATACAATTTAACATCCAAGTTTACGTGAGGCAGTTAAGGAAGACTCCAGGAAAGGTGACAGAATACGGAGAATTATCTCCAAGTTGATCTCCTATCTCTGCCACACATGCCGCACTCCAGCCATCTCCTAAACAACTTGTAATTCCAAGTCGCACGTGCTCGCGTTTCCAGGCTTTTTATCTACCGGCCACCTAGTAAGTCTGGTGAACTCTTTCTTGAGGAAGCTTGCCCTAACTACAACCAGGAAAGGTACCTAGCCCATTGATTGCTCCAGTAGCCCGCGGCGCAACCTGCCAGTCAGTTTACACATGGTCACTCCCTTTTGACAACCGTCATCCAGCCTCCCCTTCACTACCGTCTCCCCAGCGCTTGGCACCCAGGGGGCATTCCCTAAATGTTGGCTGAGTGTCCGTGGCCGAAGGGACTCAGACCGCGCGCTTTTTAAAGTTCTGACAGTCTTGGGGTTCCAGGTTCACTACCGTTACTAAAATATCCCCTAATAGGAAAAAAAAAATTCAGCCCAGAGTCCCGGAGAGTTGCGGACCCTAAGTCCACGACACTTGTGCACCAGAGACTCCCCCGAACTAGGCTCTCCCCGCCGAGCCCCCGGAACGAGCGCTAACGCCCGACCGGCCGGCTCCGGAGTCAGTTCCCCGACCCAGCCCCAGCCGGGCTCTGAGGCCTCGCCATTACCTCGATAGGACCTCCAGATCTTCAAGCGCAGACAGCAGCCGCTCACGCGTGCTGTTACCACCCGCCGCTGCCGAGCCTCCTCCGAGCCGTTCCTTCTCCTTCTCCCCACTGGAAGACGCAGCCATGCTGCCCACGGGCCAGCAGACGGCGTAGGGACGCTGCGAGCCGACGCTGGAGGAGGTGGGCTCGGAAGCGGAAGGAAGGGTCACGGGTGCGCGGGAAGTGAGGCCCGGGCAGAGCGCCCCCTGCGCGCCTGGAGGCGCACTGCGGGCGCCGTTGCCATCTGCTGGGCCAGCAAGGGCTTTGGGGTTCAAACCCTGTGAGACTCGGCTGAACCGAGCGCCAGCAGCACCACCACACACTCCGGTCTTCTTGGACCTAATGTTTTTCAAGCGGCAATAGGAGGCTTCTGTTAAACGGTTTTTGGTTTTCGTTTTGGCTTTGTTTTTTGAGACAGGGTCTCCCTCTGTCGCCCGGCTAGAGTGCAGTGGCATCTTCGTAGCTCACCGCAACCTCAAATTCCTGGGCTGAAGTGATCCTCCTGCCTCAGCCTCCCGAGGAGCTGGGACTACAGTCCCGTGCCACTACACCCGGCTAACTTTGTAGAGATGGGGTCTCCCTGTGTTGCTCAGGCTGGTCTCCAACTCCTGAGCTCAAGCGATCTTCCCACCTCGGCCTCCCAGAGTGCTAGGATTAAAGATGTGAGCCAGGCGCCGGCCTCTCTGGGTGATAGGATTAAAGGTGTGAGCCACCACCCTGGCCTGCTGGTTAATTTTTTCAGCATTTGAAGGAATTACGTCATGGTATACCTACTTCTTCTATCAGTTTCTTTATGTGATCACGGGAGCCATCCTGGTATAGTATTAACCTCTCTTTAGCCTGAATTCCCATAACGCTGCTCCAGCCCTCCTGTGGGCCTGTTATGGAGGCTGCTGTAAGCACTTTAAGTCAGGAACCATAATCCATTTTTTCCCAATTTTTTTTATTGTGGTAAAATACACACAACAAAATTGACCATCCTAACTATTTTGAAGTGTACAGTTCAGTGGAATTAAATACATTCATACTTTTGAGCAGCCATCCATCTCCAAAACTGTTTTACCTTGTAAAACTGAAACTCTATACTCACTAAACACTAACTCCCTATTCTGTCTTTCCCTAACCCCTGGCAAACTGCAATCTACTTTGTTTTTATGAGTTTGACTACTCTAGCTACTCTTCTCTTGGGAAGGTTAGCTGGAAGATTATTAGGTTGGTGCAAAAGTAATTCCGGGTTTGGACCATGAATTTTAAATCATTACTCCGCTCAAACATATCTTTATTAATCAAAATAGGAACCATTACAATCAACACATTTTGGCTGACAAGAATAAGTTTGTTTATTCCTGTAGCATAAAAATCTGTGTTTCAGGATTTGAGGAACTCTTGGGAAGCATTTTCTGCATCCTGCTGGTTGTGGAAGCGTTTTCCCGGCAAAAAGTTGTCGAGATGCTTGAGAAAGTGGTAGTCGGTTTGTTAGGTAGATGGTGAGGGATTCTGGGTCTCCTAGGGGTGAAAGTGGATGTTGTTGCCCCCATCTTAGTCCTGCCCAACCCTAATTCTCCACACCTGGGGGAGGAGGGAATACCCTACGAATCTGCCAATCAGAACTTGGTGGGCCAGCTGCAAAAAAATGCAGAGGACTCTCTAGCCCATGGGCCAAGCCTCATGGGTACCATAAAGTCCGGAAAGTGACCTAGAACCCACATGCGTAGTTAAGGCTCAGGTCATGTGACTCCCAACTGTCTAATCAAAATGGTCCCATGGTGACCTTTGAACCACAAGGGTGGTCCCTATCTGGACCCTATAAAATAAGACGTAGACCATAGCCAAGCCCTCTCTCTTTGCCCTTCCTTTTGCCTGCCCTGCTGCAACAATGGGTCCAGTCATCATCCATGGTTTATATACCATGCTCTGTAAACCTATAGCTTGTTCTTGCCCTATAATCCTATGTTTTTCTCCTCAATAAGCCTAATTTTCGTGCTTGCCTAACTTTGGCGTGTCTGGTCATTCTTCAGCCATGAGCACATCAAGAACAGATGGTTTCAGACTGAAACCTAACAGGTTTGCAAAGAGGTCAGGTGAAAAAGTCAGGCAAAACTTCATAGCCCAATCCATTCAACTTTTGAAGCATTGGTTGTGCGACGTGTGGTCAGCCATTGTTATGGGAAAGAACTGGGCCCTTTCTGTTTACCAATGCCAGCTGCAGGTGTTGAAGTTTTTGATTCATCTCATCGATTTGCTGAGCATACTTCTCAGATGTAGTGGTTTCACCAGGATTCAGAAAGCTGTAGTGGATCATACTGGCAGTAGACCACCAAACAGTGACCAGGACCTTTTTTTGGTGCACGTTTAGCTTCGGGAAGTGCTTTGGAACTTCTTGGTCCAACCACTGAGCTGGTCATTGCTGGTTGTCCTATAAAATCCACTTTTTGTCACACATCACAATCCGTTCGAGAAATGTTTCATTGTTGTGTACAAGAAAAGAAGAAGACACTTCCAAATGACGATTTTTTTTTTTTTTATTTTTGGTCAGCTCATGAGGTGCCCACTTATTGAGCTTTTTCACCTTTCCAATTTGCTTCAGATGCCGAGCGATCATATAATGGTTGACGTTGAGTTCTTTGGCAACTTTTCGTGTAGTTGTAAGAGGATCAGCTTCGATGATTGCTCTCAATTGGTCGTTGTCAAGTTCCAATGGCCAGCCACTGAGCTCCTCATCTTCAAGGCTCTCATCTCCTTTGCAAAACTTCTTGAACCACCCCTGCACTGTACGTTCATTAGCAGTTCCTGGGCGTTGTTGATGTTGCAAGTTGTCTCTGCTGCTTTATGACCTATTTTTAACTCAAATAAGTAAATCGCTTGAATTTACTTTTTGTCTAACATCATTTCCACAGTCTAAATAAATATAAACTAAACAGCAAGTAATAAGCCATTAGCAAAAAAAGTAAGAAATACACATTAAAATGATGTATAACATAACCACATTTATTGGATTTTTTTCTATTTTGTTATAACCACGTTTATTTAAAAATGTACTCCAATATCAAATGGCAAATTTCAACAATGCTAAAATCGCAATTACTTTTGCACCAGCCTTAATAACTCGCAATAAGGCAAACTAATAAGAGAAAGAGATGACAAATTTATTTACCCCGCACAAAGGGAGAATCACAGAGTGATTACCCAAAATCCCAGTGGGGTGCAGAAGTTTATATACCCTCATTTTAGAGGGGAGGGTGGGAAGAGGAATATAGGTAATTCAGTTGAGGGGCAATAAATGGTTACTGGGGAGGATGAATAGGTACTTGGGAGAATGAATGGATGGCGGGAAACAGAATGATTTGGAAATGATTCTCTTTGGAAATTAAATTAATCTGAGAGACAAGTATTATTTTTGAAATGGGTTGGTCCAGGTCTGGTTGCATTCTTGTATAGAGATAATAGGGAGGGGAAGGAAATGCAATTATTTTTCTTAATGGGTGCGTCTGGTTTTTAATGAAGACAGAGGGAAAGTCCCTTCCAACACCTGTTGATCTCTAAGGGCCTTTAATTCAAAGTACTCTTTATACCAAGTGTAACAGAATAGTCACCCCTCCTCCTATAGATAGGGAAGGAAATAATGAGAGTAGGGAATATGTAACAGAGGGAATGCCCTGAAAAATCGGCAAAAATATGTTCTGTCTCTTTAGAACATCTTCCATTCCTTTTTGAGAACTAAAGCCAGCCTCCCTGCCTCAGGCCAATGGTGGGGAGGGGCAGGGTAAGTCTTTTGTTACTTGTGCAACAGGAGATGGCCTAGCCTGGACCTGATAAAGGGAGGTTCTGGGCAGAGGTCACAAGATTGTCTTCAGCTGAGATGGGATGATCCGCATCATCAACTGTAGTTGAACAGTAATTGCCTGAAGCTGAGAACCCATCCTTTACAAGCTCTGTATTTCTGCTTATTATTAGGGTGATGGGATTACAGACAGGAGTCTCTATCCTCCTCCTTTGCCAGCAAAGTAATTAAATTTCTTTTTCCTTATCCTCAACCTGCTTGTTCTCATTCTTCTGATGTGGCCTCAAGGACAAGTGCGCAAGCTTTTGGCAACACAATGAGTTATATTTTGGAGTGAAATTCTCTGAACTCCTTCAGTACTTTAGGTATGAGTAAGAATCATACAGCATTTTATCTTTTTGTGGCTGGCTTATTTCACTTAGCATAATGTCCTCAAGGTTCATCCATATTGTAGCATGTCTCAGAATTTTCTCCTTGTTAAAGCTGAATAATATTCCATTGTATGTATATGCCACATTTTGTTTTTCCATTTGACTGATTATGGACATTTGGGTTGCTTCCATGTTTTTATAATCCACCTTTATAACCATATATCTTCCAACAAAATGTTTTGCTCACTGATCAAGGTAATTGTTGAACTGAATGAATCAATATAGTGTATAAGTGGTAGTTAATGAATATAGTATTTTAAATCATTGATGTAATACACATTTTGAATCAGAACTGGGTGTGAAAGCCAAAGATGCACCTTAGCCCACTTTTCTAGAGTGTTGTTTGGTGAACTTGGATTAGAACTAATGAATATAAATTAAAAAATTATGATGTAATCATGAGGCTTTGTATCCCCACAGTGTAAAGATATTTGTGTTAAAGAGATTGGAATATTTGTGGTCACAGAACATTTGTGCCTTCTCATTTAGACAGTGCAAAAGACCCTTGGACACCTTGGGTCTTCTGACCATCCCCCACTTTTACTCTTGCCCGATCTCCTTTGTTAATACAGTTAATTATCAGGGCATGGAATAAAGTAGATTTAAGCTTTCTTAATTACAATTGCCTTCTAAGCATGCCTCACAGGCTTCTAGTCAGTAATTTCTTATGTTAAGTTTCCAGGGTGCCAAACTCCTGCAGCATGTGTTGGTTTTGTTTACTCAACTCTCTTGGAGTAATAGTGGGCCATGATTCTTTTTAGGGAAAGAAGAAGAGCACATTAGTGTAACTGCCATATAAAAATTCTGGGAGGATCCTAATGTGTTAAATATGATCAATTATAGTCCTACATCACAGACATTCAGGATAAGTGTATAGAGTATATATGTATATTGTGAACTCCAGACCTCATTAGATTTATTGTAAATTTATATGCACATTAAACAGTTTCTATGACTGATAACTAATAGCATCTCACACAGATATACTCTTTTACAAGTTGTACATATCTAGGTGTGATAAATAAAATATGAATTATTTTATAAAGCATTACTGAACTCATGGTAACTTTGTCTGATTTTCTCAATTTATAGCTTCAAAAAGGATAATACCTTCTTGTGAAATTTTATTTATTTAATATTCCAGGCACTGTTCTAAGTACTTTAAAAATATTGATAGGGTGGTCTTGCTAATAAACTATCTATTATAGCAGAGAAAAACTATCTAACTTACTGTCTCTAAGATTAACTGCAGGGACCTTAATTGCTGTCTTTAAGATTAATCACATGGGTCTTAACTCACTGTCTTTGAAAATTAACCACCCTTGGAGATTGTTTTACAACATTTGCAAAGAACTGAGCAAATAGAAAGGAAGTATAAATCCTCCTCCTTGACATTCACCAGACCAGCCTGGCCAGGCTACATTTCAGAGAAACTGATAATACAGCTTCCAGGAGGGAAAAAAAAAAAAAAGGGAAAAATGAACACCCTAACATCTCATAGCTGTCTCCTGCTAATCAGTCTACAGCAATAAAATTTTCTTTATCCCTCTGTTAGGTAGATAGTTAGGCTCTCTGGCTCTTCCAGGGACAAGGTTGCCTTACTTTGGTGCTGTTTTGAGCAATTGCTCCACCTGGGAAGAAGTATAAGAGCAAGCTCATAAAACATTTTACCCTTTTTCAGGCCATTACCTCTGTTACCATACAAGCACTGTCAAACGCACAGCTTGGAATTCTGAGTAAAAGGCAGCTATAAGCAGTTAATTTGGAGGTTTGAAGGTGCAGCAAGAAACTCAATCAGGCCTGTCTTCTAAGAGTCAGCAGAATAGATAGCTGCATACACAGTCTTTTTAAAAAATTATTTTCTATTTTCATTAAACTATATATACACATCATTTAAAAGTCAAGTTGCACTCAGAAGCTTCTAATAAAAACAAAATAATTTCTCAGTCACCATCTCCCAGGCCCTACATCATATCACATCCCTCTCCCTAGAGGTGGGCACTCTCAATATTTTTAACTATTTCTTCTATATGTGCAGTCCCCAACCCCCGGGCCGAGGACTGGTACTAGTCCATGGCCTGTTAGGGACTGGGCCGCAGAGCTCTGCTCCCCCCCTGCCCCCCAAGGCCATCTATGGAAAAATTGTCTTCCATGAAACCAGTCCCCAGTGCCAAAAAGGTTGGGAACCACTGGTCTATACTTTCCTCCCATATTTTAAAATAATCTGCATAAATTCTATATCTCTATTCAACTGTTTTAGAAATTTACGTCTTTCCTGTTATGATGAATGAGGACTTTCTTTCTCTCTCTTATATATCCCATTCCTATTCATCTATCCTCCCAATACTTAGAACCCAATTTTTTATTAAATCAATAGTGTTTACATTACTACACTGTTATTTATACATAATAATGTAATTATCATTTGCTTGAGATGGCTAACATATCTCTGTAGAGATTTTTAAAAATAAAACAGAAGAGAAGAGAAAATGTCTAAAACATTGTACTGCTTTGCAAAAACTTTTTTCAGTTATATATTTACATATGTGTGTACTGGGCCAAATGTAAAATGTATTTGTTACTGTGTATTGAAAAAGTTTGAAAGCTTTGGAGATGAGGCCTTCAAAGAGGTGATGAAGTTAAAATGAGGCCATTAGGGTGGGTCCTAATGGAATGTGACTGATGTCCTTATAAGAAGAGGAAAAGGGACACCAGGGGTGTGTGGCACAGAGATCAGACCATGTGAGGACATGGAGAGAAAGTGGCCATAGGCCAGCCAACAAGAGAGGTATTAGGAGAAACCAACCCTGCTGACACTTGATCTTGGGTTTTTAGCCTCCAGAATTGTGAGAAAATAAATTCCTGTTGCTTAAACCACCCAGTCTGTGGTTTTTTGTTATGGCAGCCCTAGCAGACTAATACAGAGGGGTTCAAACCAACATTCATAAAGTTAACAAAGGGCCACAAGGTGGGAGCTGTGGTGGAGGAAATAAATATGTAACCAGCCATTGTTCCCTAGCTTGCTTTTCTATAATTGCTCACTACTCAGGAGTCACGTAGCTAATGGTCATAAAGACTCTTAGCTTTCTTCATTGCTCCCATAGATAACACCACCCTGGTGAAACCTAAGGCTAGTTTCTGAGATATCTTCCAGGCCCTGCATTCTGGTGGAAAGGCTGACCCAGCCAGACCAGTGGCCCATACCAAGGAACTGACTCAACTGGTCTTGGGACTCTCACCCAAGAACTGATTGAGCAAAGAAGACAATTTCTACACCCCTGTGGTTCTGCCCTAAACCAGCCAATTGGCAGACTCAATAGCCTAGCCCTTTGCCTGCCAAACTATCTTTAAAAACCCTTTCTTCCAAATCCTCAGGGAGATGGATTTGACAACTTCCTCCCATCTCTTCTCATGGCACCTGCAATATTAAACTCTTTGTCTGCTGTAGCCCCTGCTGTCTCAGTGTATTGGCTTCATTTTGGGCAGTGGGAAATGAACCTGGTAAGGCTGTAACAGGGTTCCATGTCAGTGGGCAACTGGAGATATCTAATTCTTGCCTTGCATATACCTTTGACTTTCTTGCCCCCCCATCTTGGTTCAGTTTACTCTCGTGGCAAGGCCACACTGGGCTAAATGCAGCTGTGCCTACTACAGGCCTATGTCAATGCAGCTGAATATGGCTGGAGAAAAACAGACAAGCCAGTTAACTGGCCATACTTGAGATTCATGACTCCAAACCCGAAATCTCTCCTGGGTCCCTAATGCTACTGGGCAATGAGAGTACGCATCCTTGTTCTGACCCCTCTCCACTGTCCTCCACACAATTTCACACCATTGCCTCTCTCCAAACACCCAACGTCTCCTTTCCCTTCCCCTTTCTCAGCTTAGGATCTTGCTTCACTTGATTCACTGAGAAAAGAGTGTTCAAGGTCAGGGGTAAGATGGCAAGTCAGACTCTGGCTTTTCTTTCCCAGTATCCAGGCAGTGAGAAAAGGAAAACAGACTCACTGCATTCATTAACTCTCTTCTCCAAGAAACAAACAACCTTGAGACTGTACCTCAAGGCCTGGGCCTTAGAGCCCTTAATCCCAAGTAAAAACAACACTCCATTCAGGATCAAGCTCCTATATCAAGAACCATGATTTATGGCTTCTGAAACCTTAAATCACCTCTCAGAAAGCTACTGGGGGTAAGGGATAAGTTCCCAGCAAGTTGCTGGCTTATAGGGCAGCAAATCTAATTTTTAAATCAATTACAAAGCCTCAGAATGTACAATTTTAACTGCTTTTAATAAGCCAGGTTGTCTCAGTTAGATCTGACTGGGGCTGATGTACATGAAAAGAAGGTTCACAATCTCAGTAAGACCCCCTCCTTCCCTCACCCTCCCGTCCTAGTCACCCTATGAAGGCTTCATCAAAGGAAGCCTATCCTGCTCATTTCAAAAACATAATACAACGAAAACTCCCACTGTCCAAAATTGCTGAGTTAATTAAACTCATTAGCCCTGTGGTAACCATGGCATTTGACTTTAACTCCCCACATTCTTGTGCCTTGAGAATAAAAAACAGTTTTGGTTAAGCCTCTTATTCCGTTTAAATATTTGTGGTATGGTTTCAATAAAGAAAAATCTTCTAGAATTAATCAGACTTAAAAATAAGAGAACTTTCATCTTCTACCTGAAATTCTCCAGGCATCATTAAAAACCTACCATTCCTCGGTAAGTCAAAAGAAAGGAGGGGCATCATCGTTGGCCTCCTTTGATAGATTCATTGATTCTTTCAACAAATACTTATTAAGCTCTATGTGTATGCCACACTAAATGCTGGGCCCGTAGAGGTGAACAAGTCAACAGTGGCCAGAAAAGGCTTCCTGGAGGAGGTGAAAGAAGAAACTCAAGGTAGAAGTTGCTGGGCTAAGTGTCAGAGGTGAGCTGGAAGATTGGCAGGGATAGGTGAAGGAGGACTAGAGAAAGGAATCAGTATCAGAAACAGAATAGCTAAAACATTTCACCAACTTCTTAATCCACATGTGTAGTGGACTGAACAGCAGCCCTCCAAAAATGCATGTCTACCTACTAGAACCTGTGAATGTGACCTTATTTGGAAAGAAGGTTCTGGAGATGTAATTTAGTTAAGGGTCCCTAGATGAGATGATCCTGGATTATCCAAGTCGGCTCTAAATCCAATGACTGGTGTCCTTTTAAGAGACACACAGAGGAGAGACACAGAGTGAAGAGGAGAAGGCTGTGTGAAGACAGAGGCAGAGATTGGAGTGATACAGCCACAAGCCAAGGAGTGCCTGCAGCCACTAGAGGCTGGGAGAGGCCAGGAACGGAGTGTCTCCAAGAGCCTTTGAGGGAGCACAGCTCTGTTGATGCTTTGATTTTGGACCTCTAACCTCGACAAATGTGAGAGAATAAATTTCTATTGTTTGTAGCCACCTAGTTGGTGACAATTTATTAGAGCAGCCTGAGGGAACTAATACAAGATGAAAGTACTCTAGTTTGAATCAACAAAAATTCTAAATTAGATTATTCTAAGAAAATACAGGTTCATTACATCATAATATATCAAAAAGGTTGCTAAGGGTTTCTTGGGTGTCTGAATAGAGTAATAAACTAAATGCATTTATGTTAGCAGCATCAATTTGTACATGATGAGCTACCACAATTAATGATATTTTGTGTGTAGAATAAAACGTAAAGAGATCTCAGAGGTCATCTGATAGAGCCTGACCCCAGACTGTGACCAAACTCTTTTTGGCAGGGGGGAGCTGGCCACCTCGCTTGTCAGCCAATTCCATTTATAGTGAGCCCAAATGTGCCTCCAGATAATCTTCACACGTTGGGCTCAAACTCTGTCTTCTGAGGTCATAAGCAAAACATTTATGTAATATTTTGTCTCTCACAGAATAGCCTGTCAAGTTTTTCTTTTAACTATGATTCATTATTTTTTCTTATAAAAGTAATATATATTCATCATAGAAAATGCAAAAACAGAAATAAAAATCACCTGTTGGCCCACCATTGAGAGACACACTGTTAACATTTTGGTTTCTTTTCCAACCCACGTAATCATCTCTAGTTCCTTCAGCAGCACCTCATTTAAAAGGGTTTCCAGATCTTTCATCAACCTAATCATCATCTCTCTCACATATTCTAGTATGTCCTTTATAAAATGTGGCAACTCAAAGCACAGATAATGTTGCAGGTTCAGTTTGTCTAGGGATGGATCAAAGGAAACTTTTCTTATGCTCTGAGGAATCACTGTGATAATGTTGAAGGATCAGAGCCTTCATGAAATGATAAACCTCAGCCCAAGTCCTGATTCTACTGATATGTGGTCTCTGCATTTGAGGTTCTTCATCTATAAAATGGAAATAATCATGCTCCTTTGAAAGTTTGTTGGAAGGCATAAAGAAATGTGTGTAAAGTGCTTGCTACATGATATGTACAAATAAACAATTATAATAATAGCTAATGCCTATTGAGCCAGGTACAGTTTAATGCTCAATAGGTATAATTGCTATCCCTGTTGACAAAGAAGGACACTGGGGCACAGAGAGGTTAGGTCATCTGTCTACAATCACATATCTTGGGAGGCGGCAACTCCTAGGCAGTCTGAAGTCAGAGCCTGTCTTCTTCACCACTACACCATACGTCCAGCAACTGTCATTACAACTGCTCTACTTCTCTCAATGCATCCTAACATAGCAGTAATTTTTTTGGATGTCATGTAAAATTTTACTGATGATTCATAAAAGTGTGCAATGTATTAAAAAATTCTAACTGGAATCACTAAAACGTCTTTCAATAGGTTGGGTAAGTAATAGGATAGATAAACAAACATTAGTACATCCATGTAATGGAATACTATACAGTGGTAAAAAGGAATGAGCTATCAAGCCATCCAAAGACATGGAAGAATCTTAAAAAGCACATTGCTAAGTGAAAGAAGCCAATCTGACAAGGCTACATACTGTATGATTCCATTTATATGACAAATCTGGGATGGGAAATGTATCAGTGGTTGCCAAGGGTTCAGAGCGTGGGGAGGGTTGAATAGGTGAGACAAAAAGGATTTTTTCAAGGTGGTGAAACTATTCTGTGTAATATTGTAGGGCTGATACATAACACCATGCATTTATAAAAAAATTTCCTAGCTTCGTCATCTGAGAAGGCCCAAAAGCAACTACCCACTCCACACCTAGTGTCCAGATCTTGACTTCTAACACCATTCTTCATTAAAAGGAACAACGGATCCTTGGGGAAATGACTGATTCTAGCATCTAAGCACAAAATATGCAATTTGGGCCTCAAGCATCTTTTAGTGCCAGAAAGTAAAGAAGTCCAACACAAACAAACAAACAAACAAACCCCACGATGATGGAGAAATGTCAAAGGAACATAGGAGCCAACTGAAAGAGCTCTCGATGGTGAAAACAAGAATAATTTGAGTAAGAAAATAAGTAAATAGTATTGGATTATAACCCAAAAACATCCACCGGGGGAGGTGGTGCACTCCTGTAATCCCAGCTACTTGGGAGGCTGAAGCAGGAGGATCACTTGAGCCCAGGACTTTGAGACCAGCCTGGCCAATGTAGCAAGACTCTATCGCAAAAAAAAAAAATTTTAATAAAAATAAATTTAAAATATCCATGAGTATACACTGATATACTAATAGTCAATAAATAATTGAATAAATAAATAAATTGGAGCAAATAGGCAAATCTCCCATGCAGAATTCCAAGTGCTTTCTGTAGACGCTCTGCCCTCAAGGAGATGATACCTACCCTACTCTGTAAGTGTGGGCAGCACACAGTGACTCGCTTCCAAAGGGCACAGTATGAAAAGGAGGTGAGGGAGTAACTTCACAGTGGAGAAACCTGACAAACACTACCTCATCCAGGTGACCAAGGTCAATGTCGACAGTGATAAGTCATGTTGATATTTAATAGTAAGTACCTGTCATAGATTGAACTGTGTCCCCCCCAAAATTCATATGGTGAAGCCCCAAACCTCAGTACCTAAGAATGTGACTGTATTTGGAAATAGGGCCTTTAAGGAGGTAACTAACTTAAAATAAGGTCACTAGGGTGGGCCCTGATCTAATCTGACCAGTGTCCTTATAAGAAGAGGAGATTGGGATTTACTGAGAGAGACACCAGGGATGCGGAAGCACCGAGAAAAGGCCAGGTGAGGACACGGTGAAAAGGCAGCCACCTGCAAGTCAAGGGAAGAGGCCTCCAAAGAAACCAATCCTGCAGATTTGGGATTTCCAGGCTACAGAACTAAGAGAAAATAAATTTTGGGGGCTTAAGCAACCCAATGTGTAGTATTTTGTTATGGCAGCCCCAGCAGACTAACATACTATTCCTGATATGATGTGATGACCATGGCACCACACCTCTGTGGTCTTCCTCCAAACCCATAACCCAGTATATAAATACCGATTGAAGGGCATTCTACAAAACACTTACCCAATACTCCTCAAGACATTCAAGGCCATCACAAACAAAGAAAGCCTGAGAAACTGTCGCAGCCAAGAGGAGCCAAAGGAGACATGATGACGAAAGATAATGTGGGATCTCGGAATAGAAAAAGGACATTAGGTAAAAACTAAGGAGATCTGAATAAAGGATGTACGTTAGTTAATAATAATGTATCTATATTGTGCAGTGCAATCATCATAGCTCACTGCAGCCTCAAACTCCTGGGCTCAAGCAATCCTCCCACCTCAGCCTCCCGAGTAGCTGAGACTACAGGTGCATGCTCACCATACCAGAATAATTTTTGTAGAGATGAGGTCTCATTCTGTTACTGGTCTCGAACTCTTTGGCCTCAAGTGATCCTCCTGCCTTGGCCTCTCAAAGTGCTAGAATTATAGGCGTTAGCCACTGAACTCATCCTCCATTTCTTTTTCTTCCTGTAATCTCTTATGGTAATTTGTCTTTCTAAAAGTTTCATTGTGTCAGGTAGTTTATTTTTCTCCCCCGTCCCTTTTATTCTGGAAGCCTTGCCTCCTAGAGCCTCTGGGGCCACTGAAGGTCATTTTGTGAGAGGCTAATTTAATGTGGTTCAGATATATGGTCTTCTGGTGGTCTAACCTATGTAAGAATAGAATTTAGGGTAGCTGGAAGAGTGAATAAAGAACATACACCCTAAATGTCCTTTCCTTCTTTTCTCACCTAGTGTTTGGTGGGTGAAGTTGATATAATTCTGATCTAAAGCAAATGCTGATCAAAGCATTTTGGAGAATTTGATATTTCAGTCAGTCCCAATAGCCTTGATGCCTTTAAGAACCTTCTGGGATTCAGGGACTCAAGGTGGAGGCTGATTGCTCTCAGCAGCCATCAATTATTAAATCAGCGCTTCTGTGCTGAGCACAGTGGCTCACACCTGTAATCCTAGCCCTCTGGGAGACCAAGGATCGCTTGAGCTCAGGAGTTCGAGACCAGCCTGAGCAAAAGCGAGATCCCCATCTCTCCTAAAAAAAAAAAAAAAAAATTAGCCTGGCGTAGTGGTGGGTGCCTGTAGTCCCAGCTACTTCGGAGGCTGAGGCAGGAAGATCACTTGAGCCCAGAAGTTTGAGGTTGCTATGAGCTAGGCTGACGCCATTGCACTCTAGCCAGAGCAACAGAGTGACATTGTCTCAAATAAATAAATAAATAAATAATTAAATGCTCCTGGAGTGCAATTAATTAACAATACAAATCCATCAAATATACCATTACCTAGTCCACAGTCTTCATTTGATGAATAAGGAATCTATGATACCTTTTGCTAAATTCATGAACTTTCAATGCAATGATTTTTTTTATTCTTCTCCTTCTAACATTCCTAAACAACAACAGCAAAGGTTTAAAGACAAAGGACATTTTTTTGAACAGAACAATACCTGTTTTACACAGAACAATATATGTTTAAATTTGTCCTCATAAATGTCACCATGTCTTTTTAACTTTGTATAACCAGTACCTGCCACACGGGAAGTGCTCAGTCTTTTATTGAAGTTGTTTGACTTCTCTGGCATCTTAACGTGAAGGTCGGTTTTACACGCATTTCAACTTTTGTTTTCTCCCAGATCAAAATATTTGTTTTGGCTATATCAACGGAGATTTCCCAGAAAAACTTTCCTTTCTGGCTATTAGTAAGTTAGTTTACTTCCTGTCTCTCTGTGGAGACAATTCAGAAAAGATTGACTATAATCCCCATGTTGCTGGTTTGTTTTTCATTTCCTTGCATTTCAAATCCTGTTCGTTTTTGTGTGTTAGCCTCTCACATGATAGGCATCTGCCTGATAAATATTTACTGAGTTGATTTAATTTAGAAAAACACTTTATGATCTAAACAATAGAGTTTAATTTGCAACATTTGCTTCAGATTCCCTTAACCTTGTCTCTGAATGTTTATCACAATCCAGAAAGTACTACATGCCCCTGTGTGCAAATGAGTCACTGTATCCACCCCGCCGCCCCCCCCCAACCCCAACGCCTCCACCAAAGGCAGCACAGAGATAAACATTGAAGTGCCAGGAAATGAAGAATTGAATCCACCTCGAAACCACCAGATTCCCAGCTCATTTAGCCTTCTTGATAACTACACCATCATTATTTTCCATTTTGCCATTTACCTTCAAATATATCTAAGCACATGTTATCTGATTCTGACCCTGGCCAGAAGACTTTTACCATTAAAAGGCAGAAGGATGAATTTACTGTTAAGTGTTTGAGTAAAAGCAAAGAGGTTAAAGGAGGTTTCTTGGCACTTGTCAGGGCAGAACAGTGGCTGCTTTGTCCTTTCAGATTCTCTGGGGCTTGGCCCTTGCCTCTTCTTGGATAACACGTTGCTCTTCGACATGCTGGGCTTCAGCCAGGTCTGGTCCTCAAGCCTCCCCATAAGTTATTCCCTTCGGGCAGCCCCAACCCAGGGGCGAACACAGTGACTCCCTGTCTTCAGCAGTTAGGCTTCCAGAAAGTTGCTCACCCATTTTGTGAATCTAACACCTGATATAAAATTGCTAATACAGGCACCAAATTCTCTCTCCTAGGAGATCTGAAACTGCATGCTCTGGTCTTAAGACCTTTTATTTTCATTGGAAAGCCCTTGCCAAGCGTTGGCCACATTTCATTCCATCTGATCCAGGCTTTTATCTCTTCTCAACCAGACAAATGCAGAATGCTTCATTTGCTGGCCAGCCAGGCAACCCATCTCCAAGACCTGCTTGTGTGCCGTGCTCCTGCCAGGCCAGTGTGCTGTGCAAAGTGCCCCAGAGACATTTCCCAGGTTCTGGAAGGACCACTGTGTTGACATTCCTCAACAAAGGCCTTCCAGTTTCAAAGGGATTTTGGAGAATTTGATTTTTAAAAGTGTCAGTGGTTCTTCTCTAAGTCTTTAGACACCAAACCTACACAGCATTTAATGCTGGATTTAGATGTGAAGTGGTGGGATTAAGGAACACAAACATCACGTGGCAAATGACCATTCTGGCAGAAGCATATTTAAATCTGTTTGCAAAACTGTGCTTTTTTGGCTTGTTTGCATCCTAAAATGTTGGTCAGTAAACTTTCCAACCCCAGTGCAAGTGAAGAGCCTGTTCTGTGTCTGTCATCGAGGACAACGAGGTACAGAGAAGTCCAGGGATTACAAAACTCTAATTAATCCTCTTTCTTATTCCAAGTAATACTCGGTATACTCATGGTTTCTGTTTGGCTTACACCCCCAGAGACCTGGGTGGGTTCAGGGTGGCCCAGGAAACAGGGAGCAAAGAAGGCTGCTGGGACTGCCTCTGTCTGAGCTGTCGGGAAATAGGGTCAAGGTCAAGGAGGTGAGATGGGAAGAGGGAGGAGGGATCCCCGAGGGGTCTGCCGGGTAGGGCAGACCACAGGAGCCTCTATCAGGGACAGTTGGCCTACATTTGCCTGGACTGTCTCCTTTTTGCATTTTCCTTAGGAAATTGAAGATGATGGTAGAAAACTAAAGAGAGTACAGATAGAAATCTTGTGTCCGACTCTGAGCACAAATCTTCCTGTTCATTCATTCATTCATTCAGCATATTTGTTGAGCAACTATGACTCTAAATACTGTTCTAGATTCTGACAATATAGCAGAGAACAAGCCAAACAATTCCTTGACCTCCTAAGCTTTCCAGGGCAAGCAGAGAGTTAACAAGTAAATATGTCAGATAATTTTAGTTTATGATACATTTTATGAAGGAGTGGGGGCCACATTACATAGTGTGGCCAGAGAAGGCCTCTCTGAGGAGGGTGATGCTTCAGCCAAGAACCAAAAGACGACAAAGAGGACGTCACTGTGTGATGACATAGGGAAGAGAGTTCCAGGCAGAATGAACAGCAGGAACAAAGGCCCTGAGGTGGGGCTGACCTGGGGATGTTTGAGGCACAGTGAGGGAGAAAGAGCAGATGAGTGAGTCGAGCATCAGACAGAGGTCACCATGTGAGACCTTGCAGGTCATGGCAAGGAGTGGGCATTTTAGTCTTGTTACAATGGGAGTGGCCAGGGCAGCCAGTAGGTTGCTTTGGGTTGAGCTTCATAGGAGGCCTACAGCCTGGTAAAATCATTTCATATGCAAGGTCAGCTTTTTTAGTTCACAAAGAGACCAGATTTGGCGTAACAGTGCTAAACATGTCAATCATCTCACCTGCTGGGATCACAGCCCCTGCTAAGGAAAGCTTCTCTTCTCACTGACCTGCTTATGGTACCTCAAGCAGAATTAAGATGTATCCATATAGCATGAACTATCCCCACCCCCAATATCTAGTAGCACCAGTGACCTATGGTGGGTCGTTACTCATGTATCAAATATTTATTAAGTGCTTGTCATGTACTAGGGATACAGTGGTGAGTAAGACAGGCAGTCTTTTCTATCATGGAGCTTATAATTTACCTAAGAAGACTAACAAACAGGCAAAACATAAATTGTCTTGATATGATAAGGAAAGTGCCATGCTATGGAACCACATAGCAACATAGTCAAGTAACCTGGTAAAGGAAGACTTCCTGGAGGAAGTGATGTTTAATATGAGAGCTGAAGATTAATTAGGAGAAGGCCGGTTGTAGTGGAAGAGGAAGAGTCTTCCAGATATCAGGAATGGCATATAACCAGAGGTGAGAGAGAGCATTGTATATTTTAAGCAACCTAAATAATTTCAGTATAATAGGAGGCAAAGTACAAGATTGACAGGTGAGAAATGAGGCTGGAGATGAACCTAGGGAGAAGGTCATGAGGCTAGATCATGAAGAGTGTCATAAGGATGTTAGAGTATCTGTACTTTCGTCATGACAGCAATGGGAAATCTCTGAAGGGTATGAAAAATGAATTGGGAATGGAGGAAGATGGTGGTTAGAAGAGTCGTTGGAAGGCACTGTACTAATTCAGGTTAGAGATGATAGTGATCTGACCAAAATAGTGGCCGTGGGGATGGAGAAAAATTGACTGATTACAATATATTGATCTACAGCTTAAAAAGATGACCTGGAGCCAACAACACTCTCTCTAAGGAAATTGGCTCCACCAAGGGAGCACGAAGGGCAAATTTTTATAGAGCAAATGCAGAAGCAACAAAATATAGAGAGAATGAATTGGTGCACGGGGAAGCTGAAGAGGCCATAATGGGCAGTGTGAGCCAAATTTATAAACGAGCAAAACCTATAAAAATGTAGACTCTATAAGGAAAAGGAAAGATATGCAGAGTACAGGGAAAGAAAAGGGTGGTAGGAAGAAAGGGACCACGTGGCCCATGAGAGAGGGAGAGAGTGAGTGGCATTCCCTAGAGCTGACCCACTTGCTAGGTTCAATTCCTCTAAGGTTCAGCTATACCCTGTGTCCTATCCCGGAATTCCCGTGATCCATGTCTCCCTTATTGCTCCACATAAGGGATCCTCTCCCCCTCCACACACAACCTAGCTTGAGTGCATTTTGTTTCTTGCAACATAAAGAATATAAATAAAACAGGAATTATACAAATCAATTCTTCAAGAAGCTAATTAATAAAAACAGAATGCAAATTAATACAGTTATAATGAGAAATATAACTTCTGAGTGATCATAGATATCCTTGTTCATGGATCAACTACTTTTCAATATGGTAAGCTCAACTACAATCAAAAAGGGGCTAGGCCATTAATACATGAGTGGATTAGTAAAATGTGGTATATGTATACTATGGAGTATTACTCAGCTATGAGAAATAACGGTGACATAGAATCTTTTTTGTTCTCCTGGAGAGATATCCCAAAATGGAAAAATAAGCACCACATGTACTCACCAGCAAATTGGTTTCCCTGATCATCACCTAAGTGCACATTTGGGAATAACACCAACTGGGTATCGGACAGATGTGGGGGGTGGGGGGAGGGGATGGGTGTATACCTATATAATGAGTGCGATGCGCACTGTCTGGGGAATAGACACGCTTGAAGCTCTGGCTCGGGGGGATGGGGGGGCATGGGCAATATACATAACCTGAACTTTGGTACCCCCATAATAAGCTGAAATAAAAATAAATAAATAAAAAGTGGCCAGGAGAATGCAGATTCAGAACAAAAAGTACTGCCTGGCCATGATGTGTGATGGATCCATCTCTCTCCAATTCCTTTTCCAAGGGGTGGCGCTGAACCACAAGACACCATTTCCCAGGCAAAAGAGCACAGTTACCCAAAGAAGCCTAAGTTAAAAAAAAAAAAAAAAACAGCAAGAAGCTGACTCTTGGTTAAATTGAAAAGGGTTTATTTGAACAGACAGAGATTCACGAACTGGGCAGCTCCAAACTGGAAGTGGTTTGGGGCTCCACCAAGGGAGCACGAAGGGCAAATTTTTATAGAGCAAATGCAGAAGCAGAACAAAGAAATTATTTGATTGGTTAAAGTTTGAGCGATTGCCTTATTGGGACCAGCCCAGTGGGAGGTTTAAGACAATATAACTAATGCCCAGTTGGCTACCTGTGATTGGCTGAGCTCCTTTCATTTTCTGCTTACAGGAAATGAATCTGATTTAGGTTTCTGTTTGCTTATGTAGGAACTCAGGACTGAGCCACCTCAGTCTAACAACTTCCCATTAAATTATTTTAACAGCAGATAATATAATACAGTAAATGAGAAGACAGGCAAGCACAGGTTCTGTGGGTTTGCAAAGAGTGTTTAGATTAACCTAGGGGATCAAGATATAACAACTAAGCTCAGGTACAAATGATGAGTAGGTCATGCAGGGAATTTCAGGAAGAGCAAAATTTTTGTTGTACAGTAGTTTCCCCTTATTTGTGAGGGATACATATCAAGTCCCCTAGTGGGTGCCCGAAATCTCAGATAGTACCAAACCCTATATACATCACGCTTTTGGGTTCTGGTAACTGAGATGGCTACTAAGTGACTCACGGGCAGGTAGCACATACAGCGTGGATCGGCTGGACGAAAGGGATGATTCATGTCCCAGGCAGGATGGAGCAGGATGGTTTTCATGCAGGATTTCATCATAATACTCAGAATGGTGTACACTTTAAAACTTATAAATAAATTTTTTATTTCTGGAGTTTTCCATTTAATATTTTCAACCTTGGTTGACTGCAGGTAATTGAAATTATAGAAAGTGAAACCTTGGGTAAGAGGGGACTACTGTATTTAGGAGGAGTTGGCGTACCAGAAAAAGTGAGAGGAAGGCAGTAGCAGAAGAAAAGGCTAGAGAGTTCAAGAGAAGCCATATCATGAAAGGCATTTTTATTTCCAAGACAAAAATCTTGGACTTAGAAGAAGTCAATGAAAAGATTTTTAAGAATAGGTGTGACAGCCATGTGCTGAAGGGGTTAAAGGGATGTGGGGAGAGACAAGAGGAAGGAAATCAGTTAAGGATGTATTGCCACAGCCCAAGAAAGCAATAATGTGGGTTTGAACCAAATAGTGGGGAATAAAAAAGAATAGTCAATTTGAGAAATGTTTAGTAGATAAAATAACAAGGATTGGCTCCCTGAATTTAGGAGGGGAGAGAATGAGTGTCTTAGGGGATGGGGAAAGAGTTAAATGATTAAATTAGGTGGCGGAGACTGGATGGAAGCAGTGTTATCAATTTAGGTGAGAAATACAGGAGAGGGAAGAGGTCTTGCGGGAAATGGGGAGTTCAGCTTTGGGCTTGTTGGATTCAAGGAATGCAGCCTGTAGTCCAGTTTATGGAGAGGAAGAAAACTGTAAATTTGGCGCAAGACTTTCTTTTTTTTTTTGCAGAAGAAATTCAGAACTGAGGCCATGAAGGGTGAAAGATGTCAGGGTTCCTCTTTAGTCTGGTGCCTGGTAGGAACCTGGTACTCCCGGTGGGAGTAGCTTATCAACAGTACTCAATAGGGCTTTACGCTACCCACCTCTTACACCCAGGGGTTGCCTGGGAACAATTAAGACATTTTTAGGTATATGCTTAAGATGGGGACAACAAATGTCCAATCAAGGCAGAAAGATAAGACTAAAGACTATACAACAAATGTCCACTAAGGCGACAGTAATTCAGGACAAGGGGGCAGGACTGTGGGTGACACATGGAGAGCAGCCTTGATTTCCAAAGTGGGGAGGCATAGCAGTCTTTCAGGTGCTGGGACAGTTTCCAAACAATGGCCTACAGACAGGAATAATCTTGGTGTATGGGGGCTGGAGAGAATCGGGACTCAGGGGTGCCCTGGGTGGGAGGATGCAGGGTGGGGCCTACATCCTGGAAAGGAGTTTGAGCCCAACGAGGCAGGCCAAGGGCAATGTGGCAAAGATTATGTCAGTAAGATACAGTTACTTCATGGGCTCTTATGTAAATTAAAGTCATTAAAATTAATTTTACCCTGTGAATCTTCCTGACGGTTTCTTTTCACTTCTTTGGATAATTGATATCCAAGACAGATGAACTTCAGGAGAGACTTTTATCCAACAGAGACAAAAAGATAGAGGCTTGTCTTTTGCTTTCACATGTAAGGATTAGAGGACTTTGGTTATTTGAGGGGCTTAGTAAGTGTTGATTGCAATAACTGAGAACATCCCTACGGTGTCAAATGACGATGTAGCGTAAGCTTTTCTTGGAGAGTGTATTTAACTTTTACTGCTCTAAAGGCCGGTCACACAGAGGGAATGAACAATAAAGAAACAGACCTGCTTTGGCCACTGAGGAGTCTCAAGCAAATGACATGACCTCTTTCACCTGCTGTTTTCTAGTCTGTGAAATGGGGACTGTAATTTCTTCATTCATTCAACAAATATTTTATGAGCATCTACCACGTGCCAGGCACTGCTCTATCCACTTTATAGAGTGATTTTGAGAATTAAATGAAATAGCACAAGTGAAAATGCTTAGTACAGTTTGTAGAACCTATCAGGTGCTGATTGTGTTAGTTTTTCTATCCAAGAAGCTTTTTCAACTGGAACGAGCATTTGAGTCATTGTTGGGTCAGGCCAACAATGGGCCAAAATACTCACAGTGTTTGTTATTAATATTGTGGTTCTTCCATGGGGGAAGAATTGACTAAATTGAGAATCAAAGAATGAAAAGACCTTTAATTTTTGAAGCAGTAGGATGAAGGGCAAAATGCTGCCCTGGGGAAAGCAAAGCGCTTCTAAGTCAAGGCAATTCTGCAGAGGGTGCCACGAGGCAGCAGGAGTGTTCCAAGGTAAGACCATTGTAAACCCAAATGTCCTGCTGGGTCTAGAACACTAAGAAAGAACTGAAAGATAGTTTGCTTTATCAACATGTTCAGAGTCAAGGTGCATGACAAAATAATTGTTCTTCTGAAGCATTTTTAACTGTGAACACTGTAGTGCACCCACTGAAACCTGGAAAGTGAACTTGTGATCAGAGTAAATATTTTGAATTGACCAGCTAAGGGCCCTGATACTTAAGATATTAGCATTTGCCAGTGTTATGAGTAATTCATTTTAAAAAAGAAAGGCGGAAAAGCTGACTCAAGTTGGAAAACTTGTTTTCTCCCAGTATCACTGATATATTAACTTTTGCTTCTGAAGGGAGTTGGTTCATTAGCAAAGGGTGCAGCATTTTCCATTTCCCTTTTACACATTGAACTTCAGCCCAGACCTTGAAGAGTCCAAGTCGGTTGGTCAGAAGTCACAATTGGATGGGATATGCCTGATCCTCAAAGAGAGAAGGGGAAAATCAAGGTCATTTTCTGTGCCCCCTCAGTGCTCAGAAAGGCAATAACATTACTTATTACAATGTGTGGTAACTGGAATTGCCTATCTATTTTGCCATCTTTTCCAGTAGACTATAAGCTCCTCAAGTGCATGGACTGTGTATTATTAATCTTGTAGCTCCAACTGCTTGAAAATCCACTTAGAGGAAGGGCTCAGTAAATATTAATACTTTATAGTAAGTGAGGGGATCAATGATTAGAGGGACAGATGGATGGAGGCAGGAAACTGGGTTATTTCCACTTGTCAGCTCCCTGACTCAGAGGAATGCAGAAAGGGCTAAGGGGCTGATACACGCAAAGTGCTTTGAGCCATAACCCAGGACTAACTGAACTTTTAGAGAACACTATGGCTTGGCAATGGTATTGAAATAGACAGAAGTGGTAGAATAGCACTAGCAGCTTCTTTTAGATGTTCTTGGTTCAGTGGCCTGATAGCCATTAATTAATTAATTTATTTATTTTTGAGACAGAGCCTCACTCTATTGCCTAGACTAGAGTGCAGTGGCATCGTCACAGCTCACTGCAGTCTCAAACTCCTGAGCTCAAGCGATCCTTCTGGCTAATTTTTCTTATTTTTTTGTAGAGATGGGGTCTCTGTAGGTTGCCCAGGCTGGTCTCAAACTCCTGGGCTCAAGTGATCCTCCTGCCTCGGCCTCCCAAAGTGCTGAGATTACAGGTGTGAGTCACTGCACCTGGCCCTGATTATTCTTTAGTAGAACAGCAGCCAGTCCACTGCGGCTGCCTGAATTCTTTCCTAGACTTACACTGTGCAACTCCAGTGGAGGGCGGCTGGTAGACTTGGGAGATGCCCATATTGTCTGGAACTGTTCAAATTATTTAGAGATAAGAATTCCTAATTCAAAATAAGGACCTTCAAGCCAGAACTTTGAAAGTAGCTGCTTATCGAAAAAAAAAAAAATTAAAAGAACTGGGGCCACTCCAAGGAAACCTTTAGCCTAATAGCAAACATCATACCTTAGCATTTAATTCAAATGATAGTGATCTAAGAGCAGATCTCATCAAGAGCAAAACCAATTGCAAAGTGTTTTTAAAAATAATTATTTACAGAGAGATGTAGAAAAGAGGGAATGGGGGGAGAAGGACTGCTAGCTGTAGCTATGACTAAGGACTAGCAGACACAAAAGGAAAGATAAAGTCAGTTTTTTAAAAAAGAAGAATGTGTCTGATTAATCCACATGCACACGGTCTAATGGAATTCCCCTCCTGTGTTTTTAAGCCTAGGAATATGTGTTACCCACCTGTGTCTTCAGATAAAATAAACAAGCAAAGAGCAGAAGGGTGATCACGATGTTTTCAATAGATGCAATTAGTCAACTTCATAATTTAACCTTGTATTCATGTCTTCTGAGGAACAGGATCCTAGCTGGTGTTAGTCATGCTTCCCCAGACCTGAGAAAGGAAGCAATCTTTGTGAGCTAACACATAAACACGGCCAGTGGGAACCAAGCTGGACATTCAGATCAGAAACAGGGCAAATGAAAATAGTTTACAAAAAGAGTTTGTGAGAAGGGGAAGGAAACTGAAGGCAGCAGGAGGTCAAGGCCATATGTTATGAAGGAACCACACATCCAAGACCAGGAAAGCAAGAGACTTTTTTTCCGCAGGGTTCCCGTGATTCAAACAATTTATAATAAAAACTATGATGGGTTTCAGCGAAATTTGGATATAAGAGATTTGGTTCTCAGACCCTAAGCCTTCCTTTTTGGCAGTGTTTTCTTGTATCTGTAGTCTCTTCTCTTTAAGCGCCCAAGGTCCCATCGATTCCTCACCAAAGAGAAAGTGCTGATGTAGACTCTTAGTGTGAATGTAAGGCCAGGCACCATCTTCCAGGAGTGTTAGATCTTTCCAGGGAAGAGGAGCAAGAACCTTGCTGGTGTGCCCTCTCTCAAATGTCCCCAAAAGCACTTTCTGCTTTTACTTTGCCTTCCTTGGGCTCATTTATGATGATGTTATCTGGTTTACCAACACAGTTTCATATTGTCTTTGCCTGGATTAAAAGAGGTTCCTTTCACTAAAGAACAGTGAGATTCATGTAAGAAGAAGGCCATTTATTTCTCCCTCTTACAAAAGTTAAACAAAAAAAAACAAAGAAAGAAAAACAAAAAGCCCATTTAGGTAAACTCATTCTTTGATGTTTTGCTATGTCCAATGTATGGTAAGGTCATTGGGGGCCCACTATTGAGAAGTAAAGTATAAGGGAGATCAGTAGTCATGTGAAATCCCATTTCCCAGAGAAATGTTCATCTCATTTGCTGAGAACGGGAGCGCCAGGGCTGTGCCAGCACTTGTGTACGCGGAGGTGAAGGATGGCTTCCTCACTTGTACTCTGAGGGCCACCACACCCTGCACTGGACTCAATAAAAGGAAGGGTGGAGTCAGCACACAGAGTTTTGACTATGCTCCAGTTCTCTGCACCCCAAATATTTACTGAGACAGTCAGGTAATTCTTTAGGGAGACGAAGCATAACAATACAAAAGCTGGCAGAGGGACAGGAGGAGAAAGAAATACTCCTCTGTTTGGTAATGTTGTGCTCATTGTGCCCATAATAATTACAAAACCAACAATGCAGAAATGCAGGAATTATCCTACATACTCTCTTCAAACTGATCACCCATTTGAAAATTTAGCTTCAGGGAAACCAGCCAGTGTGGTTTCCACCCAGGCATTCCTGGTTCTGCAGGCAGCTGTTTCCTCTGCTCAGAATAGCCTCTCTTCTCTTCTAAGGCCTACCTTTTCTCCTGGTTCCTCCGCAGCCCTCTCCACATCCCACTTCCTACATTAAGCCTCTCTCAGTCGTTCCAGCCCACAGTAATCCCTTTGTTCTTTGGCCTCCTACACCACTCATTCAGCAATTGTGGTGGCATTTTTCTGCATATCCACTCAGCTCCTCAGCCCCCGACCCGTGGACCTTGCACAGAATAGGCGACCTTCACAACGTGTGCCTGCAAACAGTGAGAAGTCACGGCAGTAGAGCCGTGTGGGCATGCCTGTCTCAAGTTCACGTTTGTGTAATTTTTAAATTCAAATGAAAAGTTTTCCATGGTTAACACTTTTGAAATGCAATAAATCCTTAATGTGTAATTGTTTTCAAACATCATAGATTTTATTAGGAGGCATAAAGAACAGCACTCGGCAGATATGGGGCAAACAGAAGAACAATTAACTGAGGAGAATGAGAGGAGCAAAGAACTGGTTCACACAGTCCCAAACCCACAATGGTGTGACCAACTTGTCTGGTTCACCCGGGATTTTTCTGGACTTAACACTCTAAGTCCCATGTCCTGGGCAACCCTCAGTCTTGGGCAAACCAGAAAGGTAGATCACCCTACCAGGTAACCAGTGAACATCTTGACAAGAAGCAAATGCGAATTTTAAATAATGGACTGAGCCCTATTCATCTTCTCTCACCTAAAATTCCAGGGCATCATCCCCTCCAAGGACGCTCCACTCTCCAATGACAAGAGGAGGAACAGGTAGTAATGCCCAGGTACCAAGCAGGACCCCTGGGTTTACTAAACTCTCTCCGCTTCTGAAGCAATCTGAGACCCAGGAGGATACATGGTCAAGGGAAATAGCTTTCTTCAGAGTTCTCACACAGCACAACTGAAGGGAATATTCTGAACTGGAAACAGTGACCTTTATGGCATTATTCCCAAAAGGAAAGTCAGAGGCAAAATCTCAGGAAGGCAAATGTCCAGGATCCACAGAAACTCTGACTTGCACTGAACATTCCATACCAGGCCTGCTAATTGCAGAGCTGGAGCATCTGTTTCGATAATGTTCTGTGCAAGCCACCCAACCCTGAGAATGACAGTGGACAGACCAATAAGAAGACTGGAATCTATGACTATAGAATATATTTTGAATGTGTTAGCACGTAGCAGAATGGAGTAATACATTCTGAGCATCAACAAAAATATATATTATATATATTATACGCATATCACAGAACAGACACATTTTGAAAAATAAAATGGGCCTGAAATAAGCAAACTATTGACATCATTAATAATGGTGCACACAAAACCAGTTAGGGCTCTGAGTTTGTATAGTGATGGAGATTTTTTTCCATAATAAAATAACAATGTTAGGAACTTTCATCTGCATAACGTATAACACAGTAACTCAGACCAAAAAATAAAAAGCATAATAGGGAAATGGGAATCCTAATTTTTTTTTTTTTTTTTTTGAGACAGGGTCTCACTATGTCACCCAGGCTAGAGTGCAATGGTGTGATCACATAGCTCACTGCAGCCTCAGAAAATTCTAATTCTTGTATTACTGTAATCACTCAAGATTAAGATTGAGCTGATTTCCTTACATATAGACTTCTGTGAATAAAAATGCTCATGCGTACCCCAGCACAAGTGCAGGTAGGTAACTTGGCTGGAAGCTGAACTTCAGGGGATGCGGTGCAGGGACTTAATTTTACCACGAGGGGGTGTTCTTTCCTCTTCCGGAATGTTGGCGAATTTACGTAACCACACACTAACTCTAAACCAGCCCCACACAAATGGCCAGGCCAGACCCAGCAAAATGGATTAATTTCCAGTATTCCCGCAAATTCCCTCTGGCCTCCCCATCTGAGAGAGTGCTGAGTTTTCCTTCAGTTGAGAGAATCGTGCTGGCAGCAGGCCAACCTGCATCAACTGTAGAAAACAGAGTGCACCTCTCCTGCTGAGCAAAAAAATCGAGAATGATCAGGTTAGTCCAGGTAGCCTTTTCCGATTTTCCCCAGGGAAGCAGGAGCTTGAAGTAAGCAAGAGAGCTAGAAAGAGAGAGCAGAAGGGATTTGGGGGCAGCAAAGCCTCCTGCCTGAATTTTGATCTAAACTGATTTACAACTGAAAAAGGTTGATGCCTCATCAGAGACCAGAAAAGCCTAGGAAAGTTACCAGAGAGATTCTGACAACTTCCAGAGTCAGCCAGGGAATCTGTCCCAGCCCATTAGTATAACCAAGTTTAGAAAGCAAGGACTTGGAAAGGTGCCCCAGGGAGATGCCCAAGGGAGTCAGTTTGAATCCAGCCAAATGCTTACTCTTGAAAAAGGAAGACTTTGTCCCTTCTGTCAAGCTTAGTGCCAGGAGCTCTGTCAGGGAGAAAGGCTGTGAAGTTGAGAAATATGGGATATTAGGTCACCTACCCGAATGAAGCAAGTTCAACAAATTGAAACTTCAAGTCATTAGTTTCTTTTTTTCCCCTAATGTCCAAAGGTAATACTTGCTCATTGCTAAACCTTCAAACAATACAGAGGTTAAAGTAAAAAGCAAAGGACTGTGCTCTTATAGCCAGCCCACCTGCTCAGCCCCACTTACCAGAAATACTCACTGTTGAAAATTTGCTCATATTTTTCCAGAGCTTCCTTTTCCTATGAATTATAAAAAAATTGATTGGCCTATCTATCTGGTTTTCCATCTATTCATCCCATGCATCTCTCAATCCCCCATTTGGTTTGGTTTTGATTTTGTAGAAAATGAGACCCTAAAACATATTTTCTTCTCTGTGAGTTTTTCCTTTAATTTATCGTTGAACTTTTCCAAGTCTGCTTTGTTCTTTCTAAGAGTGACACAACATTCCATTGTATGGAGGGTCCATAACTTTATTAGCCAGGAATCTAATGATGGACATGTATGTTGTTCCCAGTTTCCTTTTCTATTACAATAATGCTAGAATAAAATTCTTAATTGAAAGAAGTAGTTATTAAAGGGTCTGTTGTGTTAAGGATCAAGTATTGTGATAAACCCTGGATAGGATATTAAGATAAATAAAATATATTTCCTGCTTTCTTGAATTTACTTTCTTGTGTGGGAGAACTATAAAAAACTAATTGACATAAGAAAAATGACTTAAATACTAAATAGTTGGACAAATAACATACCTGCCCAGGGAGGAGAAAGGAAGATGCTATCAATTTTGACAGTTAGGATTAGGGAAGATTTCAATGAATTGGCTTCATCTCTGTAGGGATTTCCTTTAGTCTGTTTGATGTAGAGAAGCTGAGGTGGAAGCTAGTACTCTTAACAAAGTCATCCTGTTCACCATGCACTGGGTCAAAAGGCTCCAATTTTGCTATTTGAATTTCCTTTAACAAATATAATTTCAGAAGGATCTGGGAATGCTTTGTCCTTCTTCTAAACTTGTTTTGCTGAGTTTAGTCTACAGCTTTGTCTGATAATCTTAAAACTTGTTACAAATATCCAACCACTGCTCTTTGCTCTATCAAAAAATTTTCTAGGTAAATGTGTGATTTCCAAATGAAGCAGGCCATAGACTGTAGAATTAGTCTAGTGTGACTGTCCAGAGAAAGCCATTTTATCAGTACAAAAAATCCAACAGTAGGATTTAAAAAGAAAACATATGAAACAACTCACCTGTGATAGCAAATCTCTTTGAGTCAGAACCTTCTCAGCAATCATGTAAACATGCTGAAAGGAGAATTTTTATTTTTAATCAATCTTAATTAGCAGGTCCTTTTCTTATTAACGTCTTCAAAGTGCTTTGAGCTCCACCCCAGATGAAAGGTCCTGTGTGAGGACAAATTATTATTATGCTCAGAAAATATACATGCTACATGCAGGAAAAGTGCAAATGGTTTAACTCCACAGCCTGCAATGCTCTGGAGATACTTTGATCTGCCAATATAGCCCTCAATTATTCTATATCCTCTACTCTCTAAATGTATGCATCAAAGCATTCTCATGCACACCCTTGTAAATCCAGCTATTTATTCCAAAACAGATCCTCTGAATTAACCTTCGTTTCCTTTTTCCTTTGTTGGGAGCTGCTGATTCAGCTTTTTATTTCTATTGGGGGAAAAGGTATATGCAACTTTGGGTTGGAATGGAAAATAACCCTTTTTTCTATATAAAGATGGCCATGACATAAAAATGTATTTTAATAAAGATTCAATGGATGACCTGGGAAAATATATATAATAAGTAAAAAAAGCATGAAACAAAAATTTATAGAGCATTATCAAAATGATAATACTAATAATTGCTGACATGAATTAAAGTCATTATGCCAGTTACTGCCCTGAATGCCTTACCTATGTGATATACTTTAATCTTCACTACGAGATGAATATTACCACTCATCTTTTAGAGATAAAGAAACCGAATTCAGAAAAGTTAAGTAACTAGACCACGGTCACATAGCCAATAAGTGGCAGAGCTGATGGGGTTCCATCTGGCACTGATTTCAAAGCTCATTTCCTTTGCGACAGTCCTGCTCTTTTAGAAGTATTTTTCCCCAGGTAGAGATATTTGGGGTGATTTTCCCCCTACCTTTTTACACTTACACATTTTTTTTTTAGAATAAGCAAAACTAACATACTAATGACGTGAATTAATCAAATAAAATTAATAATTAGGGCAAAGCAGCTCTTTTATTTGTGGGTGTCATAACTTGAGATAAATATGGGTAACATGTCATTATGCTGAGAGTTATCTGGGCCTCTGCTTCCTTATCTTTAAAATGAAAGGGTTAAACCAAGAAATCTCAAAGGCACCTTTCAGTTCTCACATTACTTTAGCTCTTTGTTTCTGATTATGCTTCAGAGACAGCACTTTCCTTCAGCAATAAGTTGCTTCTGGTTCCCTAAGTTTGCTCAAAGAGCTCTGTTTAGTACCAAAGGAGGAACCAGAGAATTTTCTGTGATTTATCTTTAACACCAGAGAAAAGACTACCTTTGTTAATGATTGAATATTGAATACGTATTAATTAATGTAAAATTATTACATAATTATTAAGCTGTCATTGCAAATAAAAAATAAGCATATTTAATTTTTTTATTTTATTGTATATATTTAAGGTGTACAACATAATGTTTTGATATACATATAAATAGTGAATAGGTTACTACAGTCAAACAAATTAACCTATCCATCATCTCAGTTACTCTTGTGTGTGTGTGTGTGTGTGTGTGTGTGTGTCAAGAGTACCTAAAATCTACTCTTTTAGCAAAAATCCCAAGTACAGTACAATGTTATTAAATATAGCCCTCATGTTGTATCTTAGATCTCTAGGCTTGTTCATCCTACATATCTGCTACTTTGTATCCTTTGACCTGCCTCTCCCCACTTCATGTATTTTTCTGATCTAATGCCAGAGCAAAAGACAAAAAGTTGCATTAGATATCAGCTAGGTCTTTTTTTTTCTGACCCGGGTTTAGTTTGGACATGTCTGGAATGTGAGACTGAGAAACCCTTTGAAACTATATGGAGAGTGGGTGTTTCCAGCTGAGAGGAGCATTTGATCTTGACTTGGAAAATGAGTACCTGCACTACAAAGGAAGGTTGCTTGTCCCCACAGAAGGATGAGTTTCTTTACAGGAAGAATGTGGCACCAACCATGAAGAAAGGACAGAACTATCTGGAATGCTATAAATATTAAGATGTCTGGGGAACATGAAGAATTTTTATTTCTGGCTACCGAACATTACATTTATTTATTATTTCTATTTTGGGGAGCAGACTATTTGGAACTCTTTCATTCCCAGTGTTATATTTTTTCAACACAGGAAAATGTAATGATTTAGCACATAGTAAGTGTCCAATAAATATTAGCTTGATGAAGAAAGCAGATTAATATCTAATTAGAAGTGCAACTCTTTTTAAAGGTAAGACTTAGGAACAATCTCCTTTCTTTGATCACTATCTAGAATTCCATCTTCTAAAGACCCTAGAATCTTCATATAAACCATCAATTTTTAAAAACTTTTCATACTACTTAGATCAAAGATTCAAATATAAAAAATAAAATCATTTTTATGCTAGACACGGAAAAATTTCTTTATAATCTTAAAATAGGAAGACCTTTCTGACTAAAACTCCATAAGTCATAAAGCGATAAAGTTATAACAATTAAATACCAACCTGGTAAGGGTAAACAACAATAAAAACATAAATACATAATAAGAAAAATTGAAAATTAACAACAAAGAGATAAAAAAGATTTGCCACCCTACCAAGATAAAAAACTAATCTACCAACATATAAAGAGTTTCTAGCAATCTGTAAGAAAAGGACTGGGGTGGTCCCAGTGATTCATTCCTGTAATCATAGCACTTTGGGAGGCCAAGGCAGGTGGATCACTAGAGTCCAGGAGTATGAGGTTGCAATGAGCTATGACAACACCATTGCACTCTAGCCTGGGCAACAGGGAAAGACCCTGTCTCAAAAAAATAAATAAATAAAACAAAATTAGCCAGGTGTGGTGGTACGTGCCTGAAGTTCCTGTAGTCCCAGCTACTCAGGAGGCTGAGGCAGCAGGATTGCTTGAGCCCAGAAGTTTGAGGCTACAGTGAATTATGATCATGCCACTGTACTCTAGCCTGGGCCACAGAATGAGACCTTGTTTCTAAAAAAAAAATCTAAAAAAATAATAAAAATAAGAGGAGGACTGACAATACAGTAGAAAAAGGGCAAGGAAAATGAGCCAAGAGTTCACATAGAAAGAAACACATATGGCTCTTAAACCTGAGAAAAGATGTTTAACTTAACTCATAATTAGAGAAATGCAAGATACAATTATACTAAGTTGTTTTGTCCCACCCATCAGATTGGGCAAAAATCTACAAATTTGTTACATATCCTACAGTCAAGGCTTTGCGAAAGGAAGCCTTTTCATTATGAGTAATGAAAGAGTAAATTGGTATCACCTCTATAGAGGACAAACTCACATAGCCAAAGGAAAATTTATCATGAAACTAATGAAGCATAAGCTTCAGGGCCCCTCATTTGCATAACCCCCTTTTGAGGCTCTGGGAGGAGCCCCAACAATTTTTCAATATGTTATGTGTTTTTGAAAACTTTGCAAAGTAAGGTATTTCAATCATGATTGGTTAAGACCACTGCTCTCTTTCCACTCGGATGTCCCCTCCATCTCACTTTCCCTTGTGAAATGTGGCAATGGAGTGGCATCAGGAACTTTTGGGATCCGGGTAAAGAGAAGTTGCTTGGAGATACTTAAATTTGGGTTATTAGGATATATTTATGTAGTGTGCAATCACCGCATGTATAGCCAGGTTATTGCTAGGTGTCCTGGTGTCGGAATGGTTTCCAGAAATATTCCTACCACCCACTGTGCCAACCATCTGCCTTTCTGACTACGAGATGCATGGCCAGAGGTCATATTGAAATATGAACTTGTCTTACAGTGCTTTATACCAGAATTGTGTAGGTGGTAGAAAAGAGACAAGTCTTGAAATACATGGAGCCAGAAGCCAGAAAATTATTTTAATGTTAGACATGTAAAATTATAAGCAGAATGTTTAGTTTTTACAGATACCTGGTCAAAATGGATGTTTTAGGTTCTCAGGAATATACTCGATGATACAGCAATTATAAATGCACCATAGATTTATACTCTTTTTTTAAATGGAAACCACGTGAAATAGAATTTATCAGAATTTCTGGGTTGTAGGACACAAACATATAGCAGCACTATAAATAGTAAGCATTTCTGTGTGAAATTGAATGCTTAATGTATCCCAGCTGCCAAAAATAAAAAAAGAATTTCAGTCAACCATACTAAAGAAGAGACTGAATTATCTTTCTGCTTTCTCTCTTTAAAATAATATTACAAAATTGTGGTCACAGAAAGAGGTCATCAAAGTGCATATGCCCAAAAAAGATAGAGAACAAAGTATTATAAAAGTGTGTCAGGTAGTTAATTAGTAAAAATGTTATGTTATTTTTCAAGATTCTGTAATGTTTATGGTATTTGTTAGCTTTTTAAAATTAGTAACTTATTATGATTCCTTTTTAAAGTCTACATAATTATTTGTTTTTGCACCTACTTTGGATTTGATAATTTTTATTCTTTTTGTTTGTTTGTTTATTTCTAAGGACTTTATTTATTTATTTATTTTCATAAGCTATGGAATATGTTGAGTATTGAGCCAAGGACTTTATTTAATCAAACCTTTAGAGCACTCTAGAAACCTGTATTTTTAACAAAGACCCCAGATGATTGTAGGTGAATTAAAAGTATGGTTTGGGGAGGCAATTTTAACCTTCAATGTGTGTCAGATTATACATACAATAAAATTAAATTATATTATGCAATTGCTAGGCACAGTGGCTCAACTTGTAATCCCAGCTACTCAGCAGGCTGTGGTGGGAGGATTACTTGAGGCCAGCAGTTTGAGACCAGCCTGGGCAACAGGCTGAAAATAAATGTCTCTGAAAATAAATGAAAACAAAATTATCTGGGCATAGTGGCACATGTCTATAGTCCCTGTAGTCCCAGCTACTCAGAAGGCTGAGACAAGAGGATTCCTTAAGCCCAGGAGTTTGAGGCTGCAGTGAGCTACGATCGAGTCACTGCACTCTAGCCTGGGTGACAGAGAAAGACTCAGTCTCTGTTTTTTAAATTTTTATTTATTTATTTATTTATTGAGACAGAGTCTCACTCTGTTGTCCGGGCTAGAGTGCTGCGGCGTCACCCTAGCTCACAGCAACCTCAGACTCCTGAGCTCAAACAATCCTCCTGCCTCAGCCTCCCAAGTAGCTGGGACTATAGGCATGCACCACCATGCCCGGCTAATTTTTTTCTATATATTTTTAGTTGGCCCACTAATTTATTTCTACTTTTAGTAGAGATGGAGTCTCACTCTTGCTCAGGCTGGTATCGAACTCCTGACCTCGAGTGATCCACCCGCCTCGGCCTCCCAGAGTGCTAGGATTACAGGCATGAGCCACCACACCCGGCCAAGACTCAGTCTCTTACCAAATAAATAAATAAAATCATGTAATTGAACAAAAAAAAATTGTTTATACAAAGTGTAATAGAAACCTAAATACAATATGGTTTTAAAAAATAAAATAAAATGAATTCATACCACTGCTCTCCAGCCCTAGCAACAGAGCAAGAACTCATCTCTTAAAAAAAAAAAGGAATTCATATGTATATAGTTGTATTCATAAAGATAAGTATGCTAAACAGAAAGCTATACAACAGTGAGAAACATTAATGGCATATCCAAGTACAAATGAAGACAGTCCTCTGAATTCCCATGTTTCACTGAGCAGAAAAAAAACACCAATTTTTTAGTCCTTTTCTTGTATATTATTCTGTTTCTTGTATATTATTTCTTGTATATTATTGTTTCCACATTGTCTGCATCTGATTGGATCCTTGGACTTCATTGCATTTTCTGTGCAATATTCTCCGGTTATGTATCACTGGTTGCTGCTTTGGGGATTGAACGTTTTTCTGGGTGTCCATTTTTAGTCCCTATATACCGCACAAAGAAACTTCTCACTCCTGTATTCTTTTTCTAAATGAGGGCTCACAAAATTATAATCTTCAGGTTTCCATATAACCTGGATCAGTCTTTGTAACTACCCAAAGCCCCAGAAAAATTTCTAGTTTGGAAATCTTACAGTTGTTCTTGCACAGTTATGAAATGATGTGTATGCAAGGTTATTCACTGCAAAATTGTTTGTAATGGAGAAATGGTGAATTCAGTGGGAGTCTGATTAAACAGATTATAATACATCTACCTAATGGAGTACTATACAGCTTTAAAAATGAGGACACACTCTATATTCTGATATGGAAACGGCTACAGGATATATTACTCAATGAAAACACCAAGGTGCAGAAAGATGTGTACAGTATGCTACTTTTTATATTATTTTATTTTATTCATTTTTTAATTTAATAGATTTAGAGGGTACAATTGTTTTTCGATACATAGATGAATTTATCATGCTGAAGTCATGGCTTTCAGTGTACCCATCACCAGAATAGTGTACATTGTACCTGATAGGTAGATTTTCATCTCTCATCCCCTTCCACCCTTCCCCTTCTTAGTTTTCAATGTTCATTATACCACTTTATGGCCATATATATCCCTCATTTAGCACCCATTTATAAATGACAATATGTGGTATCTGTTTTTCCATTCCTGAGATACTTCAATTAGGATAATGGTCTCTAGTCCCATGCAAGTTGCTACAAAAGACATTATATCACTCCTTTTTATGGCTGAGTAGTACTCCGTGGTATGTATATGTGTGTGTATACATATACATATATATATATACATATATATATATACCACATTTTGTTTATTTGCTCATCAGTTGATGGGCACTTAGGTCTATTCCATATCTTTGCAATTGTGAACCATGCTGCAATAAACATTCGGGTACAGGTGTCTTTTTTATAAAATTACTTGTTTTCCTTTAGGTATATACCCAGTAGTGGGATTGCTCAATTAAATGGTAAGTCTACTTTTAGTTCTTTGAGGAATCTCAATACTGTTTTACATAGAGGTTTTCTAGTTTACATTCCTACCAACAGTGTATAAGTGTTCCCTTTTCACCGCATCTGTGCCAACATCTATTGTTTTTTGACATTTTAGTAATGGCCATTTTGACAGGGGTACGATGATAGCTCATTGTGATTTTAAATTTGCATTTCCCTGATAATTAGTGACATTGAGCATTTTTTCATGTTTTTTGGCCATTTTTCTATCTCCTTTTGAAAAAAAAATCTGTTCATATCTTTCACCTACTTTTTAATGAGGTTATTTGTATTTTTTCTTGCTGATTTGTTTGAGTTCTTTTTAGATTCTAGATGTTCGCCCTTTGTTGGATGTATAGTTTGCCAATATTTTCTCCCATTCTGTAGTTTGTCTATTTACTCTATTGATTATTTCCTTTGCTATGCAGAACCTTTTGAGTTTAATTAAGTTCCATTTATTTATTTTTGTTGTTGCTATATTTGCGTTTAGGGTCTTAGTTATAAATTCTTTGCCTAGGCCAAAGTCCAGAAGAGTTTTTTCTGCTTTTCTTCTAGGATTTTTATGGTTTCAAGTTTTACATTAAAGTCTTTAATCCATCCTGAATTGTTAGTAATTTTTGTGTATGGTAAGAGATAGGGATCCAGTTTAACTCTTGGGAACGTAGCTATCCAGTTTTCCCAGCCCCATTTATTGAATAGGGCTTCTTTTCCCCAGTGTATGTTTTTTGTCTGCCTTGTTGAAAATCAGTTGGTTGTATTAATAATTAATAATAGCTATACGGCTTTATTTTGGGGTTCTGTATTCTGTTCCATTGGTCTATGTGTCTACCTTTATACTAGTACCATGCTATTAATATTTTGGTTACCATAGCCTTGTAGTATAATTACAAGTTGGGTAATGTAATGCCTTCAGATTTGTTCTTCTTGTTTAGTGTTGTTTTGGCTATTCAGGCTCTTTTTTGGTTCCATATGAAGTTTAGGACTGTTTTTTCCTAGATCTGTGAAAAATGACTTTGATGTTTTGATGGGAATTGCATTGAATATATAAATTACTTTAGGTAATATGGACACTTTAACAGTGTTGATTCTTCCAATCCATGAGCATGGAATGTTTTTCCATTTGCTTGTGTCATCTATGATTTCTTTCATCAATGTTTTGTAGTTCTCTTTATAGGGATCTTTCACCTTCTCAGTTAAGTATATTCCTAGGCATTTTATTTTCCTTGCAGCTATTGTAAATGATATTGAGTTCTTGATTTGACTTTCAGCTTGACTGTTATTAGTATATAGAAATGCTACTGGTTTGTGTACATTAATTTTGTAACATGAGACTTTATTGAATGTATTTATCAATTGTAGGAGTCTTTTGGGTGGAGTCTTTAAGGTTTTCTAAATATAAGATCATATCATTGGCAAGCAGGGATACTTTGACCACCTCTTTCCCTACTTGGATGCCCTTTATTTCTTTCTCTTGAATGATTTCTCTGGCTAGGACTTCCAGTACTATGTTGAATAGAAGTGATGACAATGGGCATCCTTGTCTCATTCTAGTTCTTAGGAGAAATGCTTTCAACTTTTCCTTATTCAGTATGATGCTGGATGTGGGTTGTCATATATGGCTTTTATTATTTTGAGGTATGTTACTTCTACACCTAGTTTCTTTAGGGTTTTTTGTCATGAAGTGTGCAAGATTTTGTTGAATGCTTTTTCTGCGTCTATTGAGATGATCATACAGTTTTTGTTTTTAATTCTGTTTATGTAGTGAATCACATTTATTCATTTGTGTATGCTGAACCATCCTTGCATCCCTGGGATAAAATCTGCTTGATCAAGGTGAATTATCTTTTTGATGTGCTGTTGGCTTTGGTTCGCTAGTATTTTGTTGAGTATTTTTGCACCTATGTTCATGAGGGATATTGGTCTGTTGTTTTCTTTATTCATTGTGTCCTTTCCTGGCTTTGGTGTCAGGGTGACATTGGCTTTGTAGAATGAGTTAGGGAGGATTCCTTTCTTATCAATGTTATGGAACAGTTTCAGTAGGATAGGTGCCAAATCTTCTTTGTAGGTGTGGTAGAATTCAGCTGTGTAAATCCATCTGGTCCTGACCTATGATTTATTGGGAGTTTTTTATTACAATTTCAATCTCTCTACTTGGTATTGGTCTGTTCAGGATTTTTATTTCTTCTTGATTCAAGTTTGGGAGGTTGTGTGTTTCCAAAAATTTCTTCATTTCCTCTAGATTTTCTGGTTTGTGTACACAGAGGTTTCCACTGTAATCACAGAAGATATTTTTTATTTCTGTGTTATCAGTTGTAATGTCTCCTTTTCCATTTCTGATTGAGCTTATTTGAGTACTTCCTCTTCTATTTCTGGTAAATCTAGCTAGTGGACTATCAATTTTATTGATCTTTTCAAAGAACTAACTTTTGGTTTCATGAATTCTTTGGGTTTTTTTTTTGCTTCTATTTCATTTAGTTCTACTCTGATCTTTGTTATTTCTTTTCTTCTGCTAGCTTTGGGTTTGGTTTGTTCTTCTTTATCTAGTTCCTTGAAGTATGACATTAGGTTGTTAATTTATGATCTTTCTTTCTTTTTGATATAGGCATTTAAAGCTATGAACTTCTGTCTTTGGACTGCTTTTGCTTTATCTCAGAGAATTTGGAAGCTTTTGTTGTCTTTATCATTCAATTAAAAAAGTCTTTTGATTTCCTTCTTGATTTCATCATTAACCCAAGGATTGTTCGGCAGCAGGTTGTTTAATTTCCATGTATTTGTGTAGTTTTGAGAGTTCTCAGAATTAATTTCTAGTTTTATTCCACTGTGTCTGAGAATACACGTTATGAATTTAATTTTTCCGAATTGGCTGAGACTTGCTTTGTTGCCTGACATATGATTTATCTTGGAAAATGTCCCATGTACTGATGAGAAGAACGTATATTCTGTAGTTTTTAGGTAGAGTGTTCTGTGAATGTCTGTTAGGTCCATTTGTTCTAGAGTCTCATTTAAGTCTAGTGTTTCTTTGTTGGTCCTGGATTTCCTCCTTTTTATTTTAAAAATGAACATGGAAGAATAAAAACATATATTAATATCTGTGTGGTTTTTGCATAAATAAGTTCTGGGAATGAATACAAGTGATTGCAGGGAGAGGGCACTGGGTGGGATGCGCAGAGGTGGGGATGAGATTGCTCATTTGACACCCTTACACAACAGATGTATACTCATTATTTAAAAATATTGGCCTTCACTTTGGCCACACGATAGGGGGTGACTTCCAGAGACCTCTCCATACCTTTCTGAAATGCTAATTTGATTGCTCCTTAGCCATGAGACTTAAATTCATATCTGTTCATTTCAGCATTATTCATACACTCAACCCTCAGTCAAAAGAACTGTGAAAATTGTCTGAGTGAATTTAATGTCAGGGTCCAAGAAAAACCGGATAACACCCATGAAAATATTTAATTATATAAAAAAAATAATTTTTCTCACTTCAAAAGAAATAAATGTAAACAAACTCTGGGATTTATTATTTTTAATACCCCATTCATAGAAAATAAAAGGAAAATCTTAAAACTAATTAATAATGAGCTATAAATATGAATAAGCAATAAAAAAACATATAAAAATACTGAGCTTAGAAGTCATCACTAGCTTATCCTCAGCTCCACCTCAAATCCAACATACTGCAAGGTGTTGTCAACTTTACCTTCTAAATATCTTCTCCATTGTCATCACCTTAGTCCAAGCCACTATTTTCTTTCACTAAGATGAACACAAAATGGGCAAAGGACATGAATAAACATTTTTTAAAAGAAGACATAGAAATGGCCACTAGGTATATGAAAAAATGCCCAACATCACTAACACTCCATAATGACACATTGGCTGGGACTAATCCTCCAGTGCCTGTGCCATTGGTGGTTAAATATTTCAAACAATAATGAGCAGATTACCATAAGTTCAACAAAGGGGGAGGATATGTTCTGCTTCCTCTAACCACACAAATGATTGAGGCAGAGGTGGGTACTTTACCGAGGGCAGCCAAATCTAATCTGTTCGAGTGACCAGTGAGATAGCCTGAAGTAAAAACGCAGTCTAAATACTAGTAGCTGAGCCAGTCAGATTGCTTCTGTGGGGAAAACGAACTAAACATATGGAAAGGAGTTGAGGAATTGGTTACGGGCGCAGAAGATGAAACAGACCAGATGTTGATGGCACATCTCTGGGGCAGGGCTGCCTGGGCTGTGACAACTGATGGGTACCCAGAGCTCCCCTGCATCTGGGACAACCTTCAGTTCCACCCTGTGTGGCTCAACTCATTCTTGTTTGTTCTTTGTGGTTACTATGAGGCCTGGCTTCATGGCTTCATGGCTTGGATTCCTGCCGTAAGTATCTCTGCAATTGTCATTCCTACAAACTTCCCAGTGACTGAGGTAACCTAAGTGATTTCTTGTATCCAAAGGAGCTTAAGGAAAACACCTTTGAATAGAAGTTAGGTCATAGATATCGAGCTTTATAATTATTCTTAGTCTTTGATCCAGTAATTTCTCTCTGGTGTCCCAGTCTAAGATAATAATCCCAAAGTCAGAAAACCCATATGCACAAAGAAATTAATCTCAATTTTAGCTTAGTGCAAGAACTTGGATATGTGTGTCCAAATGTAAGAGAATGGTTAAAAAAAGAAAAGAATGAAGTTGCCTATATTAGATTAAAAATTTGTTTAAGAATTGTTTATGAATAGTTTTGTATTCACATTGAAATATTGTTCTATAATAGTCTTTATTTAAAAACTGGAAATAAATATATATTCATGTAGAAAATATTAATAAAGACATGACAAAATATGAATAGTGATTATCATTGGGTGATTTTTTTTTTTGCCCTGTATTTAAAAAATTTTTTATGAAATGTGTGTGTTTTTATAATGGGAAAATGCTTTAAGAAAATAAAAGCAGAATATAGTATGGCTTTTAGACAAAAATTAATCATCCTAAACTGACATTTAACTTCTTAGAGAAGAGGGAAGGGCAAAGGCTTCCATGCTAGTAGAAAACCAAAAGAAAAAGATCACAGACACTTGATGGACTCAGCCTCCACTGAATTCCTGGAGGAACCAGATGGGAGTCTGGTTTTCCAGAAGGCCTTTGGTAGCAAGGACAAAGAAGGGTTTGTTGTAGCTGAGAACACAATGAAAAACCTAAGCCCATAATGGCTGAGAAGGGCCCAGACACAGAGCTTATTAGGAAAAGCTCGTGCCATTTCAGATGGCAGCTCCAAATGGACAGACTCGTAACTTTTCCATGTGGAGCAGGAACCCATGGCACAGCATTACAACAAAACTCTAAGAATGACAGCAAGGAAAACCTAGAGCAGTTGATGAATTAATTAAACACATATTTATCGAGTGTTTATTATGTGCCTGGCACTGTTGGATGCCTTAGGGACAAAAATTCATGCCCTCATGGTGTACCCATTCCACCATGTGGGGTTGCAAGGTGGGGAGAGAGAAACAATAAATAAAAAGTAGCAGTAAATACAGCATGTTAGACACCTATGGAGAAAAATAAAACAGCAGAAGGAGTTAAGGAGTGTCTGTCAGCAGGCTCTTTGAGTTTCAACAAGGTGATAAGGAAAGGTGGTGCAAGGATACTTGAGTAAGGATGTGAAGAAGGTTGAGGGATAGAGCTTGAGAAAAGCATTTCAGGCCAAGGGAACAGCGTATGCAAAGGCCCTGGGGCAGGATTGTATCTGGCCTGGTCAAGGAATGCAAGGAGGTCAGTGTGGCTGGGAGCAGAGTACCCAAGGGGAGTGTAGTGAGAAGCAGAAGTAATGGGGGAGGTTTGAGGGTGGGGAGAATCAACAGGTTTGTCTAAGATTGATTTGGAGTCCCTATTATACATCAAAATGGAGGTATTATGTGGGCATCCAGATACTAAGTCTACAACTCAGGGGAGAGTGCAGGGCTGGTATGGCAGAGACCGCTAGATTCCTATCTGAAATTCACTCTCATCTTCTTCCTTAGTAATGGAACTCTGATATTTAGGTGGGTATATTGCTATCTGAAATAAAGACTATATTTTCCAGCCTTCCTTGCCACTAGGTGTGGCCATGTCACTCAATTCTGATCAATGAGATATAAATGGAAGTTTTGTGAAGAACAACTGGAAAGGCTCCTTTAAAGGGTATTGATATAGCTAGGAGGTGAAACCTTTTCTCTTCCTTCTTTTCTCCTATCTACAGTCTGGAATGTAGATGACATGGCTGGAGCTCCAGCAGCCATATTGAAATAATGAGATGCCCTTGAGGATGGAAGCCAAAGGCTAGGATAACAAAGCAGATAAAGAGAAGGTCTCTGAATTTCTGATGACTATCAAGGCACCATCCCAATCCTAGTTTGCCTTCCTTCAAATTTCTCATATATTATTAAGTAAAAATAAACTTTTATTTTGTTTAAGCAATTATTTGGATTTTTCCCCCCTGATATATGCAAACTAATCCCAAGGGCTATAACTGGATATATAGATTTGGGAGTCAGTATCATGCAGATGGTATTTAAAACAATGGGATTGGTGAGATTACCAAGTAGAGATCGTAGAAAGGAGAAGACCTGGAATCAACCAACATTTAAAAGTTAGACATAGATGGTAGGACCAAGAAAGTAGATTGAAAAGGAAGAGTGAAAGAGGTGGAAAACCAGGACAGTGTGGTGTCAACAGAGGCCAGGATTATTTCTGGAAGGAGGAAGGAGTGAACTATGTCAAATGGTACTCAGAAGTAAAGTAAGATGAGGACTGAGAATTGACCATTGGATTTGACAAGACGGAAGTCATTAATGAGCTTGATAAGAGCCATTTCAGGGTAGGTGCAGTGGTTCATGCCTGTAATCCCAGCACTTTGGGAGGCCAAGGTGGCAGAATCACTTGAGGCCAGGAGTTTGAGATCAGCTTGGATAACATAGCAAGATCCCATCTCTAGAAAAAATAAAAAAATTAGCCCGGCATGGTAGTGCAGCCCTGTAGTTCCAGCTACTCGGGAGGCTGAGGTGGGAAGACTGCTTGAGCCCAGGAGTTAGAGGCTGCAGTGAGCTATGATCCAGCCACTGCACTCCAGCCTGGGTGACACAGGAAGACCCTGTCTCTAAAACTAAATGAATAAAATATAAATAATTTAGAAAATTAAAAATTTATATTAAAAAGTTTTTTTTTAACAAGAGCCATTTCAGTAGAGTGATGAAGACAAGTCCTCATGGAGGTAAGTTAAAGAGAACTGGAGAAAAGAAAGTGGAGAAGGCGAACACCAGCATCTCCTCGGAGATGTTTCTTATGAAGGAGAGCAGAGAGGAGACAGCAGAGTTCAGGAAGCTCTTAGGATGGCCAATACTAAGGCATGTTTGCAAATTGATGGAAATGATTCAATCTGGAGGGAGAAACTAACAATGCAGGAAAAGGTGAATAATTGCAGGAATACAGTCCACGAGAAGGAAGACAAAATAGTCAGAATCCACAGCTCACCAGAAAGGTTGTTTCCAACAGACACTGAACTACGGGATAGCAGTTTTAGGGAAATGGAGGAGGCAAAATCCAAACTGTGTGAGGGTAAGGAGTAAAATATGGAACGAAAAATAACACAAGTCAAATGATGGTCCTCTCTGGGTGATACAAGACTTGGGGTGATTTTTTTCTGTGTTTCTTTATACATTTCTGTGACTTGCAAATTTTCTGGAAGGAATACTTATCAGTATCATAATTAGAAAAAAATGAAAAAAGGTAAAAGAAAGTGAAGCTGGCAGGTGTACTGATTTCTCTCTGTGTTAGAACAAGGCCCAGCCCTGGGAATAGAGGAAGTATAGCAAGAGTAGCAAAACACAAGTGACTCCAGCAGGAAGGCCTTGTCCATGATGTAACCATTCCTCCTTTTGTAATCTCTAGTCCCATATCTGTTGGGTATACTAATTCAATGTGTTCCAGATAAAGGAGGAAGTCCAGTCCAGCAGGCAAAAAAAACACAATAGCTAAAAAGGGCGGCTACGGTCATTGTAGTTGTTCAGTATTGTGGCTGGCTCAGGCGAGGGTTGGAAGTCTAGGTAGACAGACACTTCACACTACAGATATGTCCACCTGCAGGCAGTCGCCCTACTGGAGTCCAAGACCAGGACTGGTGGGGTCGGAGTGGCCTTGTAAGAACAAAGCTAAACCCTAGTAGGGCCCACCGTCGTCCTCTATTTATTATAACAGAGGCCTCACATTCATAAAGGGCCTCTAAGCTGGTTATTTCCATGTGAAGTTTCACATACATACAGAGATGCACTAAGAGGATTGAAAGAAGGTGACTCTCATCACGCAGCTCTGAACATGCCTCCCATTGCCAGATCATTCACACATTATGAATTAAGGTATTTATAATCCCACAATTACTTTAGGCACAACACAATTACATTGCATTATATTTTTGTTTGATTTAAAAGCACCAAGTTTTAAAAAAGAGATATTTAAAATATGCCACATTTAAAACTACCCTGTTTTAGCATTTCCTTATTTTTAAAAAAATTAATAGACTTTAATTTTCAGAGTAGTTTTAGATTTACAGAAAAACTGAGCAGATCATACAGGGTTCCCTTATCCTCCCCTCACCCCGCTCTGCCCCTGGAACAGTTTCCCCTATTATTCACATCTTGTATTAGTGTGGGACATACATTACAGTTGATGAAAAATTGACAAAGTCCCTAGTTTACATTAGGGTTCACTCTTTGTGTTGTACAGCTTTATGGGTTTTGACAAATGTGTGAGGTCATGTATCCATCATCACAGTGTCACACAGAGTAGTTCTGTCACTCTAAAGGTCCCCTGTGCTTTACCTGTACCTCCTCCTTCCAGCCCTTGGCAACCATTGATCTCTTCTGTCTCTATAGTTTTGCCTTTTCCAGAATATCATATAGTTGGAATCATAGTGTTATGTAGTCTTCCCAGATTGGCTTCTTTCACTTAGAAATACACATGTAAAGTTTCTCCATGTCTTCTTGTGGTTTGATAGCTCATTTCTTTTTTATCGCTAACTAATATAACATTGTCTGGATATAACAGTTTGTTTATCTCCTCACCTATTGAAATACATCTGGTTGCTAACAATTTTTGGCATTTGTGAATAAAGCTGCTACAAACATTCATGCTTAGGTTTGTGTGTGGCTATAAGTTTTCAACTCAATTGGGTAAATACCAAGGAGCATGACTAATGGATCATATGGTAAGATTATGTTTAGCTTTGCAAGAAACTGTCAAACTGTCTTCCAAAGTGGCTCCAATGCACCATTTTGCATTTCCACCAGCAAGGAATGAGAGTTCCTGTGGCTCTACATCCTTGCCAGCATTTGGTGTTGTCAGTGTTCTGAATTTTGGCCATTCTAATAGGTGTGTAGTGGTATCTTACTGTTGCTTTAATTTGCAATTCTCTAATGACATATAATGTGGAGCATCCTTTTGTATGCATATTTGCCATCTGTACATCTTCCTTGGGGAGGTTTCTGTTCAGATCTTTGTCACCTTTTTAATGGAGTTGTTTGTTTTCTTACTGTTGAGTTTTAAGAGTTCTTTGCATATTTTGGACACAAGGCCTTTATCAGATATGTGTTTTGCAAATATTTTCTCTTGGTCTGTGTCTTATCTTTTCATTTGCTTAACATTTATTTAAAATATTGAGAGCCTCAAAAATTGCAAGTGCCTCAGGCTTCCCTCGACCTCTGAGGAAGCAGTGATGAGGTAGGTGTTGCAGCTAAGAATTTCTGGACCCATTCAGCCATGAGACACCTGTGGCTCTTACCCACGGGGAATAAAGAAGAAAAAAGAAATAGTAATATCATCCTACCATATGCCAAGCACAAGGCATTTTGCATACATTATTTCCCAGCTACCTTAAGAAGTAGATCATATCATTTTGGTAGGAAGAAACCCATCAGACCTCTTGAGTATCAAACAAGTTAAACAAACTGATCAAGCTCTCACATCTATGATGTGGCAGAATTGGGACTCAACTCCATGACACCCCCTGGCCAAATATAAGGCTAACCTGTATCAGGGCAAGTCCCACAAGTGATGGACAACAGTGCAAACCACTGCATCCAGAGGGTGCTGAAGCTGGGCTCACCCCAAGCCAGCGTTGAGATCAAAGGGGCTCTGCCTGCAGGCAAAAGAACTGCTCTCATTAAGACGGATCCAGAGGGTCTGTTTGGTTTGAAGCAGGATCTCAGTTAATAGCTGGGGATATAGGGAATGGAGCCTGATCCTTGAGGGAGAAGAAACAGGCAAAAATTACGCAGGGTATCAGGGCTCTAGACAAGCAGGCTGAGGCCCAGGCACAAAGCTGCAAACAGAGCAAGAATGAAGAAAGCCCAGTCACACAGCTGTGCCAGCAGCATAGTGGGAGTTCAAGAGCCTGTGGCTGAGGGGTGAGGGAGGCTGAGTTCACCACGGGATCCCCAGCTCAAGAGAGCAAGGCCCACTCCTGCGCTGCTGGTTGGTGGGTCTGAGTCTGTCTTGACAAGCTGAGGGTCTGCACGTGATTAAGGTTACAAGTTAAACATCCTCAGAACCTGCCATTGAAGGGAACAGTAAGAAAGCTTCAAGGAAAGCAGAGACCCCCAAGCAGGGACTCACACTGTAGGCCAGGACTTGCAGGAAAAAACTGAGAGCCCATTATCGGAAATGAGGACCAAGGTCAGAGCTATTTGATGTTCTCAGTACTGAGCTGGGGATCCTGAAACTCCCCTGACATGAGGACCCATCCCAGAGGTGAGCTCAGGGCTTAGTTCAAAGGTGGGGCCAGGTGGGCCTACGTACAGACACAAGGGTGTAGTCGAGATAGAGCCCACCTGTAGGAGACAGGCAGCTGGGACTCTAAGGGGAAGATGACTTGGTCAATAGACTCTGCAGACCAATTAAAGTCTACAAACTGAGACCCTAAACTCCTTTAAGACTCAGGTACGCTGTGCACAATGCAATAGAAATGTTCCTGAAAAGCAATATGTAACTGAATTTTTGTAAATTGATACTGTAAGTGATCTAGAGGAGTCTGATATTTAAAGGAAATTCTTAGTATTTTTGTAAATCTGATTTCAGTCCATTAGTTTCTTAAATAGAGCATTCCTTTAATTTGAATTCCCTCTTTCAGAGAGTGAGATATATATCCTCTATTTCAAAGAAAGTAATAGATGCTACTAGTACATCTTGATTTAAACAAGGTTTAAAATTTGTTCTTTACAATATATTTATTAAACTAAAAAATATGGTCTGAATCTGTAGTTTCCACATCTGACTATACACAGAATTAGACTGGGAGTTTTAAAGAATACAGATTCCTGGGCCCAACCATTGGACCTTCTGATTCAATGTGAAACATAGGAAGATGCCAGGTGCTCCCCAATGGGAACATGTGGCTCAGAATCCTTTGTGCATCCATAGAGATTGATCCTTTGTGCATCCAGAGATGACCTTGGGGCTGCCCTCTCAGGTCCTCCCTCCCCCGGTGCCCATGAGAGGAAAGAGATTCCGGCTGGCACTGAGCACAGTGATCCCATCATGGGGGCTCTGGCCAAATGTGGGGGCATCTCCAGAGCCAAGGGGTGGCAACTGCTCTCCAGCGAGTGAAAACAGACCCTAGTCACAGTGAGACCCTCAGCTGCAGGGTCAGGCCTGCAGGTACAAGGCAGGGTGTGTCACTGTCCCCAGGGGCCTGTGACGGTCATCTATAATTCTAGCAGTGGGGCTTTATATCCACTTATATCACACATAAAAATTATTAGGAGGAAAGGGAATACGGTCTTGGGTGGTAAACAGAATAACATCTTTCTCAATGATGTCCACGTCCTACTCCCTGAAACTGTAAATATGTTAGGTTGCACAAAAAAGACACATGATTGCTAATCTACTGACTGATGGGGAAATTATCCTGGATTATCTTAAAAGTTGAATAGGGAGGCAGGAGAGAGAGAGAGAGAGATGGCATGAGAAGGACTCAGGTCCACATTGCTAGAGAAATGGGGTCAAGGGGCAAGGGAGTGGGCAGCCTCTAGAAGCTGGAAAAGGTAAGAAACAGAGTCTACTCTAGAACCACCAAAGAGAAACACGTCACTGCTGACACCTTGACTCTAGCCCAGTGAGACTCACATTAGACTTTTGGCCTCTAGAACTGTGAGATAATAAATCTGTGTTGTTTTTAAGCCTCTTAATTTGTGGTAATTTTTTTTGCAGCAGAAATACGAAACTAAAACAGCACCGATGACCAAGTTCTTACATTTTTTTTTTCCTTTAGAATACAAGAAGAGGAAAGTAAAACTTAAAATCCGACATTCTTCTCCTTTGTATTGCAAGGCCCTGCACGTCCTCCCCAATATTTTACTTTTCTTCTCCTTGAAGAGACAAAGAAGATTCTATATCGGAGGTGACCGGGCTCATTTATTAAGTCAAGTTTTTAGCACAGTATGATAGGAATGAGGTACGATCCAGGATCCGTATTTTTAAAATCTTCCCAGGAGTCTCTAATATGCCGCCAGGTTTGCAAACCACCGCTCTACAATTTAAATTCTAACCCACATAATTACGAGGTGGCTGCATGCCTAGACAATGAGTACTGGCGGGTTATCATTAACCTGGGAGGACATAATAGATGCGGTGTCCACAGAGCTTGGGCCTGGTGACGGCACATTTCATCTGCGATCTGCCGCACGGAATGGCCAGCATGCTCATTAAATGTGAATGTGAGGCCAAAATGGAAACCAGGTGGAGGAGGGCATTTTAATTAATTAATGAGGGTTGTTAGGATGGAGGGCTTAGTGATTCAAAGGACAGGTGACAGCAGGCTGAGGAGGTGTTACAGGCATTGCTGGGAAGTGAGTGCAGTTCAGTGAAGGCAAATGCAGAATGGTGCACCACCTGTAAAAGGGAAGGAAATAGCACAATAACAGGCAGGGCTGGGGAAGACTGCAAAATTAGAAAAGGATCCAGGGACAAGGCCGACCACAGAGTAGGGTGCAGGCTGGGTGATGTCAGGGGTGCTGAGAGCACAGGAGGGCCACAAGGCCTCGTTCACATTGGCCCTGAAATTTAGACTTCTGACATCGTTTGGTATCTGATAAAGGTGTTTGTTCACTTAAATATGCAAAGCACACCGTGATTTTATCATCCCATTTTTGCAGCTTTTCCTTTTTTAACGTACTGGGAGCCTCAAAAAATGAGGCTGAGTGGACTAGATGTCTCAACTTCAAGAGTCTGTGGTGAATCACAAGACCCAATCATTCCTGCAGTTTATGAAGCAAGCGTAAGTGTACAGACACAGGATATTTTTGGAAAGAAACACTAAGAACAGTGAGGGTCTCTAGAGAGCAGGGCTGGGGGAATTGGAATCCCAGAGAGGAAAAGAGATCTGCTTTGTTTTTCCCTAAATAAAGTTTCTTTAAAAGTTTCAGAAAATGTTTTGTAGAGACAGGATCTTGCTATATTGCCCAGGCTGGTCTCAAACTCCTGGGCTCAAGCAATCCTCCTGCCTTGGCCTCCCAGAGTGCTGGGATTACGGGCATGAGCCACCCACTCGGCCCCCTAAATAAAGCTTTAATAAAATACTTCTTGTTTTCCTTCTCCCACCCCACCTCCAGAGTTATGCATGCATTTAATCTAAAATGTCAACTAGTTCTCCAAGGCTTGTCATAAGAACAGCAGTCTCATAACCCCTCCTCCCCATTTTGCACACTTTAACCTCTTTTAGATGATTCTTTTGGTAGTGACTCCAGGTCTCTAGATTAACATGCTTGAAATGCTATTCCTTGATTTTTTCACTTGAAGCCATTATCTGATGTTTCCTCAGGATACAAGATTAGGATTTGGTGTCTTTCCTTCTGCAGCCCCAAGGGACATACTTATCCTGCCCCATTCTCCATCCTTCCCATGGAGTTATGCTGCAATGTTAGTTAGCTGAATATTCAGTGTTTGTTACTGTGACTATAAAACATGAGTCACAGCTGAGCCATATAGTAAACTATGACCACCTTTTCTTTCCTGCACATCTTTCTATTGTTTTGGGAGCTACAAACCGTCTTGGTTTTTGTTGGCTTCCTTTTCTATGTACAGTATTTACATTTGCCATTTGTCTATGTCTGCTCTCAAGACATTCGGAACATTCGGGTATTTTAATAGTTTCACCAATCTCCTTCAAAATCTCTCCCAGTGCCTTCCAGCATGCTCCAACCTGCACACGACACACAGCTCTCATCTTGGGATCTCCCTTCACCATCACCCCAGGGATTCTCTTGCCTGCTTCCTGGGGTAACATTGATATCCTCTTTCTTAGTTTGTGCTATCATCATTTGGAAACACGTTTAGGAACATTTTGAGGCAGGGGCATGGGATATAAATATTTGAGAATGTGTATGTCAGAAAATGTTTTTAATCTACCCTGACACTTGATGAATGGTTTGGACTTGGCATATAAAATTCTAACGTGGAGACAATTTTCCTTGAGTTTTGAAAGCCATCGCCATCTGGTCTCCACGGTGGCTGTTGAGAAGTCTGAAGCCATTCTGACTTGTCATCCTTTATGTAGGACTTGTTTTCTCCTCTTCTTTGTCCTCACTGTTCTGAGATTTCACACTGGCATGCCTTGGTGTGGGTCTATTCTCAATTCTTGTGCTGGCATTTGGTGGCTCTTTCATTCTAAAAATGCATGCTTGTTAGTTGTGGAAAATATTTTTGAATTATTTCTTTAATGACTTCCTCTCCTCTGGTTTCTCTGTTCTCTTTTTGGAACACCTATTTGCATCTATTAGACTTTCTGTTCTGGCCCGCTAATTTTCTTATCTTTCCTGTGTGCATTTTCTTTCTCTTTTGCTCTAACTTCAGGGAGATTTGCTCTTCTTTATTTTATAACTCTTCTATTGAATTGTTAATTTTTATTATCATATTTCTAATTTCCAAGAGGTCTTGTGAGTTCTCTGAATGCTCCTTTTTCTAATGTCGTATTCTTATTTGATGGTCATATATCTTACCTCTGAGGACATTAATCAGAGGGTTTTTGACATTTTTTTCAACCTGCACAGTCTCTGTTTCCTTGAAGATGCTTTTGCCTACTCATTTTTGTCTCTATATTTCATGTGAGAGGCTTTCCTCAGGGTCAGGTTAAACCTTCTCTGCTCATATTTAAGAACAGGGCTAAAAAGCTAATTGGAGGTGCTGAACCTACAGGGCCTTAGTGACTGGAGTACTAAGTGCTCTGGCTGGGCTGTTTGGTTGGAGGGACCCCACAGTAGTGCCTTTACGTTTTTCCTCTTGGGGAGATCACATTCCCCAGACAGGACTCCCCCAGGCTTGTGCCCAAAGGATTTGATTCTGGCTGCCAGCACTGTGGGAGCCCCCTGGGAAAGAGCGGTGGGTTTCAGTGTCTGTCCACTTAATCCCCTGGTTTCTAGTGCAGCCAGAGAGGGGAGGGGGCTGGGTGTTGAACTGCTTCCTAAATAGACTTTGAACCACTTCTGGTTTTAGCGTGCTCCACCTCATTTCCAGAGCTACCTGTTGCTGCCAGTTCCTAAGCCTTTGTGGGATTCTGGTTGGTTTCTCAAATTTCCTCATTGCTGACTTGGGATTCAGTCTTCCACACTTCTTACTTTCCAGCTTTCAAAATTTTCTTGCTACAGGGAGTTAAAAAAAAAGTTGTCACTATTATTCCTTTCCTTTTCCCAGAAGAGAGAAAAAGAAGGGAGGGGTGTGTGTGTGTGAGTGTGTGTGTGTGTGTGTGTGTGTGTGTGTTCTATCTTCCATCTTTACCCGGAAGTGGGGAGATTTACTTTTCACTGTTTACTTATTTCTGCTGTTTTAATTTTTAATCAATATTGAGCTATTAATTGTTAACTACCATGAATTATTTCACTTTTTAAGTTAAGACAATCTAGTTGATTTTTTTTCAAAGCAGCTATAAGCGTATGGCACGTAAGAACAGTGGAATAACGATCAGCCTTTAATGCTTTGAGTGCTTCCCAGATGCTGATCTCCGGAGCAGCTGCGTGTACGTGCATGTGTGTTTACAAAGGAGACAGCTGCAGCCGACCTGGGCAAGGTAGGATGCCCACACATGATGACACAAGACCAACAGAAAATAATACACCTATAAGCAGGAAACGAAGTAGGTCACAATGAATCATCCATCGTCAGTTGTGTGAAATTTCTCTCATCATTGTTACCTTGGCCCAGAGAAGAATTTTCAGTTCAGCTGGACAGGAGTCCATTCATAATGGACCCATTCCCCATTCATAATGAATTTTCTGAAGCGGTTATCTCCACATTTTTTGATTGTACACCCTTATAAGAAAAACATTTTAAGCACACCCTCAAATATGTAAATTTATTTGTTTGCAAATTATACATGTCATATTAATGCAGTATTAATACACACAAATAGAGATTAAAAGAATGTAATAGAAAATAAATGAAATGAGAAGTTCTAATATTTTCCTTCGGTACCCCAATGGGTCATCTTGCACACCATGAAATTCCCCACCACGATGAGTGTCAGAACACCTAGGATTATTTTTCAAAAGACTCCTACCCAAGGCCTAGAGCGGTGGCTCACGCCTGTAATCCTAGCACTCTGGGAGGCTGAGGCGAGAGGGTTGCTTGAGCTCAGGAGTTCGAGACCAGCCTGAGCAAGAGCAAGATCCCGTCTCTATTAAAAATAGAAAAATTAGCTGGTTGTTGTGGCACATGCCTGTAGTCCCAGCTACTCAGGAAGCTGAGGCAGGAGGATCGCTTGAGCCCAGGAGTTTGAGGTTGCAGTGAGCTATGATGATGCCACTGCACTCCACTTGGGGTGACAGAGTGAGACTCTGTTTCAAAAAAAAAAAAAAAAAAAGACTCCTACCCAGACCCTACCCAGGCATCTGACTCAGAACTAAGGGTGGGGGCCCTGACTAGGATATTTTGGAAAAGATTCTCTGCTGATTCCCATGTGCACCTCTGCTTTAAAAACACAGTTCTAAAGATTTAAGAATTAGAGCCCTTAAAAAACTGCAAATAGTAGTCAAATGGCTACTGAGTGCAAAGAGTAGACAATTAACACTGGGAAATGTATAGTTAAATTAAAGGCCTGAATCATCCTGTACCCCCCAAAACTTTGTCTCCTTCTTCCCTAAACTCCGTATTTTCCTTCCTGTCTCTGTCCTTTCCTCTCAGTTTTTAATATAACTTTAACTTTACTATTATAAACAATACATATTCGTTGTAGAAAATATAGGTAAGCAAAAAGAAGAAAATAAAAACTAAGCTATAATCCTACCATTCTAAGATAATTAAGATTTTTATTCATGGCCTTCAAGATATTCATACAAACATATATTTAAAAGGGGGAATCATACATGCTATTTGTAACCTGACATTTTTTTCACTCTGTAGTTATATTTTTCTCCATGACAATAGAATGTAAGCTGCGACAGGGCCAGGAACAGTGGTGAGAGCTGATCTGTAATCAAAGAGCAGGTGGTGACACCAGACGTCCTCCCAACCTGAGTCCGGCTGAACTGCGACCCCCTCCCTAAGACTCTCTTCCCTCCACCTTCTAATCTTCCCTCACTTCCTGTCTCTTCCTCTGTTTGCTTTCTCCATGCTCTTTCTCTTTCTCTTTTCTTTCACCTTCTACCCACATTTCTCTCCACTAAAGCACCCGAGGCCTCCAGGACAAGGGTTAATATTTGACAGAATCAAACTTCCTGCTAATTTGACAAGGGGTGCATGACCCGGGAGCTGAAGAAACAGCTGCACCCTCCTCTGCAGCGGGGATTTTCTGAGCAAGCCCGGGCAAGGGCCCTCTGTTCTTGATGACGAGCTGTTATTTCCACTTGGGAGCCCACATTAAAGTTGCTTATTTGCCTTAGAAGCGAGGTCTAGCCAGAGGCAGCCGGGGAACCCAGGTCGTCAGAGAAAAGCCATTGCAGGGAAATTGTGTTTCTGGAATTGAAATCAAGGGAGATAGAACTCCCTCGATAGCTGACACAAGGCGAGGGCTGAGAAGGAGGCAGGCATGAAGATCCAGGACAAACCAGCTGTGGTGCTTCCCCATTGGGGTCATAAAACCAGTCACAGAAAACCAGTTCCTCTTGCTCTAGGTGGCAAGAGCCTTCTGCATGCTGGTTACCTCAACCTGCTGACAGAGGCATTTCCACCGGTAGTTATTAATACTAAGCCGTTGGTAGCGAGGAAAGTTTCTGAACTTTGAAAACTTTTTGGGGCTGCTGTGAAAGAAAGTGAGCACTTTCCACCACGCTACAGCCAAATTGTTGTTTTCCAGAGGCTGTGGGAAATTATTGTTTTCATTAAATGCAAATCACTGCCCCCAAACCAACGATATTCTTGGGGATGAAACTGTCATTGGCTTTATTAACTATGAGAGTCTACATTAGCCAGCTCTCTAAAGGCACTCTGCTGCAGAAGATTCTGGAAAATGAGCAGAAAGTGACTCATTCTTCACTGTCACCCCCAACCACAAAATGCCCCCTGCAGCAAAACACCCCCCGCAGGAGTGGCAGCTTACCAGTTATCCTTGGAGTGGGGGTGTAGCACGTGGGCCATGTAGATGCTTCGGGGGACAGTAATTAAGTGCTTCAACAGGGGTGTTAGTCACAGTGGGTGGGACCCTCCCTGTCATCCTGCAGGAGCAGCAGCCAGAGAAGCTGGTGATAGCTGAAAAGCGGGAGGGGCCCCTACACAACCCCTCCCTTTTCCCAGCAGCTGCTACTTAATAAGCAGCACTTAGCATGTGTACAAGGTCAGAAAGGAGGGGAGAAATAGCGAAAAATAATTTCACATAAAAATGTCCAGAAAGGGCTGGGAGCAGTGGCTCACGCCTGTAATCCTAGCACTCTGGGAGGCCGAGGCGGGTGGATCGCTCGAGGTCAGGAGTTCGAGACCAACCTGAGCAAGAGCGAGACCCCATCTCTACTAAAAATAGAAAGAAATGATCTGGACAGCTAAAAATATATACAGAAAAAAAAAAATTAGCCGGGCATGGTGGCGCATGCCTGTAGTCCCAGCTACTCGGGAGGCTGAGGCAGGAGGATCGCTTGAGCCCAGGAGTGTGAGGTTGCTGTGAGCTAGGCTGACGCCACGGCACTCACTCTAGCCCGGGCAACACAGTGAGACTCTGTCTAAAAAAAAAAAAAAAAAAAAAAAAAAATGTCCAGAAAGGATCTCTTAAGGAAGAGCATCTGTGGCCTATAGCAGAGTTGAAACTTAAAAAAAAAAATTGTGTGAGAAAGACTGGAAAATTCTCCCCTCCTCCCAGAGAAACAAATCTCTACTTGTAGTGGCACCTGAAGTTCCACCATTAGTGACTCATTCCTTTGTACATTGCAGGTGATCTGGCATTTAAGAGGCCTATATCAAAACACAAATACTTATGAAGGCAGCCAGTGATTTTCACTAGTATCAGAATCCTTGAAGTGACTTTCAGATACAGACTCCTGGCACACACGCATACTCCATTCCCCAGCCCTGATGGGACCCGGGTGTAGTTAACTTTAATTCCTACTTTTGCAGGGTAGGAAATGATTTCCACGGTGGCCATGGTTTGGCTGCCTCAATGAGAACCAACTTATATATTTAAGGCTGAAAGCAATGAAAAACTGGGAATAGCAGTTTTTAAGAATTTTGACACATCAAGGGGACGTCTATACAGGGCTCACCATTGTCACTTTCCTCCACTGAATCCATGGCCCCCTCCCATATCTTGTCACTTTCTTTCCTCCCTACTTTCTCTACAATTACATTCCCTTTCTCCTCCTTCTTCTCCCCTTCAAGAGGCAGACATATTAGGAATGTGATTTGTATTTTTTTGATACTTACTGAATCGTTTTGTGCTTTCTTTACACAACATAGGTTTAATATTTTACTTGAGGATGCAGTCATTTCAGAGTGTTGGCCTTTTTCACTCAATGGGCCAGTGGCTATGACAGGGAAAAAAGGTTGTTACCTCTGTCTCATGGTGTTAAGTGAAGGAATCATTTATTAGGGGCTACGGGCCAGGGGCTGTCTAGAGGTGTCAGAGAGAAATAAGGGGTGAGTTGGGAGTTTGGAAAAACAAGATCAAGGACAAGATTCCTCTACCTCCTGGTCTGGCAAGAGAACAAGGTGAAAGTCCGCCCTGACCTGCCAGCCCTGGTCAGCAATGCACCACAAGGGAAGCAGCGCCGGAGACCCCCCAGGGGTCTTATGCCCCTACTTATGCCCTCCTGAGATTTGCCCAGGTGGGGATGGTATGTGCAGCCCACACCTATCCTATAGGGTTGGGACAATGCACAATGTCCTCTCTCCTACCGGCTGGCCTCCTTTTCCCCACCTCAACACACAGGAGAAATCCAATGAAAATTAACACTAAGGACCCCACAAAGGGTAAAGAAGCTACTACAGGGCCAAGAAAGCAGAGAGTGTGGAGAGAAAGAGGAGGAAAGCCCTTCCAGCTTCTCTGGGTGTTTGGGAGTAGTTTAGGGGACAAAGTTACTGTATTTTCAAGCCTCAGCTGGCCAAGCCCTCTTCTCCCCCGGGGTGGGATGTCTCCATGAGCTACCTACCCAACAGGCAGCCTGTCCCACCTCCCAGCTCTGCTCAGCTGCTCAGCACTCCATTCGGCGGAGAAGGGGCAACACATGATGAACACACTGCCCGGGCCACTTGCTTCCCTGAACCAAGAAGCACAAGTCTGCTGGCCCTAGACCATTTCTGGAGACCAGCATGTGACAGAGCCACAGTGTCCGGTCACTCTGGCAGTTATCTACAGTTCCTCCTTTTTTCTTTCCCTTCTCTTACCTCATAAACAATGACCGTTGAAGGTCCCCCTATCTACAGATTCTGATGCCAAGATTAGCTTTGCTCAAGAGGAAATCCTCATTCTCCAAAACAGTGGCCAAAATGTTTTATTTTATGGGTAGGAACTTTACTTTCTCTCATATGAAATGTTTAATATATCTTCACCATGCCTATTTCTGCTCTGTGTAGTTATAGTTAGTAGCAAAATTGATGTTACCCAAGAAATAGACAAGGAACTTCTTGATAAAGGAGGAACTAACCAAGCATTTGGAAGCAGAGGCCCCAAGAAGAGCTTTGCTCTGTACTTGATTCCTTCTCAAATTTGTATGATCCCCACCCCTTAAAAAAGAACAATAAGAACAACAAAATCAACTAATTGTGCAACTCAATTTCCCAGCTGCCATAAGAACTTTTGTGTTCACTGTCTCACCCTCGCCACACACACAATTTTTAATAACAAAAGAAAACAAACATAGCCACCCATTGTATTAAGCAGTGAGCCAGCCGTATGCCTGACTCTTACTTCCCAAGACAGGAAAAGTTCCCACTTGTATAAATGGCAGGTAGCAACCCTGACAGCTTTCTCTTCTGTAAGTTAATGTCTAAAAATTAGAATTTCAAGACAGTGGAGGAAAATAGGGATATTACAATATATAATATGGATGCAACCATGTAGTCTCATGGGAAAAAAACAGCACAAAACCCAGATGAAGCAAAGATTTGAATGTAAAAGTAAAATATTTTAGCAGAAAATTACTAGAGGAAAGAAAAAAAAGGGGTTAAAATTTTTGGCAGTTTTTGGAGTAAGGAAGACCTTTCTAAGTATTACAAAAAAAACAAAAAGCCATATAAGGAAAGTCTGATAGATTCAACTATATGAAAAATTTTTTTAACTGCTTGGGAAAAACCACCAGAAACAAAGCCAAGAGATAAATGACAAAATGGAAAAAAAATGTGTTTGCAACTCTTATCACAAAAGGGTAATTTCCTTCAGATAAGAAGAACTCCTAAAATTTAATACTGTAAGAAAAAGACCAAAAACCCCAAAGAAAAAAAATGGGAAAAGGATACAAGCAGACAGTTTATAAAAAAAGAAATAGATATGGCTCATAAACATATAAGAAGTTGTACCTCGCTCTTGATTTTAAAAAAGGAAATTTACACTGATATATCATTCTTTGCCTATCAGATTGACAAACAGCGAAAAGTCCGATAACATACTTTGATAACTCCAGCCTGCTGAGGCAAGGCTGTGAGGAAACAGCATCTTACCCACTGCTAGTGAGAGTGTAAATTGGTACAATCTCAACAGAAGACAATTCTTTTATCTTCCAAATGTACATAACTTTGATTCACAATTCTTGTAGGAATTTATCCTACAGACATACCCATGTGTATGAAAAGAGGAAGTACGTACAAAGTCATTTGTAACTGCTCTGTTTATTTTTAAATGAATTATTGTGTAACTGTAACAGAGAATAAAAAAGTTCTGCATGTGCTAATGTAGAAAGGTCTCCAAGATGTTTTGTTAAGTGAAGAAAAGCGAGGTCAGAGTGATGCTTTTGTGTGTGCATGTGTCTGTGCACACATATGTGCATATGTGTTTAGAAAGATTCTAAATATTTATTTATATATTGTATAAATATTCTGGAAGTATATCAAAAAAAAAAAAACCAATAGGTTTTGTCGAGAAAAGGAAATTGGATTGCTAACTAACATGTAGAACCATGGCTCTGCATTTTGAACCATGCAAATGTATTAAATTCCCACAAATAAAATAGAATATTATAATGAAGAATAAATAAAGAGGCAATAATACATGAGCTTGAGTGAGCTTCAAGAAGGATGAATAGGATGGTGAATTGTATGTTATGTGAAGTTCACCTCAATTTAACAACGACAAAGAGGATGAGCAGGATTCCAACAGGGAACTAAAGACCAAGCCTGTTCTTCCTCCAGTGCAACTCTCCAAGGGCATGGCACTCCCAACAACGTGCTGATAAAGGTTTAACAACTGACTCTCCCCACCCCCATAAAGAGCACTGGTTTGGATCACTTGCCAATTTCTGTGGTGTAAATATTCCCACCACTGAACATGGAATTGGGACAAGATGTATACAATTGGCTCTTGTGAGCCAGGAACCCAGGACACAACCTGCATCTACCCAGTTACTGAAACCAGAACTCTTTCCTGTCCTCTCTCCTCACTACCCAATGTCTCCTCAACAGCCATTCCACTCCTCCCACATTGAGTTAGAAGCCTCATAGTTTGTAAATGGATCCTATCCCCAGGGGGTGGTTCCTGATTTGTCTAACCCAACATATATGCTGCCACCCATTTGTGTGCAAAAATATTTATCCCTTGGGACATATGGGTGGATCCTGAGCCATCTGGAGCCCTAAGGTGTTTAATTTGAGCCATTCCACTCTAGCAGCTGTACAAATACTATTATTTATCAAAAAGGTTGAAAGGCCCCAAGAGAATCATAGCCATCCATTCTCCTCACTGGTGACCAACTCAAGACCTTAGCCCTAAGTCTATTAGTGCATGCTACTCCCCACAGAGATTAGCCCAAATATGGACTCATGATCCAATTCAGGCCAATGAGATGTGAGAGGAGGTTTGCTGGAGGCATCTGAAAAGTTTCCCACTCTTCAGAGAGAGGCACAGGAAGAGATGGTTTCTCTCTTCCCTATATAGGAGGTGAGGCCCAGGACTGCTGCCACAGTCTTGCCATCTTGTCGGGCAGCCTGAACATGCATCCTTTAAAGGAGGGAGGGCCAAGGAGATGTCTGGAGCCAACGCACTCCAGCCTGTTTCTGGACTTCCTGTGCTGTAAGCCAATACATTTCTTTATTGTTTAAGGCAGTTTGATTTAGATTTTCTCTTTCTTGCTGTTGAATACATCTTAAACAACATAGTTTTAACCCTCTTGTGCTGCTGGTTTCTGTGTCAACATGGCTAGGCTACAGTACCAAACACCTAGGTGTTACTGTAAAGATTTGTAAGTGTGATTGACATCTCCTTAAAATGACTTCAAGTAAAGGAGACTATCTTTGATAATTGGATGGGCTTCATCCAAACAATCGAAAGATCTTAGGAGAAAAACTGAAGTCTCCTTGAGTAAAAAGAAATTCTACCTATGGACTGCAGCACTAGCTCTTGCCCAACAGTTTCTTGGCCTGTCCTACAGATTTCAGACTTGCCTAGCCAGTCCCCACAATCACAGAAGCCAACTCCTATAATAAATCAATCTCTCTCTCTTCTCTCTCTCTTATTCTGTGTGTGTGTGTGTGTGTGTATTTGTACAGGCTCTGTTTCTCTGGTAGAACCCTGACTGACATACCCCTTCTTTCCTTTATAATACTTATCTCAATTTGGGATTACATACTTTGCATATATTTATGTATTTGCCAATATTCCTAGTTAGACTATAGGCTTTATGCACATTTGTAATGCCTAAAGTAGAATTGCTGGTCAAAGGTATGCACATTTGGAAGACGAAAAATATCATTAGATTTACCATCTTTAGAGGCTGTACCAATTTATACTCTTACTAAACTATAGGCTTTATGTCACTTGTATTACAATGTGTTCTTAGCACATAGTAGGTATTCAATAAATATGAACAGATACAATTCTAGAAGGAGAAACATAAATTAAGGCAGAAAGATAGGAAGGTATGTTAGATTGGGGAGTTCTTTGTTTGACCAAATCACTTTTTCTTTTAGTTCTCCTTTCCTCTGAAGGTGACTTGAAAATTTGGAGTAATTCACCCATCTAGTACTTAGCAGAAGCAGCAGGCAGGACTCTGAGTTTGGGGTTAGGCCTGAGTTTGAACACAAGCTCTGTAACACTCAGCTTTATGACCTTTGGCAGATGCCTTAGCCGCTGTAATCCATTTCCACATCTTTGAAATGAAGGTGGTGACCTTCCAGACTGGAGTGAAGGTCAGGAGATAAATGTATAAAGTACCTGGTCCATTGTGCAGCCTCGATGTGGGGGTTATAATAAGGTCCTTCCCCAAAATTTGGGAATAGAAGCAACAATGCTCTTTAACAGCCAAGCAGGAAATTGAGCACATAAAGCATCTAAACAGAGATGAAAGATGACGATGAAATGACCAGCAGGACACCAACCCGGCTAAAGTTGGCAAAATACATAAAGGAAGATATGGCAACTAGAAGGCATTGGTCAGATACAAAGCCCCGAAAAAGCACACTCAGAGGCAAACTGAGGCTGTGCCTCTGAAGCCGTGTCCCAACAGGCCCCAAAATTCAGTCTAAAAGGTCATTCTAATCATGCAAACATATCCATCTGTCTGTTCAAACTTAATGCTGCTCCACTTTTGAATCACACAAACAGTTCTTTTTGTTTGTCAGTGTTCAGATTCCACACTGACCAAGACCTTTCTGATAGTTTGGGTTCCTCTCTGGCCTGTCCACAGGGAATCTTCGCTGGTCAGGCCCTCCTGGCCAGCCAGCCCTCCCCAAACCAGCATCCCACCCAAACCCCTGTGTTCTCTTTCATTCTAGAGGATAGGCATGACGACATCATCCAGATGGGGAGGAAACAGCAATCACATTTTTGTCTAATTTACAGCTCTAATTAGGGGAGATAAGAAAAATAGAGCCTGAGAAGAAATTGTCCAAGAATTGGAAAATTGTCAGAGCACCCACGACACTTTGGAGAAGGCACCCTTGTGAACTTCGCCTTTGCAGCTAAACTGATCTCACACCAACTCTGCTAGGAAGACAGGGCAAGCACTTGATGCCATATTCCTTTATTGATTCATACCCTGCTTGTTCTTTAAAAGACTTAGGTCAAGCAGGCATTAAAGGCCATCCTCCTTGACTAGTGATAAAACTGGAGGGGTGAAAGGAAGAGGTCTGTACAGGATCACATCGTTTTTAATACAGAAGTCCAGAGACCAAACTGTGGCTTTTTCAGTCCAATGACAAAGCTCTTGCCAAAGAACCAAACTGAAGAGGAGAAAGGAAGGACACATGTTCTAAATAGAATGCTGACTCCAAGAGGCTTGAGGATGGTCTTAGATTAGGACTGGAGCTCTGTGATCTGTAATTCAGTTTTTATGTTTTTGTAATTTCCTTATTTTAATCTTTTGAATTCTTTTAGGTTTTTTATTTATTATAAAAGAAGACGACTTTTGAGTCCAACCATAGCAGTAGCTTATATTGAACTAGCCCTCCCACTGAAAATAACAGATGGACTAAACACGTAACACAACCACGTAAAGGCACTGGAGAGCCACCAATGCAGATGCTTCCTGAGAGAAGGTAGGCCTAAAAAGCAAACTCCATGTTCCCCCTGTCCCAATTCACAAGACAGGGAAATAGACTCAGTGATAGGTCCATTGGGCTGAAGAGACAGATTACAGTTCAAAGCTGCTGAAGTCGCTGGGACTTGGTGGTGAAATCCCAAAAAGGAGAGAATTGCAGAGAAATGAACCCAAAAAGGGTTATGCAATCTCCCCTGGAGATGTTTGTCAACTCCAAAGCTGAGGAATCACAGGCAGAATCTACATGAAAACCAACAGAAAGCAGCAGCTGGGAGGCTAGAGAGCTGTGCAAAAATGTCTGCAGCAGCGTGGTACTGAAGAGACGGAGGTACAAGGTCCACCAGGTGGAATGGCAGTATCCGAACCTCTGGTTGCAACCGCAGAAAGCCCATAGCCTGGTAACAGAGGCAAAACCCAAATGGACCAACTCTAACAAAGCTTAAAACCACCCCTTGACGGCAGTATCGTGATTTGCCTACACTGTGTCTGCCTCCCTTTTAGAAGAAACATAAAACAGTCGAGAGCCTGAAAAAAGTTAATAACCAATAAGCTATTTTAAAATAGGAGAAAAAAAATGGAATAACAGAAAATGCTTGATTTCTCCCCCTGGCCCGAGAAAGCAAGAAAGGAGAAATAAAGGAATAAAAACAGGAAAAGTAACAAGATAGCAGACTTAAACATAAATATTTCAATAATTACATTAAATGTTAATATAGCATTACTCCAATTAAAGATCAGAATTACTTTTGCATAAAAAAGCAAAACTAGCCAGGCACAGTGCCTCATGCCTATAATCCCAGCACTTTGGGAGGCTAAGGCCAGAGGAATGCTTGAGGCCAGGAGTCCAAGACCAGCCTCAGCAACATAGCGAGACCTCATCTCTACAAAAAATAGAAAAATTAGCTGGGCATGGTGGCGTACGCCTGTGGTCCCAGATACTAGGGTGGTTGAGGCAGGAGGATTTCTTGAGCCCAGGGGTTTGAAGTTATAGTGAGCTATGATGACATTACACTCTAGCCTGGGTAATAGAGTGAAACGCTGTCTCAAATAAAGCAAAATCCATGTGCTATTTACAAGAGATTCAATTTAAATATAAGAACCTTATGCACCTGCTATGCCCTGCACCACACCCTGCATGGACCTTGCCCTGCCCACATGAACAGAAGTTTTTCCAAAGAAGATAGACAAAGGCCAACAAACATATGAAAAGATGCTTAACATCACTAATCATCAGGGAAATGAAAATTAAAACCACAATGAGTTACTACCTTACCCCTGTCAGAATGGCCATTAATATAATAAAAAGTCTAAAAACAATAGATGCTGGCATGGATACAGAGAGAAAGGAATGCTTATTCACTGTTGGTGGGACTGCAAATTAGTACAACCTCTATGGAAAACTGTATGGAGATTCCTCAAAGTAAATGTAGACTTACCATTTGATCCAGCACTATCCCAAGGAAAAGAAGTCATTTTATAAAAAAGATACCTGTGCCCAAATGTTTATTGCAGCACAATTCACAATTGGAAGATGTAGAATCAGCCTCAGTGCCCATCAATTTATGAGTGGATAAAGAAAATTAGAAAATATTTAAAACTAAATAATAGTGAAAATATGATATATCAAAACATCTGTGTTGCAAATAAAGTGGAGGTTAAAGGGAAATTCATAGCTTTAAATGCATATATTTGAGAAGAACGATTGAAAATCCACATGATCTAAGTTTCTATCTTAAGAAGCTAGAAAAAAGGCCGGGCGGGGTGGCTCACGCCTGTAATCCTAGCACTCTGGGACGCCAAGGCAGGCAGATTGTTTGAGCTCAGGAGTTCAAGACCAGCCTGAGCAAGAGCGAGACCCTGTCTCTACTAAAATAGAAAGAAATTATATGGACAACTAAAAATATATATAGAAAAAATTAGCTGGGCATGGTGGCGCATGCCTGTAGTCCCAGCTACTCGGGAGGCTGAGGCAGGAGGATTGCTTAAGCCCAGGAGTTTGAGGTTGCTGTGAGCTAGGCTGACGCCAGGGCACTCACTCTAGCCCGGGCAACAGAGTGAGACTCTGCCTCAAAAAAAAAAAAGAAGCTAGAAAAAGAAGAGCAAATTAAACCCAAAGGAATTAGAAGGAAGGAAATAATAAAGACAGCAGCAGAAATCTTTGAAATAGAAAACAAATATGTAATAAGAGAAGTCTACAGATTTTAAAAGGGACTTGAGATGCCTCCCTTTGTTTCTTAGTAAAGGTTTATTTTAGTTCTTCCTTCCCTATCTGTATACATTTTATTTCCTTATTTTGCTTTATTTTTGCCCTAGGTAGGACTTCCATTAGGTTGTTGAATACAACATCCTTGCCTTTTTCCTGATCCTAGGGGAAAAGTGTATAATTTCTCACCATTAAGTATGATGGTAACTGTAGGTTTTTTGTAGATGCTCTTTATAAAGTTGAGGAAGCTCCCCTCTATTCCCAGTTTGCTGGGAGTTATATCATGAATAGACACTGGATTTTAACACATGCTTTTTTGTGTATCAATTGATATGATCATATGATTTTTCTTCTTTAGCCTCTTGACGGGGTGGATTACATTGATTGATTGTGAATGTCGAACCAGCCTTGCATATCTGAAATAAATCCCACTTGGTTGTGGTGTACAATTTTTTTATACATTGTTGGATTAATTTGCCAATATTTTATTGAAGATTTTTGCACCCATGTTCATGTTTCTTGTCATGTCTTTATCTGGTTTTGGTATTAGGGTAATGGTGGTCTGATAGAGTAAATTAGGAAGTAAAGGTTTGTTTTTAAAAGTTTCTTTGAACCTTGACGATCCTAAAGGTTGGTCTTTGTGAGACCGGAATGACTTTAGTTGGAAGGCCCAGGAAGATCCGGTAGAACTGGAACAAAAAGCTAGGTAAACATCCTAGCCGTAAAGATTGTGGGAGAGTAGTTATGGTTGTTTGCTCCCCTGCTAGGCTAAAATCTAGTTGAGAAGGTTATATGCACACATGCATATTAAATTAACAGTGGAAGACAATATATTGGCCATAAAACACCTTAGACAAAACAAATGATGTAGGATTTGAGAAAGGGACATTGGTAAGTCTCTTTCTTCTAAATTGAGTTTTCTGTTTCTTTGGTTCTTCTCCCACCTAGATGGCCCAGGATAGGGGAACGGATATGTGAAACATGCCACAATTACACTAAACAATTCAGCATTTTATGCTCCAGGAAAGGTAAACACACCACAGTAAAACAGTATCAACTGAAGTTCCTATAATTCAAAGGTACCTTATTCTATCCAAGGTTGAAAAGCATACCTTTGTAATATGGAGACAGAGACCACTAATCTGGTTAATGGTGTAAGCAAAACTCTGTTGGAGGCAGAAATGGAAGAAGGAATGATTAGGACTTACTTAAAAAGAACAAACACTTCAATCCTGTTAACAATTATGGTAAGGCTTCATTAAATTGGACTTTACCAATTTGGCATTTGTTCCAAAATTCAGTACTAGTGCTAAATTCTACCTTTGCTAAATATGTCTTTCTTCAAGATAGAAGAGTGTTTTAAAGGCTTTCTCTGAATGTCAAAACACCATTAAGTAAAAAGTAATTATGTTTACAGAATATTCTTGTTTTACAGAATAACCTCTATTTTAAGAGACCATCAGTTATAGTTTGTCATTAATTTAGAATATGCAGAAGAAAAAAGCACTATTTAATAAACAATTTTAAGACACATCTTAATTTTGGAAATAGTGTCTGTGAAAAATGTCCATTTTAGGATTAAAGAAATTTGCAGCCCACTAGTCCTTGCTGAGCTTCAGACCCCAATAATCCAACTGCTTGTTGGTGACATCCATTTCTATTTCGACATCCTTGAAATTGAATCCATCGTCCCATCAATCCCTCACTGCTTCCATTTCTCTTGTCCGTTTCTATTTCCATTATCAAAACTTTGCTCAAGTCAGAAACCTTGACTCTTTCTTTCTTGTCACCCTCCACATCCAATCGACCAACGGACTTCTGTCCTCTTTACCTCCTAGGTGTGTTCTGACCCCACCCACTCCCTCACACGCCCACTGCCGCCATCCCTGCTCACACCACCAGCCTCTCTCTCCTGGAAGATTGCAGCAACTTCCCCACTGATCTGTGCCTTCTGCTCACTGCAGCTGGAGCAGTCTTTTCAAAACCCTCCACTTCTTCAAATCTTTTCAATAGTTGTCCAAGGCCCAAATGCTCATTATGGCATCTGAGGCCCTTGTGACAGGAACCGGTGCTTGGTTCTGCACCATCTCACTCCACTTGCCTCCTTGCTTGAGAAACCCCAGCTGTCTTGACTTCTTTTGGTTCCTCGAGCATTCATAGAAGGCTCTGTCCAATTACTGAGTTGCCTCTTTTTCCCTTTGGTTAACCTATACACACACATCTTGCGGGCCTCAGCCAAAAGGTCCCTTCCTCAAGGAGGCTTTCCCTGACCCCCAGATTAGGCGAGGTCCCTCTGCTCTATGCTCCCACGGCAGGATAGTCCCTCACATTCATCACACATCACACTAGTAATCATCGGTTCAAACCCATCTTTCCCAGCAGAGTGCAAGATATATTTCCACACTGCGCTTAACACCTGGCACACAGTAAGTTCTCCTTAACATGTTGGTACATACATTAAAGAGTAATGTCATTAAAGAATAAATTTTATTAAAGGATAAAGTAAAATATTTGCTGCATAAGAGCTTAGACTCTGGAATCAGACTGCGGGATTCATATTCTAACTTCCCCACTTATTAGCAAGGTGACAAATAGAAGGTGACATTTTGTGTCTCAATTTCTCTCTTTATAAATGGGTATAACATGCTACATGCTTCATGGGGAGTTACTAGGACTGAATAAATTTGTGCAAGTGAAGCACTTAAACCATTGTCTGGCACATAGAAAGCATTCAACAAGTACTAGTTAGCATTATCTTATTTATCTGTTCCAAGAACACTAGAAGGAATTATATTCAGTAAACTGAGGGGTACATACAGCAAGAATTTGAGTAAAGAAAAGGTAACTGTCTTGAGATGGAACTACCAAAAGTTAACATAAAAAAGTGTATATCCAGTCCTCACCTGAAGTAGTCCTTCCTTTAGTGATGACTTGGACATAACCTGCTGCCAATACAGCTTTGGGAACCATCCAATAGAATCGAGGTAGCAGAATGCATCTTCCAGTCCAGACTCTAAGATTAAGTGAGATAATGCACATTATGAGCATTTAGAAAACCATAAAGTATTATCTAAATGTTTGTGGTATGATTACTACTATTATTAGCAGGGTAATTCTATTACCAAGCAATGATATCGTAATCTGTCTGAAGCAACACAATAGTATGCAATCACAAAGACCTATTAGAAGGGCAGAAGAACTGAAGAACTGGGAGGGCAAAAATTGGTAATGTTTATCCAGCACAATCCAAACAAGAGGGATGTGCATGTGAGACAAGACAGGTAACATTCACAGAACAAAGTTTCTCCTGAAATCGTACAAATACCTTGGTTCTAATGGTCAATATGACCAGACAGTGGTAAGTTAGTTAAGTTAGTGGTAAGTAGTTCCTGCCCTCATGTTACGTTCCAAAAAAATAGTTGCACACAAAAAGAATATAATTGTATCTGGTGCTAAGTACTGTATTAGACTGGAGGATCAGGAAAGCTTTTTCTGACACTTTTAAGTGGGGCTGGCAGTTAACCAGATGATGGGGTGAGGGAAGAGCTGTCAGGGAGAAGGTAACAGAGCACAGTGTGTTTGAGGACCTGAAAGGTCAGTACAGATTGGGAGGGGGAGAAGGGGGGGGAGCACACAAGAAATGAAGCTGGAGAGGTAGGCGGGGACCAGATCACAAAGGCTCTTAGTGGCCACTTGGAGGTAGTTTGGATTTATTTTGAGTATAAAATATAAGGACAAGATTACTTATGATAGGATTTGTGCTTTTAAAAGATCCTTTTGGTTGCTGTGTAAAGAATGGATTGGAAAGGGCATTAAAACAGAAATGGAGAGACCAGGTAGGGAAATTTTATGAGAGTCTAATCAAAGGATAATGGTAACTTGGACAAGAGTGGGAGCAGTGGACAGTAGGGGACAGACTGGTGATATGTGTAGGAGATGGGATTCATAGAGCTGGGGACAGACTGGATGTAGAGAAGGAGCACAAAGGAACAGTTCCAGGATTCTGGCATGAGCAATTGGGTGGAAGAGTTGCCCTCCATTCACTAGAATGATCAAGGATGAAGGAGAAATAGATTAGAGGTGGCTCTGGGTAAGAATGTAGATATTACGGAGTGAACGAGAGGTCAATTTGAATAAGTTATATTTAGGAAGCCTGTGAGACCTCCCAGGGGAGAGGTATTAAGTGTCGAGTGGCCATTTAGGTATGTGGCAGTGAAGCTTAGAGAGATCCATCTGCCCAGGACATTTGGAGGTCGATGGTGCATACAAAAGCATTTAAAGCCCTTGGGATTAGAGAAGTCACCTGGGGGAAAATGTAGAAGCGAAGCAAAGAGAACCACCAGTCCCTTGTGAGCTATATTCTCATCAGTCAGATCCCTACAGCCTATCAACTCTCGCTGGATTAACAAGATCAGGTTTCCTAACTTGATAATCATTTCTTCATCCATGGTGACTCCAGCAAGGTAGCAGCAGACCATTCCACCATTCCACTATTGACAATTCTACTTTAAAACACAGCAAAGATTATTATCACCATTGTACAGAGGAAAAAGTGGTTATGAAAGTGTAAGTGATTTGGTTAAAATTGCAGAGTCAGTGAGAGAGAAATAGGACTGGGACTCAATTCAGGGCGTGCAGTTAGCATGCAGGCCATGCGGAAGAGCTCTTTCTGCCTTTTGAGAATAGATCCCTACCATCATCACCTTGTGAAGAAAGGTAGAAGTTTGTGATCCTGATGGGAAGACCATAGAGAAAAGAAATCTCTTAGGCAAAATTCAATTATAAGCCTGTGGGAACAAGAGGTCATCACGAACTCAGGAAACTATTAATAAGGCTCCATGGGGATGTGGACTGTGAAGGGTAAGGAGGAATTAGAGAGGGTGAAAGGAGGGGGGAACCTTAGATTTAAGGACACAATGAGCCAAAATGTGGGGCACACAAGGGCAGGTCTTACCAGAAAAGAGGGATGGGAAGTGGACTTCATTTCACACATCAACTGCAATAGATCGGTAATGGGTCAGTGCAGGAGGGGTAGCAGGACTTGTCAAGGGCAAGAGATGAGGAACTGGAGGCTTCACACATTTACCTTTCCCAAACTAGAGAGTCTGTGTGGGTGACTAGGGGAAAAGACATTTGGATAGCTTGGACCAAGGTCAGATCATGTCTGCATGGAAAACCAGTCCGAAAACATTGAGTTTAATTTAGTAATCCACAAATGGCCTTTAGAGATTATTGAAGAGGGAGGAAATATAATGAAACCTTCAGCAAAATTAACATGTTGGTGGTGGTGTGCCACATAAGATAAAGATGGGAAAGGCTGGAATCCCAGAGGAAAACTAGGAGCCTATGAGCTTGATATAAATCAGTGGCTTTTCAAACTTTTCTTAGCAGGGAATCCTTCTTTTTATTTTTTCTTATCATTCTTTTTTTTTTTTTTTTTAAGGAATCTGTAACTAGTTGTGAACAGGGAACCCTTTGTAAAATCAAATCTCATGTGAAATCCCAACAGTATAAAGCAGAAAAAAAATCTGATCTCTTTATTAAGGCAATTTATTTTATGGCTTTAAAAATATATGCTTATAATAGAGTTGACCAAAAGATAAAGGAAATTGATTAAACATACACAAAGTTTTAATCTGGGGTGATGGAAGATAGATGGAAGCTATGGCATCCAAGCATCCAATTTATTTCTTAATTTTATTTTGGTTTTACAGTAGCAAGAAAGATCTCCTCAGCTCACACTGATTCACAGAGATAAGTACTTGCTTATGATAATTTTTGTTTGTTTGTTTTCTATTTTACAATTTGCCTGCAATCCCAAAGTACCCTTCAATTAAACTAATCCAGAAGGTAGTGTCATAGCAATGTTTGTTTCCTTAACAAAAATATAAATAGCAAGAAGCCTCCAAAGCAAAGTAATAAAAAAAAAAAAGTGAGGCTACCTATAGAGTGAGATTATCAAGCTAGGCCGGGGGATAGACCATGTGCTGCTGCCCAGTCATTGTGTGAAGAACAGCGTCAGGCCCCGAAAGATGCTCGCTGTGGAGTCTGACCAGGCATTTAATCAAGCGTAGTGCGCCTGCGCAGTACTAGTGGTTTCGTTTGTAGTTTTATATGAGCAGATGTGCACAGTCTGGAAGTGAGAAAAGAACAGTCTGCAGTTTCAACTTTCCCGATATCGAGGACATTAGGCTGTGCATTTATGTTTGCATCTGCTGGTGTCACGATTCTTTATTTTCTTTGGGTTGCCCCAAGACCTCAAGAAAAAAACTACTAGGGCGGGGTGAGAGGTGAGGTTGGGTAAAGAAGAGGAGGAGGTGCCAGGTCTGAAATTTTTTTCTAGCTAATAGAAGAGTCTCCATAATATATTTAGTGATAGGTTTGTATTAACACAGATGATGTACAGATGAGGTGAGCAAATTCCATTCCCTAATACAAATGTATTCCGTAATACATACCCAATGTCGGAAGGAACTTCGTATTTAAAAGAAAATTTAAAAAGTGCTAATAATTCCCACTCTCAGATTAAAGAAGGATGTTTGAATCATTTATGTTTCAGAAATTTCAGGACCATAAAGAGCACAGACACTGTGGGGAATAGGTGTCATTTACATTTAAACATATTTAGAGTCTGTCTTTTGATATGATAGAGGTTTATTCGTTTGTTTTTAGATCTAGGGCAGGAAAGAAATCTTTAGGAGTAAAAAAAAACCTATTTATACTTACTGGGATAGCAAATTAAAATTCCATTTTTTAGAGCTGCAAAATTAAAATCTAGGTTTTCCTGAGTTTAAATTACTAATCTTGTTATGCAAATTAAGAATAGTTCACTTTTCTTTGATTAATATTTGGTCAGCTCCTGTTAAGGAAACTAAATTAAATTTAAACAATTTCATATACAAACTTGGATAATTAAATACCCTTAAACATTTTAAACTGCATTATAAATTTAATAGAGTCAGTTTTATTTTAGACATTTCAAATGCCTGCAGAGCTAATTTATAATCTAACAAGCAAAACCTGTCCCAAGTACTTAAATAACTCTTACAAATCTAACACATTAAATGTATAAATATGGCAAATTAAATTCTCTTAAACATTCCAATTCCTCAGAAAAAGGAAGAGTATTAATACTGAAAGAAATGGGGAAATTGGAAAGAGAAGGTAGTGTGATACAGGCATGCTGATAGGAGTCCTTACAGATGTGCCCTAAGAAATGGGTACTAAGAAAGCAGAACTGCCAGAGTCCTCAACACACACGTGCCCAAATCCCACTCTGGACTCTCTGAATCTCATTTGCTATGGATATTTTGAAAATGCTCCCTGATTCCTGATACTGTTCGTGTCTCCCCAAACTCCCACCTCTCCCATCCTCACCCCACATATTACACTCTCTGCCTACTTGTGAGTCACGGGCTGAAGTGCCGAGAAAAACTGCTGGAGAGATGCAGATAGGACAGCAATCACCTAGAGGGAAGACTGTCTCCCTTCGTAAGCAAATGTTTAGAGAGTAGAACACCAAGGCTTGGGAGGACACCCAGAGAGGGGGCAGAAAGAAGAGAAGCTTAAAAAAGAAATGATAGAATTCTATATTTAACTACATTTCTAAGACAAAATAACAAAGTTGTAACACTTACCCTTTGCCCTTAGTATATATGAGAAACAAAAGGCTGGGCTTTATCCCCCAAATATATACAAGGGGACTTGTAAAAGTTCATGGTAAATGTGTATTATGAAAAAAATACGCATGAATTTCAAAATCTTTTTGCACCAAAATAAACTCATACTAACTTGCTGTAACATGTCTGAACAGGATCTAGTTTGAGGAACTAAGAAGGATAAGACATCAGTTTGAAAAGAGCCTCTATCATAGCAACATGAATTCTGTTAAAATTGAAGCAAGAACAAACATCAAATTTATGGTGATGCTTGGGTGGAAGAATGGTGAAAATCACTGATGCTTTTACAAAAAGTTTATGGGGACATTGTTCCAAAGAAATCAGTAGTTTACAAATGGATAACTCATTTCAAGAAGGGACAAAGTGATTCGAAGGTAAAGCCTGCAGTGGCAGACCATACAAATCAATTTTGGGGGAAAAAGTAATCTTTTTTGTGCCCTAAGTGAAGGCCAACAGTTAGCAGAAACAAAAGCCAATATCATAGACATCTCGATTGGTTCAGCTTAGATAATTCTGACTGAAAAATTAAAGCTGAGCAAACTTTCCACTGGATAGTTGCCAAAACTGTGATGCCCAGTTCAGCTGCAGACAAGAGCAGAGTTTTCAATGGAAATTTTAAATAAATGGCATCAAGATCCGGAAGCATTTCTTTGAATAATTGAAACATGGCTTTATCAGTACAATCCTGGAGACAAAGCATAATCCAATCAATGGCTACCAAGAGGTGTAAGTGGCCCAGTCAAAGCAAAAGAGTAAAGGTCACAGCAAGAGTTTTTTGGGATGCTCAAGGGATTTTGTTTGTTGACTTTGTGGAGGGTCAAATAACAATAACATCTGCCTATTATGAGAGTGTTTTGAGAATGTTAGCTAAAGCTTTAGCAGAAAAACCCAGGAAGGTTGCACCAGAGAGTACTTCTCCACCAGGACAGTGCTCATGCTCATTCCTCTCATCCTACTCATTCCTCAAAGTTTTGGGAGAGTTTCGATGGGAAATCATTAGGCATCCACTTCAAAGTTCTGATTTGGCTCCTTCTGACTTCTTTTTGTTTCCTAATCTTAAAAAAGCACCAATTTTTTCTTCAGTTCATAATGTAAAAAAGACTACATTGATATGGTTAAATTCCCAGGACCTTCAGTTCTTTAGGGATGGAGTAAATGACTGTGATCATTGCTTACAAAAGTGTCTTGACCTTGATGGAGCACATGTTGAGAAATAAAGTTTATATTTTTATCTTTTAATTCCATTTTTCCACAAACTTTTTGAAGCCCCCTCATGTATGTATGTGTGTGTATGTATGTATGTGTGTGTGTGTGTGTGTATAAAATGAAATGTCTTAGAATAGAAATCTGGTGCTGAATATCTACTTTTGAATTCTAATAAGAATGTGAGGGTATGACCAATAGTAAAATATTTACAGGTTAATCGCAGGGTTCTGATAGAGAATTTTTCCAAGGGATCCCTGCCCTGAATGACATAAAGAATTCAGTCACCAGCCCTGAGTGAGGACTGGTAGAAGTTGTGGGAGAAATTCAGGTGATATTCCTTTCCTCTAGACTGTGCACTTTTGTTTAGAAGATGAGGCTAACCCACATATAACAACAAAAGATGGTGTACAATCAAATGCTAGGCAGAGTGTGACAGTCCATAGGTGGAGTAGGGGATGGGAGAAGGAAGGTTTCTGGAAGAAAGCAGGTTAGGCTTTACAGACACAGAAAGACATCAGCTGAATCTCACAGGTAGAATGGGTAGGACGTGGACCCTCACCCACGCAGGGGCCTCTGCGTATCTTGAAGGAAAGGCCTATTAGGGAAATACTGACAATTGGGGTAAGTTGATCACATTTTCCATAAAAATATCAGCACATATGGTCTGACACATGGTCTAACAACAGGAAAGAATATTTTTAATTGGGGCTGTCCCAGAAAATCTAGAACATATGGTTACTCTCTTTACGGGCCAAGAAAATACTAATTACAACAGAGGGCTGAACTGACCAACTCTAGGTAGACAAGACACAGCCACTGCCATGTAAGAGGCTGCTAAACCATTTCCCTCCAGTCATCAGGGTTTATAGTCTTTGTTAAGGTTTCTGTTAATATTTTCAGAAGAAGGGTCAGTGCCTGACTTATAAAAGACAAGCTGGAGAAACTCTATTTTGATTTCTTCAATTATATTTTTTAGTATTCTCTCAATTGCCTCAAATAATTTTTGAGGGCATAAATAATGAATGCAAAAATGTTTCTTCCACCTGCGGTAATAAAATAAAATCCAATTAAAAATTTCCTCCCCCTAAAGAAAAAGGGAACATCCATACCCCGTGAAGTTCCCAAGCTTGTTATCAGAGTTCTTATTCATACTGAAAAATACATTTTAAACTACCAAGGTGGTTATATGCAATTTTGTTCTTTACTTCCTTAATGTCTTGCTGTTTTTTCTCATTAGAAGCTTGCTGTCTGAAATAAAATGCATGTCAGAAGGTTCATAATCCAGTTTTGAA
>CM052445.1:15709235-15738511 GCA_028533085.1 Varecia variegata
ACAAACAAATGATAAATATCTGAGGTGAAAGATACCCCAATTACCCTGATTTGAATAATGCACATTGTATGCCTGTATCAAAACATCACATGTACCCTTATAAATATATCCCACTATTATGTACCTATAATAATTAAAAATGAAATTAAAAAAAAAAAGTGTTTGTTGCAGAGTATATTTTCCTAATTTATCTGCAGTAACCAAACCAGTTTATACATTCTTCTTTGATACGCCTATCATTGAGAGGTGAGATCTATGTTCTTCTCCTTGATTCTGGCTGGCTTTGTGACTCTAGCTGAAGTGATACTATGTGATCTTTAAGGCTAGGTTATAAAATGCAATATAGCTTTGCTTGGGTTCTTTTGATGCCCCTCTTCTGAACACTGAGCCACCATGCTGTGAGGAAGCCCAAGAAGTCTGTGAGGAGGCCTACGTGGAGTATAATTGAGGGCCCCAACCCTAGCCACATTGAGTAATTTCTCAAGCAGGCTCTATAATATCTAGACCGGCAGGCATTTTCACCCACTGCCCCAACCAATGTCATATAGGCTGGTCCCCACCTCTCAAATCCTCTGAGCTATCAGCAGACGGTATCTTTTCGGGGTGTCCTGTGTGATGACAACAGGGTTCTGGATATAGTTAAGTAAGAGCTACTTTGGTATCTAACGTGAAACCACAGGACTCTATGGAAGCGACCCAGTGGTAAAGCAGAATTGCCTTCAAACCCACAAGGAAACTCTGCTAGCTTCCTAAATAAAACTCGCTTCCATTTCCTAATCAAGAATATGAAATACTCTAATTTTAATAAAATCCAAGTTGAATAAAACTTTTTGCCTATGAAATGTCAATCGAATGAAACCTAAAAATGGAATGCTGCCGTACAGGCAAGGCATGCCATTTCTCTGCTCACAAGGCTTGCCACTTGACAGAGTGTCTTTGTGTTCAGGTCACTCTAGAACCAGCTGGGGCCCTGGGGGAACTGGAGATGCACGCAAGGGCTTCACAGTTTTTCAACCATTTTTTTGTTTGTTTGTTTGTTTTGTTTTGTTTCGTTTTTTAAAACCAGGAAAGCAGCCTGCATTTTCAAGGTCATTAGCTCCATCTCAGGTCTCTTCTTTTAATGACCGTATTGTTTTGTTTTCTTTAACCTAGAAAAAAACTCAACCACAAATGTAATGTTTATCTTTCAAAATAGCAGCTGAAAAAAAGTACAGGATGTGTGAGACTAAAAACACTCTTTTGGCTTCCTCTCCCTTTTTTTGTAACTTTCCTCAGGTTCCTCCCAGAGGGAGCCTGCTATATATAAGCAACATTCTTTAGTTTGCCTTAGGCTGGAAAGTGCCCTAAATGAGAGCAGTATCACCCTTAGGAACACAACCTTGTCTGCTCTGCATATGTTGGCATGGGGTGAACTTCAGTTTAGCTATGATTCTATACTATCTTATTTTGTATATTATTTCATGATTCAACTGTATTTGTCTTGCTTTCTCTCCTCAGTTGTTTGAAAATACCATTTGATCATGGAATACTGAAATACTGGCTTTCCTTAGGAACTCTATAAGAAAAAATTCTTAGAAATCTGTCTTCAACCAACCGAGCTGTTTATTTTATTCTTGGGTACATTCCATTAGACAACAGGATTTATTAGTTCAAATTCCTGTTTCACAGAACTACTTGTTCTTAATGACATGCATCCTTTCTTCCACTTCTAATACTCCATGCTCTCTCTGCCCAATTTCTTTCTTCTTTTATTTCTAATCTTTGCACAGTCTTCTGTAACCACCCACCTACTTGCCATTAACAAGGGAACTTTCTCACCCCCACTGTGACGGATGTGACTTTCACAAAGTGTATAGGTAATGTGGCAAAACGTTTTTAAAACGTTGAATTGAATTGCTTTTGATTAAATGCCATTAAGACTTCTTGTGTGCAGTATACATATGCTTGTTCCTGTTATTATATGCAATCCAATTCTTCATAAAACTAATCATATCTCAGAATGACGATCATGCTATTTCTTGGCAATGGCTATAATGCAATGTTTTATGATACCTCCAAAGTATCATTTTTCTCCTTGCAAAATGTAATTAGTTCACTTTCAGAAAGAAATGAATATCAAAGTTTAAAAATTGACCAAGCCAGGAAAAAAAAAGGAAAAACTAGTTAAGATATATTGGAAGCAGCATACTCCATCAATAGTATGACCCACAGTACTTAAAGACAAGGGCCCTGATAGAGTCAAGTAGAACAAATTGTCCTCTTCCTAACAGTGCACGGTCACACCAAGGTGCCCCCTCATTTAGTGACTTACTGGGCTTTAATTTAGACTAGACCACTAGACTAGTGTATGGGTATTTCTTGAACCACTAGCAATTTTTGTTTCTTTTCTCTTGAGTAGAGGTTTATTTGCAGTTCTATGCAATTTTATTCTTTTGGGGGAAGGCCTTATTTTGTTTGTTCCTGTAATCCTTCTATGCCTAAAAGAAAATGGCCCTGAGCTGAGCACTTAGAAAGGGGAAGAAGGTACTTACTGCTTTTTATTCCTTTGCTGTTTTTACTGGTAAAACCGAAGGCAGACCACTTCCTCAGTATATCTTTTAGCATCTGATCAGATTTTCTCTTCTAATATTTTTTTCCCTGTGTGTGTGGTCTCTTAAAGCAAATGGTGGTTAAACATGCCGTTTCTGGTTTAGGTCATGCACTTTCTCTACAATGAAATTTATAGGCCTTTTATGCTGTGTGATCAACCAAACCCAAGAATATCCTAAGGAGAAACTTCCATGTTTCATCTTAGATATAAATGTAGTATATTTATATATAAATATATAGTATATTTAACATGTCTAAATTTCCCTGGGCCTTCAAAAGGTATGTCCTGACTCTGCTCTTATTTTATCTGTGTGAAACACTCTTTAAGAGAAATTCTGAAAACTTTAAAAGGGGTTTTTTTACATAAATATCTGTGTCTTTGTTCTCGGGAATTTTAATAAATCAAACCTTTTCCCCTTTTCTTAAAATAAGCCAGAGGGAAACCAGATGAAAGATTATACAGAAACAGTCTCTTAGATGCTTTCTGACTCAAAGTACAAACAATTTTCTCTTGGGTATAAGTCCTTACTGTTATGCAATGATTCAAAGCACAAGGAAGTTGACCACGCCAGATCCAAAGTAAAAATCCAAGTAGATTCATCTTGCCTTGGTGGGCTTATTTGCATTTCTCATATTCTTTCAAAAGTTGGTTAAATTGGCCTGGAACTCAGGCAGATTTGGGAAATAAAATAACCTCCTTTGTATTGGAATGCATTGTAGGAAGCCATCTGTAATTGGAAGGCTCTGAAACATGCTTCTTTAAGGCCTCTTTTGGTCCTAGGCGTGGGTCACACGGCACAGCCCACTTACCATGCTTTCGTCCCACCTGGAGCTCCTTCAGTTACAACCTTCCAGTTTGCTTTACAGCTATCACCTCACTAAAGAAACATATATTTTTAAGTCTTTTCTTCAGCATCAAAACACATCTTAAACAACTTTAAAGCAGCAACTATCAAGGCAGAACTGAGGAGAAGAAACCAATTCATTTTACCAACTCAAAGGTCTTGCAGTTTTCACCCAGTTTGAGAAATGTAGTTCTTTTATTTTTATTTTTTTTTATTTATTTATTTATTTATTTATTTATTTTGAGACAGAGTCTCACTCTGTTGCCCGGGCTAGAGTGAGTGCCGTGGCATCAGCCTAGCTCACAGCAACCTCAAACTCCTGGGCTTAAGCGATCCTACTGCCTCAGCCTCCCGAGTAGCTGGGACTACAGGCATGCGCCACCATGCCCGGCTAATTTTTTTTCTATATATATATTTTAGTTGGCCAGATCATTTCTTTCTATTTTTAGTAGATACGGGGTCTCGCTCTTGCTCAGGCTGGTCTCGAACTCCTGACCTCGAGCGATCCACCCGCCTCAGCCTCCCAGAGTGGTAGGAGAGAAATGTAGTTTTCAAGTACATGCTCTACCCATGCTTACCCTAGAAAGTAGCACAATAAGTCTGGTCTGGACAACACATGTTAACTGTGCCAGTTGCTTCTAAAGGTTTATTTGTCACTAACTCGTTGTGAGGCCTTTCCCAGGTCTATGTGTCTACTAAGGGCTGGGAGTGTGAGGGAGGGTTTTAGCTAGGCATAGACTGTCATGCTGGTCTAGGAAATGATCCCAGAGTTAATAGAAAACAGCAACGGTATCTACGGCTGGATTGCACTACCACCCAGAAGCCATGAAAACTAAGTGTGGAATAAAGCCCTTACTGTTTCTATCCCATTAATTATGCTGCTTTATGCATGTTTTCCTTTCTTAATAACTACTGCCAGATGCAATGTGTCTTGGGGTCTCAAGTTGGAAAGATCACTTTAGGGTCTGACCACCTATAGCTGCCATTGACCACAGTTCTGCAGGGGATCAAAATAGTTCAAGTTTTTCTTTGATTTTTGAATATTTCTATTAAATGATCATAAGAAAAGTAATTTTGTTGTGGCTTTTAAAAAATAAGTCTGTCTAAATAAGCATGACCTTCCCATTAGATTGGATTGCAGTCTGTTCTTGGACTAGGTAAAAAAAGAACTATCAGAAGTTTGTTTTTTTTTTTTCCAGTTCTTTGATTCTATTAGCTAGAACATTGTTTGAATACAAGGCAAAGTCCTCTGGCTATTAAGTTTGAGAACACAGGATTCCAGATTTATAGTTTTCAGAAATTTGAGATTCCCAAGGCAGCCAAGTTTGTTTTTTGATTTGCTGCCCAGCACTTTTTTTGTATTTTGACTTAGCTTTAAATTGCACATATGCCTTAGATGTAATAAGTATATGAAATACAGTCCCTGGGTATCTGTGAGGGATTGGTTCCAGGACTCTGACAGATACCAAAATCCATGGGTGCTCAAGTCCCTTATATAAATGCTGTAGTATTTGCATTTAACCTACACACATTTTCCCTTTAAGTCATTTCTAGATTACTTATAATACCTAATACAATGTAAATGCTATGTAAATAGTTGTTATACTGTATTGTTCAGGAAATAATGATAAGAGAATAAAGTCTGTACCTGTTCAGTATAGATGCAACCATCCCTTTTTTTTTTTCAAATATTTTCGATCTGTGGTTGGTTGAATCCATGAATACTGAGGAACCCACAGATACGGAAGTATACAACTGTATATGATATAATATACAAAAATATTGGGAGATGTGGTATATCAAACCATGATTAGATTATGTCAGTCATTATCTTAAAAATTCTAGATACAAAAGTTATTTAGCAGTTAGATTTGTAAAATATTTCCAGGAAATAATGTATGTTCCACTTATGAAAGCATCCCTACTTTAAAAAATATTTATAGTCAGGATTAAGTGATATCCTTTTCTTTTTTTCATTAAAGTATCAGAATGTTAAACAATTCTCTAGAACTCATCTGAAGTTACCATTGCTTTTGTCCCAGCTGTGGGGAAAAGGTTAAAAAAATTAAAAAGAAAAAAATATTTAGGGATCACATGGGGACTTTTAATTGGACCCTGGGGTAATTAATACATCTTTAAAAATTAGGGTTAGATGCAGTCTGCCTTCAGGTATCTACATGTGTCTTACCATGTATGTATCAGATTTATCTCATTTTAGAAAAGTGTGGAAAAAAAACATGGTACTTTCTCTGGAAATTTAGTCAAGCATTTAAGAAATCACTGAAAGAAATTTCTCAGTCTTAACTTCATTTTCCTCTTTCATTATAACAAAATTTGCTCCATGCTTTCTCTATCTTAATTACAGTAATGATTTGATAAAGATATAAATAGGGAAAATTCCTACACTGAAGGAAGAGAGGAGAGTGGGGAGGGTACCTGGGGGCTTGGTGGGGTGTCACCAGGATGTGGAGGGCCTTGAGAAGCGTTTTGAGGAGTTTAGTTACACATACACACAGACACACACACACACATTTTGTGTGAAGATGTTTATCATGTATGCAGTCATGATAGAGAAATATTAGTGTCTCCTCCTACAATCCATGTTGCCAAAACAATGGCTGTGACATCAACACCTTTATGCCATTTACCCAGAAATACAAAGCCTTCCTGGATGAAGCCTCTGCCAACCTTGGTGCATATGTCTTTTCCTTTGTTTCACTTATAAACACACATATTGTCTCTCTATTACGTATTATTATTAGCAATGTTGGATTTATTTGCTACTCTTTATTCTAACTTAAATAAAAGAGCATTATTAGAAACATCTGTGTCCTCATAAAAAAAGAAAGAAGCTGTTGGAACTTCTCTTTCTGCTTCTGGTGTTTTCTCCTTTCTCACTTACCCAGAATGCCAGATCTTTATAAAGCAGCATTTTTTTTTTGAAGTGGTATTTACAGAAACATTCAGCAGTCCCCTGAGGATAAAGTCCATACTACTAATTCTGACACGACACGCGGATTTATGGCTCCGTCCCCTACACCCCATCCAGCTGTATTCCCCACCACTACTCAGCATGCACCCTGTGCCCGAGTGGGGCTGCTCTGCTCCTGCCTCAATCCCCTCTCCTGGTCTTGGTGGTGTTCTTCATGCTCTTCCCTCCTCTCAGCCTGTTTTTTCTCCACCCAAATCCATTCCATTTCTCTAACTAAAATTCTGTCTTCTCCATGAAACCTTACCAGGCCTCTCCAGCTCATTCTAAACTCCAATATCATGCTATGAACAATTGGCTTATTTGCAGAGTGATACCAGTGAAAATATGAAGTATGGTGAGGTTTAAGCAAGACTAGGGTCTGGGTCTTCTGAGTGGGTTCTGTCCACTGGACCACGTGCCTTTGTGCCATTTCTCTCTCTCTTTCTCAATTTAATAAACTTTATTTTTTGAGCACTTCTAGGTTCACAGCAAAATTGAGCAAGTACAGAGAGTTCCCACGTACCCCCATCCCACACACATACAATCTCCCCCACTGTCTACATCGCCCACCAGACTAGTACGCTTGTTAAATCAAAGAACCTACACTGATCTATCATTATCACCCAAAGTCCATAGTTTACATTAGGGTTCACTCTCGCTATTGTACATTTATTGGTTTTGACAAATGTATAATGACATGTATCCACCACTGTAATATCATACAGAAAAGTTTCACTGTCCTAAAAATCCTCTGTGCTCCTCCTGTTCATCCTTCCCTACCTCCCCACTAAACCCTGATCTTTTTTTTTTTTTTTTTTTTTGGAGACAGAGTCTCACTCTGCTGCCCGGGCTGGAGTGCCATGGCATTAGCCTAGCTCACAGCAACCTCAAACTCCTGCGCTTAAGCAATCCTTCTGCCTCAGCCTCCCGAGTAGCTGGGACTACAGGCATGAACCACCATGCCCGGCTAATTTTTTCTGTATATATTTTTAGTTGTCCAGATAATTTATTTCTCTTCTTTAGTAGAGACGGGGGTCTCGCTCTTGCTCAGGCTGGTCTCGAACTCCTGACCCTGAGTGATCCTCCTGCCTTGGCCTCCCAGAGTGCTAGGATTACAGGTGTGAGCCACCACACCTGGCCTGATAAATTATTCTTAAATTAAATTAAAATAACTGAAAAGCATATAGGATATTGAGGTAGGAAGTTGGTAAGAAATATAAACTTGGGAGATAAGAAATTTAGAAATGATAAAGGATACACAAACTTATGAAGAAGAGAGAAAAACAGTGCTTAAGTCTCTAAAGAGGCAAGTAGGAAGCCTTCACCTTTCGACTAGAAGAAACACTTCTTTTATGAAAGTTGAGACAAAGCCACAAGATGCCCAGCTAAAGCCACACATTGGATTAAGAGGGGAGGCTGCCAGGACTACATTTCAAAGGGCATATTCAGTGATGTTTCACCAAGGGACTGCAAAAAATGTTATCCAACCATTCTGTTAAATCTCAAGAAATTTCTCTGAAGATGAAGGAATTGCTTCCTTGAGAAAGAAGAGAGATGTAAAGAATCTAAAAAGAAAAAACTCCCTATCCAAGCACATCACCTTAGTCTAAAAGATTCTAGAACTGAGTTCCCTTATTCCATTTTGTCATCCCTCCCTTCCTAATAAGTAGAAAAACAAAGTTGGATTCTGGTGATATGTATGTAGAGCTAGGATCAAATTTTTCTTGCTCTCTTAAAATCAACATGAAAAAGGAAAACGAAGGTCTTTTAAGATTCCCTTTACATTTGGTAGTTAATGGTAACTTATGACTATGTTTTTAACTTTCTTTTGTTGAGTCATGGACTCTCCTCCTCCCCCACTCCTCAGTTTTCAGGGTCAACAGGCAACCTTTTATAAATCACAAGACTGGATTTGCTATGTTTGGTCTCCATCCAGCTTCTTTATTATCCCTGCTGTTGTGCACTACACAGTTCTGTAGACACACAGATAAAATGGAGAAACAAAACCAAGAGATCATTCCCAGACTGTTTGCCAACTGATTTTAAACTGTTGCTCACTGCTAGTACACAAAATAATGAATGGTCTTTTATTTATGAGTCTTTTAAAATAGAAATCCTGCGGCAGGGGAGGATTTCTGGTTCTGTCAACCTCATTTGTTCTTATTTTGCCTCAGCTTCCTAGTCTGTTCAGGAAGAATTTTGTTTTCTTTTCTTCTCTAATTCTACCTACTGTAAAATGCCTTGAGTATATTTCCACCATTTCATCCTAACACAGAAAGAAGGAGGAAGGATATATGTATAATCATTTATAATAATCCTCCAGATCTTGCTTCCAGAATTTCTTAGTCTTAAATTATAATGTCTCAGGAAATCTATGAAACTAGGGAGATGGGAATTTTTACTATCAAATGTCAGTTCATAAAGTCAACCCCACAGAGCTGATGACCGGCCACGGGAGACCCAGGGAGTTTAAATCCGTTTGCTGCAAGTCATATGGCTAGCTACTGTGCATGTTCATCAGAACTGGAACCCAGCTTTTCCCACTCACAATATAACACTTATTCCATTTTGACAGGACTTTCAGAAAACCCAAGCAGACTCAAGGTCTGGACCAGGTTTCTATCTCAGCCCACGATATTCCTGAAATATGTGATCTGAGATTTGGGGATCTTGGGCTATTTCTTAGGGTTTTATAGTCTCACAGTCTAGAGCTAAGATACTCCCTCCTTGAGCAAAGTCAAATCCCCAAGGACCTCACACTCAGCCTAGTTTCTTCAGGGTTGAGCCAGGGCAGAGCTGACACAGCTGTAACATTCTGGAGCACACCCACGACTCTGGTTGAACCATGACAGAATGGGGTGGGAGACGATACAAGATCAACCATTTGCCCAAGGGGCCATCAGTTGACACAGTTATAAACCCAGTAACAGGGCGAGCCAGTATCCTCTAAAACGTCTTCAAAATACGAGAATTTCGCTTTATCCTTAAGTGATTATATTTCATTTTGCAGAAAAGTAAGGACTCATCATCTAGGACCGTGCCTTGAATCACAAATCAGCCCAGCGTGCATGTGGGTTTTTTCCAAGTGCGCACAAGAGTGGAACATTTTGTGTTACGAGTGTGAAATGTTTAAAAAAATAAATCTGCCAAGAGGCTTCCTCCGAACTGGTCTGGGACGAGCGAGGCAGGACAGGCTCTGACCTCCCGAGGGAGGGAAAGACAAGGCAAGTCTGAGCCAGGTAAACGCCCCTCGGTGAGGTCTGTGGAAGATAAAGTCAGGCCACAAGGATAGAGAGCTTTAAACATTTCGGCGCTCTACAGAGTCGGTTCCCTAATAAGTGAGAACATGGAAATGTAGACGGACAAAAATTCCACGGCCTTGAGGCTCGCGGTGGGGGCAGGGAGCAAGGAAGAGGGGGCCCGCTGCGGCCAGCGGTTAATCTGTCGCACGCGGCGAATCCAGGAAAGTTCACCCGACTTTGCTACAAACCTGCAACACTGGTCCCGGAGGTGAACCGGTGGGGAGCGAATTCAGAACTGGAAAATCCAGGCGGCCCCAAGAGACGACCCGCCCTCAGCCGGCTCGGCCCACTCCGGCAAGCTCCTCTGGGCGCCCGGCCTGGGGGCGAGGGCAGGGTCCCGCGCAGCGCCCCGCCCCGGCCGCCCGGCCCCGCCCCGTCCCGGGGGTGAGCGCGCCGTCTCCGCCCTCGCGCCCGAGCTGGGAGGCTGCGAGAGCTGCGCCGCAGTAGCCGCGTCTGCCACCGCGGGGCCGGCCGAGACTACCCAGCTGCCCCGAGCCGCGCCCGGAGCCCGGCCGTAGAGGCTGCAGCCGCAGCCGGGAGCCCGCAGCTCGCGCCTCGAGCCCGCCGCTGCCCTCAAAGGGCGCCCCAGGCCGCGCCATGGTGAAGGTGACGTTCAACTCGGCTCTGGCCCAGAAGGAGGCCAAGAAGGACGACCCCAAGAGCGGCGAGGAGGCGCTCATCATCCCCCCCGACGCGGTCGCGGTGGACTGCAAGGTCCGAGCCTGGGGAGGCCGGGGAAGTGGGGGGTGCTGGGCCCGGCGCGGGAGAACTGCGCGGGCCGAGCGCCTTTGTGCACGCAGGTGGCGGGGCGCAGGGCAGGACCCTCGGGGAGAGGGTCCGCGAGCGAGCCGAGCGCTCCCCTTTCTTCAGGGGCGCAGCTCCTTTGTAAGGAAGTGCGTGTGCAGGAAGCGGTGCCTAACGCGGGGTCCGGGGCTTGGGAGGCCTGGAGAGTCGAGGGTTGCAGAATTGTGCCGAATTCCCTGTCGTTTGTGCAGTCCGCGAAATGTGCGTGGGGCTGGGACTTAGTTGGTTCAACCTGGGGACTGGCAGCGACAGGCGAAACAAGAACCGAGTTTGGCACTTCCTTCCCAGTATAAATAATGTACCTAAAATGGCTGACATCATCACAAGCCCAAACCTCTGTTGTTTCCTACTTTCGTTTCTAGACTGAACTGCACTTGGACTAAGTCCAGCAACTGTAAACGTCTTAATTTTAAAAGTGTTTTTTTCTTCACCCCCTTTTTCCACGGCGCTTCAGTAGTGGAAGGTCAACTTCACCGTGGGGTGTGGAGAGGGGACGAGGTGACAGTCTTCTTGGAGTAGGTTCTAGCTGTTTAATTTGTAATTAAAACAAATATTCCTGGTAAAGATCAGTAATTACTATTTGATGTTAGTGTGAAACCAACAGTTGGCTTTTAAATTTATATCAGAGTCTTTGTGAGGACTCCTTATGGTAAGTGAAACTAAACATAAGAAATTTGCCCCAAGGTCTCTAATAAAATTCTTCATTTTACAATCCCTGTTTAAGTAAAAATCATGAGTGGAGTTAACTTTTAGTGGCTTACAATAATATTCATTTAAATATGAGTGTAATTGTCTCAAAAGTTAAAATAGAAAGCCCACAGCCTCTTCCTGGCAGATCTTCTTTGGGCTGCAAAAATTAGAAATTTTAACTGTAGAAGTTATGTTGCTTAGCTTATTTTTTTGTTAGCACTTTTCAAGAGTTATCAGAAGGATAAATTTAGTTTTAACTTAAAGAAACATCATTGTCAGGTATGAGTAATAAGAGTTTTATATGGTCTAATTAAAATTATTACAGAAAAGCAGACCACTAATATACTATAAAAGATTTGAGAATATAATGTTAATCTGGACATGTCTGTACTTATTTTCTGGAAATGTTCTAGTTAAAAACAGAAACGTCAGAAGTTGATATTTAAACGACTGCCTTGCCTTGAAATAGGAACAGTGAACTGATTCCCTAAAAGGATTAAAGGTTTTAGTTTTTGTATTTTCCTGAAGCTATTGCAGTCTTGGTCTTAAAGAAAATGTTTGAAATGCACAGGCAAAAAATTCCAGTAGCAAATTATCTTAGCTCTTTGTTTATCTAACATTCATTGTACCTAAAATAAATTGATAGTCAAGTACCCAGTCATAATAGTCTCAAATGTTATTATATATAATAGCAATCTTAATGCTATTATATATATATTTTAAATTCTGTAAACAAATATAACCCCTCCCATTTAAAAAAAAGAGAGCATCAGATGATGTCACTTCAGACTGCTTTTCCACTGTATTGAAGGAGATTTGCAACTCTAGATAAACATCAGAATTAAATTTGCTGAGCACCTTTAAATCTGACTTTTGACATTTTTTTGTCATTTCTGAAATAGTAACCCTGTTTTCATATTCTTAGAATTTCTCACAGGTTCACCATATTTAAATTCTGTGGTCATAGCTGCTGTAGAAAGTAACTATTCATAGCTCTGTGCTTTGTTTTGCATTTCTTATTTTCTCAGATCCCTATATACAAAGAGAAACACTACTGGGACTAAACACTGAGGACCAGAGCCTGCCCCCTTTGTAACCACACAGCAGTCATGGATGAATTGCTAGATACAAAATGACTAATTCTTTTTCCAACTATAAGCTAAAAGGCTTCTTTTCTTCAGTGGGTGACAAAATATTTCTCTACATTAAAAGTAGATTCTTATAATCATTTACTTAACGGGTAAAGGAAAACCTTACTTAATGACAGACATTTGTGAAAGAACTTCTGATCTCTTTATCTTAGAGCTTGGGCAGTGATTACATAATGTTCTCTGGCTCCTTAGGGGTGACTGGGTGGCAGCCACCTTGTCTGACTGCCTGTGCTGGGAACAGAATCAGCCTTAGTGTGTTTTGCCTGGGGCATTTCCTTTGCTTGCTTGGTTGAGAGGATCAAACCAGGCTGGTTAATGGTCCAGAACTCCTGAACAAGAATTTTTAATATCTTTAACCCTCCTAGACCACAATATCCCATAGACCAACGTTTTTCAAAATGTGCTCTTAAGGACCACCTGCTCTGGTATCATCTGGAATTCTGGTTTTAAAATGCAGATCCTGCTATCTTATGTCATAAGAATTCTGATCACTGTAGTCAGCTGGCTTATATAACATGCATTCCAGTACTTTTACATTGCTTCTGTCTTGCTCTTTGCCGGGTGAGAAACCTCTCTGGAAGCAGTTCCATTGCCCTATGTTTTGATCTTGTCTTTTCAGCAGTGATTAACACCAACAACCATTTCCGTTGATTATATTATCTCAACTAGCTTGCTGTTTTTTTTTTCTTTTCCTGCATTTTCACCTTCCTCTACCTGTCCCAGTAGGCACAAAGCTCTTAGAGGTATAGAAACAGCAAAGTGTAGGAGATCTGTTTTGTATAATAAAAGTGAATTTGCAATTATATACATGCTTTTTATGATAGGCAGCATTCATTTGTTTATTTGTGTCCATAACTTTGAACCTTGGAAAATTGTTGCATATCTGCAAATATCAAAGAAAATACCTAATGTACTGAATCAGGAGTCCCAGTTTTGTCATTACGTAACTGTTTGATCTTGGGCTTAAATTTTTAGTTTTCCTGTCCATAAGATGAGAGGGTAATACCAGATGGTCTGTAAGGAGTCTTCCAGTTTTAAAATTCTATGAAGATGCTAGGATTGCATAATTATATTTGGCAGGAATTAAATTGTTTTAATTTTGAAAAGTAGTAACTATGCCCTCGCCCTAACCAGACTGTTCCCTTTGTTCCTTTCAATGTTTAATATGGTACATTTTACCTCATACTAAGTAGCAGTGGGTTGAAAAGAAAGGACATAGAGGTATTATGTAATACAGCAATTTTTCATTTTTGGTTACCTCACTGTAGAACAGTGAAGTTGTCAGCCACTCTTTTTGTTGCAATGCCTGCTTATGAAACCCCTTTCCCAATATCAGGCCTCGAAAAAGCTTGTTTGCTTCACAGGTATCTCCACAAGCTGTTTTGCTGATAAATAGTGTTGCTTCCTCTCTACCCTACTTTGTAGATACTCATTTGTAAAAGAGAGGAAAGTAAAGTGTGTGTATCTGGAACAAGATGGGAGTGTGAGAGAAAGTGAAGGACTAACCCAGTAAGTTCTGAGTTACCCATCACGAAATGACTATTTGGGCCCTAATTCTTTATACTTTCTGATTTTTCCTATTTGCACAATCAGGACTGAAGGGTTTGGTATTATAATGTAGCTTTTTGTTTGTGGTGGTGGTTTTTATTTTTTGTGCTTTTTGACAGGGTGGGGAGGAGGGACATAAAGTGCATGGCTGGATATTTACTGAAATGAGTTGATCTTTTAGAGAAGGGATTGGGAGCTTGTTTCTCTTTAACCAAAGTGCATCTCTTTACCTAGTTACGTAACTTAGTGTTTGCAAACACTGGCCAGTTAAAGTTTTACAGTCATTACATTTTGGTTCTCCATGAGGATATTGATACCTGAAGTGAGAGCTTAGTGCTAGAAGATAAATGAATTGCTTCTGTGCATCCCGTGTGCCTTGGCAAGACCTCCTGTGTACACATCCCTGGTATATATCCCTGACAGGGCACTGCTGCTGGTAGGCAAGGTTGCATATTGTGCAATTAGGAGACAAGTTCAGAGGTCCTCCCAAGATTGTAGTCTTCTCAACTATACAGAAGCAAGTATATTATACTTGGCAAAATAATAAGCTTGTAAGACTTCATGGAATTTGATTTTGCAGTATAAGAGGTTTATGTGAATAAACACATTTATGGTACAGGCCTGTCTAATATGATTTAGAATTTAACTTATATGGTAAATTGCTAAAGCTTGACTTGTGTGTAAATGTATGTAGAAAAATGTACTAAGTAGTAATTGTGAGACATTTTATTTCTCTTAGTTTTATCATACCACAACTTAAAAATCTGGAGTATCTATTCAAAAGCTCCATTCTTTTTCTGAAAGGAAATACTACTTTGTGAATTCATCTTTTAACTCAAGCTTCTTGAGTTGCTTTGTATATCATAGTGTAAGTAAAGGAAGATCCAGAAAAAAAATTGTGTCTTTCAAATAGGATATCAATGAATTTATCCTCCTAAGCTTTTTGGCAAGTGTGGCACTTCTTATTAGAGCTTAAAGACTAAAGGAGAAGGAGTTAAGGACTTAAGGCTATAACTGCTACCTGTTAAAAGATTTGACAATTTTGAATTTCTGAATGAGGTGATTTTTGTCTAAATGATGTAGAAAATAATAATACTGAAGCTGTGCTTTCATTAAGCTTATGTTATGTATAAAGATAGTTATTTCCTGGCTTTCTGATTTTTTTTTTTTTATAAAACATACCAATGAAAAGTCTTCTACAAGGTAGATAGCTGAAAGTTAAAAATTGGAAGTTAGATATGACCCTGAGGACATCATTTAAAAAATGTCCATTGTGATTATCTCTTTTAATCAGTATTTATGGTACATGTTCTTAATAGCTCTAAGGAAATCTATAATATAATCAATCTTACTTTATAAGTGTTACCAACAATTGAATGAATAAAATTATTTTAAATGCAGATTTTTTAAGCTCTTTAATTGATTAGAGTAAAATAAGAACTTTATGCATATTTCTTTAATTATACCATTTGGGGAAAAAATCAAGAAAAATGAACATACACTTTTTATTCTTAAATAGAAAAATTTGAATCTCGAGTTGTAGAAATGAGAAAATTACCCTTGTTTTTATGATAGAGAGATATTCTAATTTTTCATTTAATGTTTTCTTTTAATGCTGATAAGTTTCTAGCAGTAATTTTATGACTTAGAACTAATACAAATATTCCAGAAGAGAAATTAATGTTGAAATAAAGTTTGCACAGTTTATAAATACCACCCTGAAGTGAAATATCCTGGGAATTTATTTGAGAAAGTGATACTAAGTATGGTATCAGAATTTAATACTCTGAAAATTTGAAATATTTGCATAAACCTTTTTTGGCATAGTTGAATTGTATTCTTTAAGAAACAAGTTTTAGTAGATTTTTGTATATATTTGAATGTCTAACTTTTAATACCAAAACTGTTTTTAAAAATTAAATTTGTTTTCAGAATGAGCTAAGGATAACGCTTGTTTTAAATTATTTGCTCTGCTTATATATGATTATAATATTTAAAATTATTCTATATAAAAACCAAAAAGTTGCTCTGTTAATTTAAGTCACTTAGATCACTGCAACATCCAAAAGAAGGCCCATTTTTATGCTGGGAAAATGGTAACTTTCTCCTTCAATTCTTTTTTACTTTAGTACTAGGATGTAAAATTTCCCAAGCCCATTGGTTTTACCTAGGACAGTGGTAGGTATGTTAAGCAGAGATGGCAAACTCAATGCCTCCTGGGCCCAAGCAAATGACTTAGTGAAGCTGGGCTTTTTGCATATTAAACAAGTTAGAATATTCTTAGTTTTCATTTTTTAAAAGATGGATCCAATTTTTAAAACCAAACTAGAAATCAGGATTTTTATTTGGATTCAGACAAGAATGTAAGCCCAAAACACTGAAGGCCTGACATGGGCCACTGTAGTACAGTCTCCTTTAAAATGCAGAGCAGGTCTGGCAAATTATGGCCCAGGGGTTCCAATATGGCCTGCTGCCTGTTTTTCTATGGCTCATGAGGTGAGAATGATTTTTACATTTTTAAATGGTTGGGGAAGAAATCAAAAGACTATTTCTCCTTTTTTTTCTAGTACCCACACTTAATAGAGTCCAGGGAGGGTTGCAGTTCTGGAAGCAATACTGCCTAGTGATTGAGAACTCAGGCTATGTAGTTATACTTTAGTGTTTAAATTTTGCTTCTACTGCTGAAGTTACTTACTTCAACTCTTTGTGTGTCAGTTTCTCCATCAACAAAATGGGGAATTACAATAATCTATAACAAAATAAGCACAATGCTTAGCATGGAGTTAAGAATCAATAGATATTAGCTGCTGTTATTACCAGAGTTCCACTTTTTTCCCTCATTATCCTGGTGTTGGAACATTACCTCTTATGTTGTTATTGCTGTTTAGCCCTACCTCACATGTCAATAACATGATAATATTCTTGGTACTTTTTTCTCACAAGATATTTTGGTAAAGATTCATTCCTAAACATAAAAACCCTTAGGATTCAGTAACTGTATCAATTTTCATTTAAAAATATATATTTCTCTATTATGTAAAAAGTGTTAATAGAATTTTTAAAATTTAATTTTGTGTTTTACCAAAGTAATACTTAGTTTTAAAATGCGAGTAGTTCTGCCCTATCTTAGAAGGAGCACATTTCTAAAAAATTGTAGTATCATTGTACACAGTAAAATGCACAGATCTTGAGTGTATAGTTAGATAAATTTAAATGTATGCACCTGAACTGTCCTTTTTACAGTTTGTCTTCCTGTGTCCTTAGAGGTAACCACTAATCTAATTTCTGCCCCCATAGATTAACTGAAGGCAATCATGTTCACTCATAGCTTCTTCTGGGCTTTTATTACCAGGATGACCACTAGACTCTACTCTACCTTTATGCAAATTAGAAAAAGGTGAAAAGGTGCCCTCTCTGGTATTTTGGAGAGTAGAGCATGGTCTGGATTCAAGTCCCATGGATCTCCTTGGCCTGGCCTCCCTGTGCTGGAGACAACCTGCCCAACCATACATGGTGATCTCAACTCCACATTGCTCTGTATCAGTGGTTCTTAAACAGTTTGATCTCAAAACCCCTTTATACTTTTAAAAATTGTCCAGGATCCCAAAGAGCTTTTGCTTTATATCTATAATATAGATAGATAGATATTGTTGGTATTAGAAATTAAAACAAAGTATTTATTTAAAATGGCAATGATGAATCTGTAACGTATTAATATAATGTTTTTATGAATAATATAATTTTCCAAACAACCAAAAAGTTTAAGAAGACTGAGAGTAACATTATTTACATTTTTGCAGTGTTCATTATTGAATAGCTTAATAGAAGACCACTGGATTCTCTTATCAGTTTCTGCATTCAGTCTGTTGTGATATCACATGTTTATCTTCTGCAGAACTGCACTGTGTACTAGTGAGAGAATGAAAGTGAAAAAAACACTAGTTTTGTTATGAAAACAGTTTGACCTTGTGGACCCCCTGAAAGGGTGTTCCTGGACCACATTTGGAGAACTTCTACTCTAAATATTTGCTTATACTGCTGTTTCATGGTTTGTTTTTCTGTGTCTTACTTTCTGTAGTTCTAGATACTACCTATTGGTAATATCCAAATGGAAGGTGAATGAATATTTAGCTTTTTCTATATGTTTACACACCACATACATAAATCTGTTCTTCTGGTATGGTTATAGCAATTTCTGATTACATTTATATTCAGTGCTTTTATTGTAAGTACATAAACATTATTACATCTGAGTAATATAGTATGCTTTTATTTTACTTCCTTTCTTGTCTAAAAACTTTATTTTTCCTGGATTTGATCATGCCTCTTGGGGTAGGAGGGAAGGTTGTTTTTAATTTTAATTTAAGGATTTATTACTAATTTATCTTCAGACTCTGGACAGCAGTATATTAATTTCCTTTCTGTGTCTTCATACTCACCAGGTAACTTACCAACTTTCATATTTTTTTTGGTGATTTCCCACCTTTTGTTCTTCAGCCTTCCAGTCCAACCTGGTGGCACTCTAGGCATGTTGCTGCATGGATGTCCAGAGAGTCACGATCGTCCTGGAGTTGCCTTTGCCTCCATCCCATGTCAGAGCTGCAGTTTTATGAATCTGAAGAAAAAGTGTCTTGAGATAAATTTTTTTTAAAACCTTGCATGTCTGAGAATATTCTGTCTTCATACTTAATTGATATGGATAATTAATCTTGGTATAAAATTTTAGGTTAGCATTAATTTTCTCTCAGCATTTTGATGGCATTGCTCCATTATCTTCTAGTCTGATGGCATTCTGATTCCTGGTTTTTTGTGTATGATTTTTTTTTTCCCATCCTCTAGACAAAGAGATTTTCTCCTATGCCTTAGTATTTCTTAGTGCTTTCAGCTTTCAAAATTTTTATTGACTTGACTTCTCTGCCGTCATTCATTTCCATTCTCTGTGGGTTAAGGTTTGTTTGTTTATTGCTTTACTATCATTTTATTGAGCTTTCAGAAGGAAGTAAAGATAAACTTTTGACTGGAAATCAATACTAGGACTTCAATTCAACTATCTTGATAGCTTTTTAAAGATTTATTACAGTATTTTCTTTTACATTAAAAGTGGACTTAATGATAATTGATAATGGATAATAACGGAAACCATCTGAGTTATTATGAGCACTAATTTAAGATCAGACAGGATGGCCTAGAAAGATAGATGAGGCATCCTCTGGTCTCCTCCCTCTTCAGAGTTCCAAGACTGTCTCCTTCATGACTAACTTAGACACAGCTCACTCCAACTTTGTGGTTTTACTTTGTGGCTTTATTACTAATTAGGTTTCATTTTTGTAATTAATATTTTGCCTTTTTCCTTTATTTTGAAATGCTTATATCCGGTATACCTGAATTATTTTCCTTTATTGTTTTTGTTTCATCTCTATATGATTTTAATACTTTTTGCTACTATCCTTTGTAATTTGATGAACAATAGAGGAAAGTCCTATGTTGTCAACGCATTGAAGGTAACAATACTACCGTTGTAGTAGTTAATACATGTAGTGCTCATAAGTGTGGCTCAATTCAAATAAACCTATTACAGTAGCAGAATTCTGCAGAAACTCAGGCTAGGTAGTTTCTGGTTAGATGAGTGTTATCCAAGTATGACATTATGTCGCTTCATTTATTACCAGAGTTAATTTGCCTACGCTGTTTAGTCAGATGTTTGACCTAATAGCTCCCATGTTCTTCCTCCCTTAAGATGCACATGGAGTCAGATGATATTCAGGCCTTATTACTTCTGATATTACACAAATAATTTTACTTTTCTGGGCCTCATTATAATTATAAAATATGTTAGACTAAATGGCCTTTTATAGGAGGTCTTTTCTTTCTGAGCACCATACTGATCACATACATAGCCAGACACTATACCAGGAATTCATAAATTACTAAACACCCCAACTTTTAAGAAGCACATACTGTAGCTAGGAAAGACAAGCCAATTATGTAAACCGAATTAATCATAACCTACTTAAATGCCTATATCTGCTTTCACAAGAAAATCATGGCCCTGAACAAGAGCAGGAGAGTGGTAGAGTAAGGGAGCATGCTCCAATGTTACTGCCGACCATGTGCTGTGCATGCATTCGGTGCTAGGCAGTAGGGCTCATAGGGTCAGAGCCTTCACTGTAGAGAAACAAATAGCCTGATCTCAAGAACTGGAATTATTTTTTTCTAGTAGTCATTTTGTTTAACTTTCAAAATTCTGAACTTGGATATGGAAGTTATTTATAACTATCCCCATTTAAGTTATTTTATACTTTCAGAAGAATGTACTTGTGATTTTCTTACCAGAAGTTCTGCATTTAAGTAGAATTACCAACATTTGAATATGAATGTAAAATAATTATCTTGTTGAATGATACTAAAATCCAACATTTATATAAAAGTGAGTCCAGAATAGTTTACTTCTTTTTCTCTAATCTTGACACTTAATTTTGTAATGAATTATATTTAAGAGTAGAGCAGTCCTATCATGCTTAAAATTTTTAGGAAGGCAGCTGATACTCTTGTTGGGAACAATATGAACTCATGACTCAGCCAGTAGTAGAAGAAATATAACTTCACCAATTTATCCTTGGTAAATGCTTTTATTAACAATAAACAACATTTGTATATAATGCTATTTATAAACATCTGCCTGTTTGTGTTAATCTAGGCTTGCTTTTTGCTTTGCCAGTGTCTTTTAACTCACCATGTAGAAAACAGAATAGAGATTGTTAAGTTATTCATACACTAATATTCTACTTTGCACTAGATATTTTGCTTGTCCCTGATGATACAAGTGATTGAGTATGAGTCAGCCCTAAATGCATTTACAGCCTGCCTGATTTTTTTTTTTAGTTCTGACCTATTTTTCTTTAACCTAGGCCTGTGCTAATTTTATATGATGCTACTTTCATAGATTTCTCATAATAGTTACATTGTTATACAATGGATTTAAATTTTTAATTTCTTTTTCTTCCTGTGTCACTCTTTATATATTGTAGGATTTGTTAACAAAAAAGTATGTTAATGATAAATCTGTTTTGTAGACATTTCAATTTGAGATTAAGTTCTCCTTTTTGAAACCTTCCGCTATTCCAAATACAGAATAAAGTGATAAGTTTATTAATCATAACATGTTGGTATAATTTCTGGTTTTGACTTTAAATACTAATTTGACTTTAAATACTAAATGAAATCCAATGTTGACAAAAGGTCACAGGCCTTTGTGAAATATAGTATGGTACCTACAAATATAAAAAGTTTGGATTTCTGTTTCTGTCTGTGTAATGCCAATCACTTGGAAAACTTCCTTTTTATGTGTCAAACATAACATTTCTTGTGTGGACTCTGTCACCACAGTTAAGACAGTAGCAATCTTATTTGAAAAGGCAAATTAGGAAGCAACATTCAGGTACTGATTTAAGTGAATAAAAGAAAATGCAAACAAATATTTGATATCTTTATAGATTGTTAACATCTCAGCCAGAGATTTTGTGTTTTACATATAGCAGATATATTTGATAATCAATGCTATTAATAATAAACAGGTCGCTAGATCGTTCTACTCTTTTTTGATGTTTCCATACTGGGGAAAGAAACCTAATATAGAAGCCAGGTGAACAGAACATGTACCAGTCTCTAAAACCCAGAACTCAAAACCTTTTTATGAGGAGGTGGTCTAGATTGATTGTTTTATATAATTAGGTTCTCAAAAGGAAGCATAGCCAGTCATGGCTGGAAATGAAGATCAGAACGAAGCGACATTACAGAAAAGAGCTTGGTATGCTTGGCTTTGAAGTAGGGAAAAAAAATGATGAGAAAGTTGAAAACACTGTAATATTGATGGGAAATCCATTCTTTAAAAATGGCAAGTCACTAAATTTTTTAAACGTCAGCAGCTAATTCTCTATTTTGGAAAACGTTATACAGGCCAAGCAACACAGCTGGCCTGTGCACACCCATATTTACCTATATTACACCAGCATGTTTTGGAATGCACATGTTTCTATGTAACTAAATCTACTTCTGAAGGTTCAGTAAACTCATGATATTCTGAGTTAAATAAATTATATTGGTTCTTTTCCATATTTCTTTTTTTGGGGGGTGGGTACATTTATTTATTTTATTTATTTATTTGAGACAGAGTCTTGCTCTGTCGCCAGGGCTAGGGTGCAGTGGCATCATCATAGCTCACTGCAACCTCAAACTCTTGGGCTCAAGCGATCCTCCCTTCCAGAGTGCTAGGATTACAGGTGTGAGCCACCATGCCTGGCCGATTTTTCTATTTTTTGTAGAGAATGGGGGTCTCATTCTTGCTCAGACTGGTCTCAAACTCCTGGCTTCAAGCAATCCTTCCTCCTCGGACTCCTAGAGTGCTAGGATTCCCAGCCTGTGCTATAATTGTTAAACCTAAGAGATATTTTTCTCTTTTAGTATTCTGGTTCCTAAAGTATTATTGTTACATTTGCTGTAATAATGCAAAATAGTATATCTGAGAGTTTTGAAAAAATGTCTCTTAAAAGCGTCAGTCATCCTATGAAGAATGTTCAAATAGAAGTGCCTACGGATGTGAAGTGACTTACTAGTTTGAGAACAGAATAAAAATTATATGGAAAAAAAACCCATACATTTTAAGTTTATAATTGAAGCACATTTACTGAAGCCTCTTAGGCAGTTGATTGAGGTGGCCTAATTTTTAACTAATTGAAGTACCAGACAGAATTTACCCTTCATTTTGCTTAAGATATTACATAATTGGTTAAGTAATTTTACTTTATCATCTGATGCTACGATTTATTTGAACCAGAAATCAGTACTTTGCTAGAGTGAGAGTATGTTTGAAAGCCATGTCTTTGTATACGTACTGTTGAGATGTGATTATAGGCCAGCATGTGCTTCAGTGTCTTCGTTTATAAACTGGGCTAAAAACTTGAGGTTTAGGAAGATTAATGAGATGATAATGGTACAGTACCTGTGGGAGTTCTGTTATCTTATAAGCACAATTCAAGGTGCACCAGTTTTATTACAGTACAAGGGGAGGAAATGTCTCAGTGAGTTGTTTTAAATTAGGCCAGGTAAAGCTATATACCCCAGAGTAGAAGCTCCTATTTTTTTTAATTTTCTTTAATTATAAAATATCTAAAACTTATAAAAATACAGAGAACCTATAGTATATTTTATGTTTTTAAAGTCTTAAATATCAGATACTTATGTATACTGAAACATACAGTTGTATATCTTGTGTACCTTTTTGTGGGGGTCAGCAAGTAATGTTTCTTAGACTGGTCTAAAAATCAACAGTGCTAGTTGATTGTTTTAATAGAATTGTAATATTATATGAATCTGTAATACTTTATTCTCTTGATGGACATTTAGGTTATTTCTGATTTGTTGTTATTGACAATGCAGTGAACATTATTGGATATACTTCTTTATGCACATGTACAAAAGTTTATCTAGAGTTATATACCTGGGATTGGAATTGCTGGGTCTTAAGATAATATGGATGTTAAGTTTTATTAGATACTGCCAAATTGTTCTCCAAAGCAATTGTACCAACTTCTGTCAGCTGCATTAGGGTTCTCAAGTTCCCTTTGTTCCACACTTTCTCCAACACTTGCTGGAGTGTTCCACACTTTCTCTAACACATTGTTTTATTGCCTGGTATATATAGTTATTCATACTTTTCTACCTTCCATATTGAAATATAATTTACATGCAATAAAACTCACCCATTTTGTATATGCAGTTTGATTGACTATATGGCAATTATTAAATGTATGAAGTCGTGTATCACCTTGACAATCAAGGTATGAAATAGTTCCATCACCCTAAAGGTTTCCTCACGCCTCTTTGTCATCAATCTTTCCTTCCCCAACCTCTGCCCATGGCAGTCACTTGGCAGTCACTTAGCTGCTTTTTGTCATTATGGTTTTGCCTTTTCTAGAATTTCATAAAAATGGAATCATACAGTAAGTAGTCTTTTGTACTGGACTTCTTTCACTTACCATGTTTTTGAGATTCAGCTTTGCTTGTATGTGTTATTTTGTTCCTTGTTATTGTTAACTATAATATTTTATGGTATGAATATACCATAGTTTATCCATTTATCAGTTGATGGCTTTTTGAGTTGTTTCTAGTTTGGGGTAATTTTATGAATAATGATGCTATGAATATTCATGTATAAATCTTTGACTCAGTTGGTTTTTGATTATTGCTTTTCAGCAATCTTACTGAACTCTAATTTGTTTGAATAATTTGACTTAATTTTCTGTATAGATCATTTAAAAATAATAACAGTTTTGTTTACTTTTTTCTAATCTTCATACCTAATCATGTTCTTGTCATTTATATATTGGCTAGGATCTCTAGTACAATGTTGAGTGAAACAATCAATCAGTATTAGTAGGCATCCCTGTATTCCTGACTTGAAAGAGTGTAAGTGTAATGTTTCACAATTAAGTATCAGGTTTGCTATAGGGTCTTGATCAGTAGCCTTACTGATGTTAAAGAATTTCACCTCCTGCTAGTTAGCATAGAGATTTTATTGTGAATGGAAGTTGAATTTTGTCAAATTCATTTTCTGTGTATTTTGAGATGGTCATGGGGTTTTTCTTTTTAAATCTTACATATGTGGCTTTTTAAAGTAAGGCTTACTCTTTTCAGTGTTAAAATGTAGTCATTTTAAAAACACCTTCAATAAATTTCTTAGATTAAAAACTTTTAAATCTTGAATGTACTTTAATTTCTTTTCTGTGACTCAGATTGTATTATGGGACATCATTTATCTGTCATACATAATGTTAATTCTTGACCGTAAATTGCTGAAGTTATGAGCCATGTATTAATCATATTTGCGTTTCCCACAGGATCTAGTGCAGTACATTGCAAATAATAAGCTGTTAATAAATGTTGAACTCTAGGCTATTGTTCTTTGCTAAATAGCCACAGTTTGTTTTGTGTCATAAATTATATTTCTTCTCCCCTTCCTCCATTATGCTGGCTGCTGATGTAACTTTTGTGAATCATGAACAATAAAATAGTAGAGCTTTTCTTTTTTAATATCTAAGTTTCATTCACTCATCAAATATTTGAGTGCCAACTAAGTGCCAGACTAGGCTTGGAACCACCAGTAATGAAAAATGAATATGAGTGGATACTCACAAGAACCTTACAGCCTAGTAGAGAGAGCTAAGATCCATATGTGACTTGTTCTAATGCAAGTTAGAAAGTGATCACTAGGACTTTAGGGAGAAATTAGACAGACTTCAAAGACTTGATAGCTCTTCTATGAAATAGGTGACTGTGGTGCATGGACTTAGGGCCTATAACTTGGCTATTCAGAGACTTATTTCCTGATTCTTAAGCCATGTTTCACCTTGTTGAGGTGCTGAATAAGTGACCTGTGGAGAAGTGAAGTATTTATAAGTTAAATTCTTTAAGAAATTGAATTTTTTTCTTTTATTGTAATAGTCCTGAGAAGCGATTTTTAAATGAACATGAAAATCAAATTCTGCAGCATGATTTACAGAGTCGCTTTGTGATCTGTCCCCATCGCTTCTCTATCCTCATCTCTCGCACCCCTCCCCGCCACACTGGGCACTCCAGCCATCCTGCATGTGGCCCTTGGAAATGCCATGCATTCTGGCTCCATGATTTTATTCATTCTTTGCCTTACATATAATTTTCTTTAACTCTGTAGTCTGCCTGGGTAATGAGTATTTGTGCTTTAACATTCCACTTGAGTGATTTTCTCCCCTGGGAAGACTTCCTCAGACTCATCCCCTTTTATGTGCTCTCTGTGCATTTTTCTTTTAGAGCCCATATCATATTTATGTTCTCTTTGTATATTTATCTGTTTTCCAGACTGATCCAACCAGTCTCTTTCTTGGCGGAGGATATATTTTCAGGGCCTAACACAGCACTTGGCACATAGTTAGACATTTATAATTTATTCTCAAAGTGATTGCTGAATAGTTAAAAATAATATATCAAAAGTCCCGGAAGCTTGTTATTAATTTGGCAGTTGGGGCTGTGTATTCTTTTACAGGTGTCTGCCCATGCTCTTTGGCTATTCATTTATGTACTGTTGGAAAAGAGAGCCTGCCAAACAGGGTGGGTGTGTGCGCACATTTAGCTGTTTCAGCAGCTGATACCAAATGTTGGAAATGACTACTTCCATCTGTCATTTTCATCCCTCCCACCCTCCTTCCACCCTAAAATTAATTATGTTAGGAACAATTTCTTATCTCCTTAGATATTTATGTCAGACAAGGGCTCAAGTAAAAGGTGTATATTTTATCATTCAAGTTTCATAATACCCTACGACTCCATGGAATTCTTGTACTTACTTTTCACAGATGGGATATCTTACATGGCTTGATAAATTCTTCCAGGCTTTTTCTCATTACATTTTACTTCCTTGGAGTGTACTCATCTTACGCAATATATTGACGGTACTACAGCAGTGCGCAATGCTCTCACAGTGTTTGATCTGATCCTTAGATAAAGCAGTATTTGTTGTTCAGTGTTAAATTCCGTGTTTAAAACCCCACCCTAGGAGCACACTATCTAGTGTCATATTGTTCTTGGTTGCTTTGACATCTGGGATTGGACTTTTCCCAATGGTATCAAGTTAAAATGCCTCATCTTAGAATTGAAAACATAAAACCTTAGCTTTCATTCCTAACTAAATTATTGCTTCAACCATATCCACGCTCTTAGTCTAAGACTTATCCTGTTTTTGTGCGTCATTTATGCAGTGTTTCTTCCTAACTTTATTTATGTCCTATTATACAAATTTAGGTCAAGTGTACTTTCTCCCTTAAGCTACCCCATATTGGGTTTTCCATGTAAAGGTAGAATCATGTTCTTAAGAGGCTATACTTGCATACTGTGAACACCTTTTATTATGATTTCAAGCCAATTGAAGCCTTTCCTTTGCTGTCTGTACTATATCTTGAGCCACTAGTTGTATAGTCACCTTTGTTTTCTTAGCCCTTCGCGTGTAAACTTGGGTACAAATCAGAAATTAGCTATAACTCCTTAGTAACAGAGTACAGTGATGGAGTAGAAGGGCGCACAGGGAGGGAATTATGAATGTCATGACCCCAAATGATGTTCTGGGGCTAAATTATTTTTCTAAGTGGGTCAAAATTAAAATTCTGTAACAACCATATGTTAGTTTTATGTTTCTTGACCTTATAAGTAAGTTTTTAATAGAAATTATGGAGTGTACCATTGCTCAAGACATGGTTAGCAAGTGGACTGTTGAGAGTTAGAAGTAGGCAGAACTTTGCTTAGGGACCAGTGTCCCAGCCTAAGAGCTATTGTGATGAGTCCCGGTGCCACCACGTAATCGTTCTGGGTTGATTTTGATCAGAGACCAAACTCCTTTAGTCTTTATGTCTTCATTCATTAAAATCATAATCTGTAAGGTTTTTCTGATTCTGAGCTTTCTGTGATTCTGCCTGGAGATATGATATTGACTATCTGTTTTTTTCATATTTTAGGACCCAGATGATGTGGTACCAGTTGGCCAAAGAAGAGCTTGGTGTTGGTGCATGTGTTTTGGACTAGCATTTATGCTTGCGGGTGTCATTCTAGGAGGAGCATACCTGTACAAATATTTTGCACTTCAGGTAAGTGGAAAATTCTTTTTCGTCTTTGACTTTTTTTATTTTTATTTTTTTGCTTTTCTTTCATGTATATTACAAAATTGTTCCTAACTTGCTCTAAGTTTGCACTTTTTGTGCGAACTATGGCCTTGAGCCACAGTGGTGGTCCTATTTTAAAGCTGTGTTTAAAATCTCTCCATCATGTGTTTGACAGCCCATTAGGCAGACAGTCACTAAAAGGAGAGTATCATTGTTTTGAAATGCATCAGCCACAAATGTTGTCATGTTGGTAGGCTATAACTTGATGGCCAGTTTGAGCTCTCCCACGATAGCCTTTTGCTCTTGGGCCCAGAGTACACTGTCACCATATCTCTCTACCTCTTTCCCAGTCATTGGTTTCTCTAAAGAACTAGGTGACATCAGCATTGATGTTGAAGTTAATGTAGGATGAAAGTTCTTTATAACTTCAGAGTGTTTAATAGTAATCCCAGTGGGTTAAGACATAGATTTTCCTTCTGATAATTATGATTTATGATCTGTTTTGTGGTGTATTTCTCTTGGCAATAATTCAGTAGGTTTATTTTTTTTTTCCTTAAGGAATCTTGAGGAAGAAATTGCTTTAAAGCTTTTACAACTACTTCAAGTGTTTCAGCATTTCAAAATTTGGAGAAATAGTTGATAACTAGACTCATTAAAATAATTTAAGTGACTGGTTTTGGAACATTCTGCCAGGGATGTATAAATTTCATGTTCATTTTGTATATTATTCAAGATAATGGCATGTTGGTAGACATTACTAAAATATTAATCATCTTTTTAAATACTGTTTTTTATGAGAAATATTTATGGTATAGAAAAAATTACTTTCAATTTCATTGTCCAGAGATAACATTTGGTGCCTTAACGGTTTGTTATATACCCCTAATCTTTATTGTGTGTATATAAACACTTTTTTTTTTTTTTACAAAAATGAGACAATTTATTAAGATTTCCTATAATCTAATATTTTCCACTTAATTGGATATAGTTTAAGGAGAAATTAGAACTACCTGTATGCATGTAGAAATTTCAGAAAAATTATTCCTTTTTTGGATAGTAATAGAAGAATAATTTAGTGGACCATATCAAAAGTTTTTAAAGTATATTCTTTCAGAAAAATATTATTAGCTTCTGAACATACTCTTTTGTTAAAGAAGAAAACCATGCCTACAGGTAGAAGTAAGTAGGCCTGTGTGTTTCTTCATATTTACTTGTCACCAGATGGATAATTGCTTTAATTTTCTATTTTTATCTACCACAAAAAGTAAAAGGGAAATCAGCTGCTTTTCTCCTTCTACAGCAGATTTTTAACAATACTTCAAAACCTGATCTTAAAGAATGTGTTAAATCTGTAATTAAACTGTCTGACTTGTCATCTAAAAGTAAGAGTTTGCAAGCAAAATGCTATTTAGAAAGAGGTGGCAGCTTAAGTAATGCTTACTTTTAAAAACCCATCTCATGCTGAATTGCTGAAATGAGTGTTTAAACTCTCTATAGCCGGATGACGTGTACTACTGTGGAATAAAGTACATCAAAGATGATGTCATCTTAAATGAGCCTTCTGCAGATGCCCCAGCTGCGCGCTACCAGACAATTGAAGAAAATATTAAGATCTTTGAAGAGGATGAGGTTGAATTCATCAGCGTGCCTGTCCCAGAGTTTGCGGATAGCGATCCTGCCAACATTGTTCATGA
>CM052445.1:15739011-15752202 GCA_028533085.1 Varecia variegata
ATTTTCCTCTAATTAAAATGTGCAGTATTTTCAGTGTCATATTTAACTATTTAGAGTATGATTTCCACCTTTATGTTTTAATATCCTAGGCATCTGCTGTAATATTTTAGAAAATGTTTGGAATTTAAGAAATAACTTGTGTTACTAATTTGTATAACCCATATCTGTGCAATGGAATATAAATATCACAAAGTTGTTTGACTAGACTGTGTGTTGTTTTTCCCCATACAATAAAACCAAAGAATAATTTGGTTCTTCATATCTTAAGATAATTCACCAAAAGAAACTATTTTTTAAAAATTCAGTTCTCCATATACAATGAGTAAAATCATAGATTTTTTAAAAAAATAAAACTAAGCCATTTTAATAACTAAACCAGATTCTTTGTGGATACTATTAAAGTAACATGTAAGACTCAATCTTGAATGATGCTGTTTAATATAAAATTCTTTTATATTTCATGCAAGGGCTATTACTAAAACCTAAAGTTTGTAAGGAGCATGAAATACTCTGCCTCTCTGAGCATGTTCCCCTCACAAATGGAGCATTATTAAGAGTTATAGTGATGATTTTTATATTTCTAAGGTGGTTTCTTATCTGAAATAATTCAGGAACTGCCACCATTTAAAATACCTAAGAGGTGATTTCATTGCAAATTCCTAAGACAAAAAATTTCGGTTCTGACTTCGGGAGGTCAGAACTTTTAAAGCTTCAGACTTATAAAGGATTTGGTCTAGAAACCAATTCTAGTCCAAAAGCATATTATTTACTCATGGCTTTTGGTTTCATTTCAGTAACATTGTCAGGGCTTTAGGCCAGGTAGTTGGATATTCCAGGATCGACAACTTATTTAAGAAGAGAATATGTTTCAATAAAATGAGCACTGCTTTTTCCTACATTCCAGGCTCTAAAATTTCATGATTTTTCAGTGGCCTGGGAACATCTAGGAGCACACTGTTACTCATTCACTGAAATCTTACTGAGCATCCTTTATATGCCCAACATATAATATTGTGTTGAAGATATATTTACAAAGGAGAAAGGCAACTGCTGCCTTCTTGGAGACTCAATCTAGGAAAAGACGCTGTTAAAAAACCAACTAATTACACTACACTGTGATCAGTGCTGGGGGTTGGGGAGGGGAGGAAGAGGTCCAGGTGCTTTGAAAACAGAGGGTCAGTGAGATTTTTAGAATGTTAAGTGCATGGGATCAGGACATGGGAAACCTTATTGTATGCCATCTTGAGGACTTCATTCAGTAGACCATGGCCCACTATTGAAGGTTTGCATTTTGGAAGGAGCATATTAGTTTCTGTTTTCCCATTGATTATAATAGTTATGCTGTATTAAAGCAGCTGAACTGCAGCAGTAACCCTAATATCTCACTGGCTTTGCATTGTCGAAGTGTGTTCTCATCACAGTCCAGTGTGGCAGGCAGACTCCAGGTTCCTAGGGACCCAGACTTAACACTTTCCTGTAACATATGGTTATATTAGAATTTTTAAGGGCTTTTGTATAATCATTGTAGTAAAATACTTAATACTTCTTTAAAACATTTACAATCATTGATTTGGCCTGATTGGTGTAGCATGGTACCCATGATTTTACTTTATTTCCATTACTATTGTGATAGCTTCCCTTACTTACAGTCAGCTGAGGGGAGAGTGTCCCTCTCACCCAAGCTTGGTCATTGAGATGTGTCCCAGGAATTTTGGAAGTCCAACAGAGATTCTAAACTATACCCTTTGAACTCTTGTGCCATGTTGGAGACTGTGGCCTTGGTGTGGCTTGGAAAAACCCCAGGGACAAAGGATGTGAGTGAGATGACAAGGAAAATCGGACATGCAGAGAGGATAGCCCTGTCTCCTGGTGGGTTCCAGGGATACTCAGCTCCCCTTTCCCGTTACTGAGTTCTGTCTTACTCCATTTGGGCTGCTGTGACAAAATACCATAGGCTGGCTTATAAACAATAGAAATTTATTTCTCAAAGTTCTAAAGGCTAGAAAGCCCAAGATCAAGGCAGCTGCAGATTCAGTGTCTGGTGAAGGGCCACTTCCTCAGATGGACAACTGCCCTCACTCTGTGACCTCATAGGGCGGATCTCTGTGGGCTCCCTTTTACTAAATATAAGGGCACTAATCTCATTCATGAGAGCTCTACCCTTGTGACCTAATCACCTCCCAAAGGCCCCATTTCTTAATACCGTCACCTTGGGGATGAGGATTTCGATGTGAATTTTGGGTGACTCACATTCACACTATACCAAGGCCTGTAAACACCATCTGTGTGTGTGTGTGTGTGTGTGTTTACTGAAGACAGCTATGGTCCTGCTCCTTTCCAGCACATTCTATCCCTATTGCACTGGTTGGAAAAGAGCATAGAAGTCAGAAGATAAGACTTGATAAATTTTGGCAAGTTGTTAGGACTGTGACCAGGCTTGTTCATCTGTGACACCAGAATGAGAATATGGCTCACGATAAAATAATGAGTATGAAAGTGCTGTGTAGAGCTCTGTACAATTGTTGACAATTAATGCTTTTGTGAAACCTGTCACTGCTATATGTTAGCAAGTAAACACTGATCTTGTTTAGTGTGTAATTTTTCATTTATGCTTTTCCTGGATCCATTTTAGACTCTCCACACCTATGTTAGTAAGTGGGATGCCAAAAAAAAGTACACGGTGTTCTAAATGGTGTTTATCTCAAATGACAGAAATAGGAGTATAAAACTCAAACTCAAGGACAGTTTAATGCAAATGAAAAGCAAATGGATTATTGGAAGGAGAACATCCAGATACCACATTTAAATGCAGTTATGAGTTAATGCTGGCTGGATCTCTTAAGATTATGCTAAGTGCACCTTTAATAGTTTCTTAGACACCCCCTCTTCTGCCTAGCAAAGTTTGTTGCCCAGAATTATGTAAATCTGTGTTGGACACCAGTCCTTGCATATTTAACTCTTTGGGATTTAGTTTCCTAGATGAGGACTTCATGTGTATCTAAGCCACTCATGTCACTCCTCTGCTCAAATCCCGACATTTTCATTCAGAATAAAAGCCAAAGTTCTTACAATGGCCTGCAAGGCCACAGGTAACCGTGCCTCCCAGGACCTCCCCTTGCATCATCTGCTACCACTCTCCAGTTCCCTCGCTCCTCTGCAGCCACATGGCTGCCTCACTTGCCTTTCAACATACCAAGAGCAATCCTGCCTCACAGCCTTCGCACTTGCTGTTCCTGGGCTGGGAATTCCACACCCTCCTTCCCCACGTACATCCCAAGGCTCACTGCCTTAACTTCATTTAAGTCTCTGCTCAAATGTCATTTCATTAGACAGGTCTTCTCTGATGACCTTTTTAGAAGTGAGTCCCACCACCACTTCCCACACTGGCAATGTCTATTTCTATTGTATTCCTATTTGGCCCGATCCAGGGCAGCCATGAAGACTGCTTTAAGTTCGAGGATGGGCAAAATGGCTCAAGATTCCTAAAACAGCTAATAAGCAATACAAAGAATAAACAAGGTAAGAGAGTAATTGGGGACAAGCTTTCCTTGGGCCCCCTTGTTTTCTCATGGAGTCTCCTGGAATTTGGTGGTCTCCACAGCCCACATGGAGTGAGATGTCACCCAGGCAGAGGAGCATAGAACCCTGGGCTCTGCCTCCCCTCCCCGCACTCCTTCCTTATCAATCTGCTGCCCAGTATCCCTGTGGCTAGGACTCCTTATCTCTGCTGTGCTCTCAGCCGTTCCATTCTGCCCTCTTAGGGGCCTTCCTGGCCATGACATACCACACTACCTTACTTTTCGCCATGGTGCTTCTCACCACCTGACATGTATTTATTTTTGTATTTGTTTACTGTCTGTCCAAATAAAATGCAAATTCCCTAAGAACACAGATTTTATTCTTTTTGTTCATGCTGTATCGCCAGTGCCTAGTAAAGCACTTGGCACATGTTAAGCACTCAAAAAATATTTATTGAGCGAATTTTGCTCCATATCTTTAACATGGTTTTATGTAGTCTCCTTTTTAAAAATTGGCTTCATTGTATAGACTTCAGTGGCTCCTGATACCAAACAAAGCCAAACTTTTCTTTTTTACTTTTTTTTCTTTCCTTTTAGTTTTAGAATTTTATTTGGGGGTTGGAATGACCACAGGAATACAAGTTATATATAGGGCTGTCTGGAAAGTATCCAGCCAGGTAATAGGTTCTCGTTATATTAACAATGGCTGGATACTTTCTGAACAACCCTCGTATAACTCAGATTTGCTAATAGCTATTTTGCCATGTTAAAAAAGTGAACTGGGCCTTGTGTCTTCAGTAGACAGAGCAGAAGAAAATCTATTGCCTTATTTTAATGTCTAAAGTTCAAATTACCTGTAATATAGGGATCCCTTGAATGTTAACAGTGCTGAATCACAGTGAAGAAAAAAATGGCAGAGTGTATTGAAATTCAGACTGATTCAGGCAAGTGCTGCTTTAATTTATTAAAAAGCTCCTGGAATGTCATCAGCTGGAAAGAATACCAATGCAGACAAGTGACACATTTTTACTTTTCTTCTTTAAGAAATTTTTAAAAACATTATCCTACATGAGCAACGATGGCACATTTTTAAACTGAAGTTTTTGTCATTGCCATTTCATGTGGCCAATCCACTCATCTGAATTTTATGACAAATGTATTGGGTTGAATGGAAAAAACAAACTTTATTGGTAACACCTTGAAGTTCATTTTTAGAAGCCTCGATGAAACCTAATTCTAAATATGTCATCATGGTTTGGGGATTTGATTGAAAACCATTTTCTTCCACAATATCCACCAAATCTTCAAATAAGGGTTCATAAAGTGCTTTACCTTTTCCAGTCATTAATACATAAACAAGTAAGTTCTAGCATTTTTTGATCCAAGAGGGGCATGAATTGTATATAGTTAAATAGTTGATAAAAAAGGTGAGGACAGTTTTGAAAGTGCCATCCATTAGCCAAAGCGAAGCATGTGCTAGTTTTTTGTATGTCAGATTTAGTGGCAAGTATAAGAAGTCTATCTTCTCCGACAATCAAATCCTTAATCAGGAACAGTTCAACACTTAATGTGTTGTAACATTGGAAGAACCTCAACATCAGCAAGCGTCCCTGGTTCAGAAGGTCGCTGAGCTTGTTGAATTTTTTTTATTCTCTGGTGAAGGGCATTTTTTGAAGGCAAGCATGGTGCTATGTGTGCAGGGACAGAAGTTATACATGATAGAATAATTTGGAAGGGGAGATTTCTTGTATTTTTCACCTGCATTTTTACTTCCTCTATGGTCTTTGAAACACTCACTGCACTTGTATTTGGAAAGTGGTCATGGCCTACAAGTTTTATAGATATGTCCTGTCTATTTGAAAGTCTGGTTGTTGCCTGGATGTTACAAGTAAGCGATTTTCTGCTGTTACAGCACCAATAGTAATTAGCTTTTAAACTTTTATCTTTCACCATTAAGTAGCCTCATACACTTACCACAGCCTTTTTTTGAAGAGATAATTTCACAAGTCCCTTCTGTTGTGTTGTAAGGAATACTGTAAGAAGGAGTGATATTTGGCTTCCCCAATACCAAATCTATATTAGTCAGGAGTCTCCAGAGAGACAGAATCAACAGGAAATGTATGTAGATATACGAGAGGGGATGTGTTAGGGGAATTGGCACATGCAATTATAGTGGCTGGGAATTCCCATAACAGACTGCAAGCTGGAGTCTCTGGGATGCCAGTAGCATGGCTCAGTCCAAGTCAGAAGCCTTCAGCCCCAGGGAAGCTGATGGTTAACTCTCAGTACGAGGCCAAAAGCCTCAAAACCCAGGGGGCCGCTGCTGTAAGTCCTGGAGTCCAAAGGCCTATGAATCTAGAGTTCTGATGTCCAAGGCAACAGAAGAGAAGTCTGTCCCAGCTGTCAGAGAGAGACCAATTTGCCTTCTGTATTTGTTCTCTCTGGGCCCCCAGGAGATTGGTTGGTGCCTGCCAACACCGAGGGCAGATATTCACTACCTAGTCCACTCAGACTCACACACTAATCTCACCTAGAAACACCGTCACAGACACACCCAACATAATCCTTTACCAGGTTTCTGGGTATTCCTTAATCCAGCCAAGTTGACACCTTAAAATTAAGTCCACAAGTCTACCCCTTGTCAGCTTGGCACCCATTCGCATCTCCTTAAACCATAATTTCCAAACAAAGAAAAAGTTAAGGTAATAGTTCTACCTAACATGATACAACTATCCTGTGATTGTGATTTTTGAGATTTTAAATGTTAGGCATTTTGATCTTTAGGGATTTCAACGTTTGGGATTATAACTTTTGGGATTATGAATCCAAACCCCTTTCTCTGTACAAGTCTATTGCTTCCAGTGGAAAAAAATCATATTGACTAATAAAACAGTTTAATAGATCATCTCTTTTTGTAACATGGAAACAAGTAACATTTATTTTTACGTCAGATTTTGACAGTATATTTGATATAGACATAATGTCACATTTGATATTGTATCTATTCATTTTGAAATCAGGCATGAGGCTCAGGCCCGGGAGCTGGAGAGCGACTGGCAATGAAATGCGAAAAACTGTTTTCCACAGCTTGTTGAGAATTGAATATTTTTCCTTGCAAGAGTGGTCCAAAGCCTCAAAGAAGTGGTAGTCAGTTGGTGCAAGGTCTGGTGAATACGGTGGATGACAAAGAGTTTCCAAGTCCAGCCTCTGTAGTTTGAGCAACGATGTTTGTGCAACATGCGGTTGAGGGTTGTCTTGCAAGAGGATTGGTCTGTCTCTATTGACCAATCTCGACTGCTTAATCGCAAGCATCCTCATCATTTCATCCATTTGGTTGCAGTAGACATCCACTGTAATCGACTGACCAGGTTTCATGAAGCTGTAGTGGATAATACCAGCACCGGACCACCAAACAGACACAATTAGCTTTTTTTGATGTATAGTTGGTTTTGGACTGTGTTTCAGCACTTCATCTTTATCCAACCACTGTGCTGAACACTTGAGTTTGTCAAAAAGAATCCATTTTTCATCACACGTAACAATACGGTGTAGAAATGATTCACTTTTATGTCATGACAGCAAAGAAAGGCAAACTTCGAGATGATTTCTCTGGTGACGCTTGTTTAATTCATGCGGTACCCATCTATCCAGCTTCTTTACCTTGCCCATTTGTTTCAAATGGTCCAATATTATTGGAATAGTAACGTCAAACCTTGCTGCTAATTCACACGTAGGTTGAGATGAATTCATTTCCACTACAGCTTTCAGCTCATCATTATCTACCTTGGTCTCAGGTCGCCCACATGGCTCATTTTCAAGATTAAAATCACCAGAACGGAACTTCTCAAACTATTGACCTACTATGCATTCATTAGCCACATCCTTCCCAAATGCTTTGTTGGTATTTCGAGCTGTCTGCACTGCATTGGTTCCACGACAGAACTCATGTTTGAAAATAACACAAATTTTTTACATATCCATGGTTTCACAAAAATTGCTCTAAAAAAAAATCTGAAAGATAATCACAAGCCAAACAGTGTGCTTGAAAGAATGAGGGTGTACCTTCACAATAAAAATAAAACAAGAAGTGTCAGTGAAATGTCGGAGATATCAATTGTCAGTACTTAAGGAAACTGGATATTTCATACTTAATAACCTAAATAGAAACTATGGTGTAGTAAATTCTCATGAGTCCAGCCTTACCAGTTAGCAATAATTTATTTTTCTCATTTCATCTATATCCTCTTATTTTATTTTTATTTCTGCTGGAGTATTTTAAAGCAAATTCCAAATATATCATTTTCACCCATAAATACTGCAGTACATGTCTCTTTTAAATAAAATCCCATTACTATTATTTCTATCTTCAACAAAATTAACAATAATTTTTTTTATCATCTAAGACACACCTAAGTCTATATTCAGAATTCTTCAATTGGCTCAAAAATGACTTCTTATAGTTGGCTTCTTTGAGTTGGGATTCAAGCAAGATACACACTTTGTATTTGTCTGCTGTATCTCTTGAGTCTGTTTTAATCTGTGAGTTCTCCTCCCTTCTTCACCTTCCTGCCATTTCTTGATTAAAAAGTTGGGTCATGTGGCCTGTAGCACTTCCCTCATTCTGGATTTTTCTGACTGAATCTCTATGATATCATTTTAAACATTTCTACATCCCCATGTGTTTTGTAAACAGATAGATCTGGAGGAGGGATTCAATTCAGGTTGTTATTATTTATTCTGGGTGAGGCAAGAATAGCTGTGCTATAATCTTCCTATTGCATCACATTAATAAGAACTGATGTTCACCTTAATGAATGGGTTCATGTAGGCTTATATAATTTTATTTAACATTCTTAATTATGAATGCAATATGTTAGTTGTGGAAAAATTAGAAAATACAGATAACAGCAAAGAAGAAAATAAAAAGCAAGTGTACTCCCACAACACAAAGATGACTGCTGTTTACATTTGGTGTATGCCTTTCCAGGTTTTTTTCTATTTTGGTTGATCAATCTTGAAAGTTCCTCCTTTCTCTCCCTTATTGCACTTTTGCTGCCCTTTTAAAGATCATCCAATAGTCCCTTTGGTTAAGAAATATTTGGGGGTGCCTATTACTTTTTGTTATTCTAGAAAGAAGGAAGGAAGGGAGGGAGGCACAAAATACAGTTTTGAGCATCTGCTATGTAGCAATTGCTTTAACATTATTTTTTACTTATCTCAATGACCTTGTCAGAGATGTATTATATTCCCACTTTATAAAAGAGGATATTGAAACTCAGACCTCTTGGAGTCTTTAACTCTGAGTCCAAAGAGACCTGGAGTTTTCTGATTCAAAGTCCAAAGTTATAAAATCTATTTCCTTCCTGAACATTGTGATACTGCTATAAAATAAGACCATTCTATCTAGTCAGTTAAGAATGTACATATTGCATTCATAATTTTGATTGACATGAAAAAAACATAATAGTTGCTTAAAATGCTTGAGAGATTTTATTTTATAGTTAGCCATGCCAATTTCGTAGGCATATGGAAACAAGAACAGAAAGTTCTCCATTTTCATGGGTTTAAAAAGAGCTTTGCATGTTTTCCGTGTTCTGCTTCATCTTTACTGTTGATCTTTTCTTATAGTACTGGCTGTTAAAGTTTTTAACTTAAAGTAGGTAAAAGAATGGAGAAGTGGGCAAAAATCTGTGATGGAGGACATTGGGTTTGGGATTATCTATAAATCTTATGTCATACCAATTCTTAATCACATAAATTAATTCAAAGAAGCACAGGATTTTAGAATTGGAAGGTGTCTTAAAGATCACCTGCTGGAACATTCTCAATGTATAACGAAGAAGCTGAAGCCCTAATGGGTTGAGTGATATTTCAGCAGGTCACCCAACTACTTTGATATCAAGGCATGAATTGAACTCAACATCTTTATCCTTCAGTTGTATGTCACCATGGTGTGAGTTCAGCCTATTTTGAAGATTTTTTTCCTCTGTGAATAGGAAATGCTTAAATAATCTTTTCATTACACTTGGGGTGGATACAGGACATACCGGATTCAGAAGCATGTCCTACTGTTGTAAAACATGTGCCAAGAATGGTTTCCTACTATTGTGAAAGCTGAGGGCCAAGATACAAAGAGGGACGTCAGGCAGGGAGAGAAAACACGTGTTAAATATGGTTATGATTATATTTTTCCTTGAGTTTCTTTATTTTAACATAAATTTCTGCATGGATATTCAAATAAATGTGCCTTTTAAGAACCATTCAAAAGAAAGGTAGAAAGATAATAAGCTTGTTTGTAATATTACGGATCATACCCCTCTTTTTATAGAAATGCTTGAATATAGAAAAGTACAAATATGTAAAACTCATTAGGGACAACTGAAGCAAAATCCTTCATCAGACTATACTTTAAAATGCAAACATAAAGGTTAGAAATAAATGGCAGGAAATAGCTAATTGTTCATTCAGCAACAAGCTCTTGGGACAATGGTTTGAAGCAGCTAGATGGTGTGCTTAGTATTCAGTTTCCTACCATTTCATATAAACATTGCCTCTCTGTTTCCTTCAGGGATAAATTTAACCTTAAAATCAGTCTCAGTGTCTCCAGTGCTGTCCTGTTTGTAGGGCAATAATCAGTCCACAGGTTTTTGATACCTTGCGGCTTCCAGGATATCTTTTAGCAGGCAGACATAAGCATTAGTTACCCATTTCTAATGATTTTTCTGGACTGTGTACAGGGACCGATGGTGCCATGTGGTACATGGCTGTTTACTCTGGCTTCTGAGCAACTGAAATGCAGGGAACTACTTAGTTCCACGGAACTTCACAGAAGGGAACAGATTTACTAGATGAGGTTGAAAACAAGCATGTCATTGTGGGCTGAAAATAAATTGACGTAAATTCAGTATCTTTTCCATATGCATATCTAGTAGTAAAGTATAATAGGAGATACCATCCGTGTTCGAGCAAAAGAGATATTTTTAAAAACATGTAACGAGAGAAAAAGGAACTCTGATGTACCATAAACCAACTTCAAAAATTATCAACTCATAGCCCATCTAGGTTCATCTATGTCCCTATCCACTCCTTCGCCCCTAAATATATTAAGCAAATTCTAGACATTAAACTATTTAATCCACAAATATTTTAGTATTTATCTCTAAAAGAAAGGGACTCTTTTTAAAAAAGACAACCACTTACCACATCAAACCTAAAAATGAACAATACAACTTAATGTCATTAAATATAGTTATTGTTGAAATTTCCTGAATGATCTCATAAATGCTTTTGTTTTCTTTTTAAGTTTGTATGTTTGAATCAGTTTCTGGGTAAGATTCATACATTGCAATTGACTGATAATGTTTTTTAAATTAAAAGTTTTAATTATGGTAAAATACACAAAACTTAAAATTTATCATGTTAAGCATTTTAAGTGTATAGTTCAGTAATGTTAAATACACTCGCATTGTTGTGCAACCAATCAATCTCCAGAAGGTTTTTCATCTTGCAAAACTGAAACTCCATACCCATCAAACAAGTCTCCATTTCCCTTCCCTCAGCCCCTGGTACCCGCCCTTCTACTTTCTGTCTCTATGAATTTGACTACTCTAGATACTTCATATAAGTACAATCACACTATTTGTCTTTTTGTAACTGGCTTGTTGGACTTAGCATAATGTTTTCAAGGTTTATCTTGGTGTAGCCTGTGTCAGAAGGTCCTTACTTTTTAAAGGCTGAATAATATTTCATTATACATCTGTACCATGTTTTGTTTATCTATTCATCTGTCAATGGACACTTGGGAGAATTAACATATTTCTAATACTGAATTTTCTAATCCGTGAACATTGTATGATTTATCATTTAGATAAATTTATCACCTAAATCTGAATCAGAATTACCTGGAAGGTTTGTTAAAACACAGACAAGCCCTGGAATTTCTGATTCAGCAGGTCTGGGGTGGGGCTTGAGAATCTGCATTTCTAACAACTCCCAGGTAATGCTGCTGCTGCGGCTCCAGGACTATACACTGGGAGGATCACTGCCAAATAGCTTTGAAGATTTAGGGAAATTTGGCTAATTTTTATCAAATTAAAAAACAATAGAGCATCTGATAGTATTTCAATTCTATCAAGATTTATTTTAAATAGCAGATGTATAATCTAAACAACAAACATAGATATATTGACTCGATAGAGGTTTCCTACTATAGTACATGTAGTTGTTTATGCTCTTTGTCAGACAGCCATTGAAATCGAGGGGCGTATAGCTGCAAATCAATTTATGGCCTTTGTGGAAGGGAAAATTTCAAGGTCCTTTATCTCCCTCTAGCCTTTAAGTCAAATTTTGCAGGCAGGACACTTGCCAAAAAAAAAAAGCAATTAGAGAGATTCTTAAAATTTAGCATTGACTTATTGGGTAGAAAGCTGAATGAAGGGCCATTTAAATAATACATAAATGTAAAGTCTGATTCAAATGGTGTACATACGAGGGGATATTAACCCTGAAGGAGCCAGGGACAGCAGACTGGGAAAGAAGGTTCATTGTCTCATCTGCTCCATCTCTTCTTAGTTTAAAATCAATTTATTCCCCAACCTAACAATATCAGATTCCTCCTTTTTTATTTAAATATGTAGTACACAGGTAGTCCTAAACTGTTGGACTGGACTGGGAGCACGTGGGAGGCAAGAGATGTCACAGCATTCTCCTTTCCTGGCAGTAAAGTTTTATCACTGCACTTTCCCAGGGGCGTGGTTGGAAATGGAAATCAAGAAGGTGACTCAGTCCTACCCTGATTTTCAGTTTGTATTGGGGGGAGTGGGTGAGACAGGCCCACCTCGCTCTGCATTTACGCTGTCTGACTTAGGCAGCACTTCCAATAGTAGTCAACTCTCCATTTCTTCTCATCTACCATAATCCTATTTTTGCAGGATCAGACAGGAGAATTGAAGGAGAATATAATGGAAACTACAATTCCTGCATCCTTTAAATCTTTGATAGTGCTGTAAGTCTTTGCAATTCTTCCTAAGATGCTATCTTGCTTCTGATTTACTGTCCTAGCTAGGAGTGACAGTGGCAATTTCAGAGGTCTCTATTTGGTCCTCCATAATGACTATTATTCCACAGGTCGGGAAGCAAATGTGAAGGTTTTGTCAGCAAAGAGTATCTATCTTAATTATACATTCAATGACTTAACCATAGAATGTGTTCATTGGCCCATTGGATCCACCGTAAGTTGGAATTGGGTCAAAACTCCATTGGTCCCCATTCTAACCAGAGAATCATGATGCTATCAGTGGCAGCTCACCTGTCTCTAACTCACTGTATCTAACAGTTCTTGAAGACTCTGGGTATTCTCCTTTTTCCAGTGCATGGTTACCCTGGCAAATGGTCACAAGTCCTTTTGGGGAGCCACCTGTCAGAAGGAGTCATTGCATGATTTCTAGGCAAGAGAAGACTCCTCAAATGCTGTTTCTGCCAGCCGGAGGGTTCAGAGCACTGGTGGGTTGGAGCTGGCTCATACCACCTTGCAGAAGTCAATTGTGTGCATCTCTTTTAAAATCTGAGTTTAGGGCCGGGCGCGGTGGCTCACGCCTGTAATCCTAGCACTTGGGAGGCCGAGGCGGGCGGATTGTTTGAGCTCAGGAGTTCGAGACCAGCCTGAGCAAGAGCA
>CM052445.1:15752302-15854060 GCA_028533085.1 Varecia variegata
ACTAAAAATATATATAGAAAAAATTAGCCGGGCATGGTGGCTCATGCCTGTAGTCCCAGCTACTCGGGAGGCTGAGGCAGTAGGATTGCTTGAGCCCAGGAGTTTGAGGTTGCTGTGAGCGAGGCTGATGCCATGGCACTCTAGCCCGGGCAACAGAGTGAGACTCTGTCTCAAAAAAAAAAAAAAAAAAAAAAAAAAATCTGAGTTTAGTGACATTATGTTGGTACTTTGAAATTGACAAAAGTGAGAGTATTTACATAACAGAAATTGCCAAATGCTAAAATGTCCTTCCCCACACTGTCCCCCCTGCCACATCCCCTGAGACTGATTATTAAATTTTTTCTAGCACATTACAGATTTGGGGGAAATTGAGAGATTCAATAGTCTCAAGCTCATCCATCCAAATATTCCATCCTAGGTCTTAGGGTAATACTCTTTTTCCCTTTCAAGAACCAGATGTAGACCTAGGAGAGTCTGCAAGTCTATGCATTTAGTTGCCTTTTCAACTGTTCTGCCCTTACAATCAGATCCTGGGCCTGCTTTTTAGTATATTTGCTTTAGGCTGCAGAAAATCACAGTTTTATTAAAAATTGCCAGTAGAGGTCCTCTGGGTTTCACAGTGTGCGTTAAGGTGACAGGTGGCTGCCCTGAGGTATCATTTTCTTTTGCAATGTACACAATTCTATCAACAGAATCTAGCCCACTCCACAATCCTTACACCTCACATTGTTCAAGCAGCATGGCCACCACCAATCCTAATGCCCCACCTTCCACCTGCACTACATCTCAGCCACGGTGGGAAGCCTTAGTCATCATGACACCACTGTGTGGCCCTCTGCTACCCACTTCCCATGCCATGGTCTTTATTGCCATAAGATCAGTGAGTAACCCAATTCTAACATCCCATTCGGGGTGTCTCTAGGACACTCCTGGTGTCAGGTCTCTTTGTTTGGGTTCTCTAGGAAATACAGCCTCAGTGCAGTTTGAGAGAAATAGGAGTGAAGCAAAGAGAATGGGAAGGGAAGGAGGAGAAACTAAGATAGTAGCAAATTACCAAACTTGATAACCCCTTGCTGTCAAGCCCAGTGATTGCTCAGTGTTATGGGAGTCATATTTTGAGAAGTCATACGAACCATTGTGTTTCAGAACAGTTTGTCTGAGTGGAGGATGGAGAGGAGTTTATTTGCTGGACCCATCTATTGATTAAAAGATTTATCCCTAGGGCATTAACTCCCCTGCATTTCCAGGCTGCATATACACTAGAGGCCCAACAGTTAGGCACTATCTTATCCTCTCTAGAGATGTGCATGCCTTGGGGATGAGGGTGGGGAACTATTGGGATGTGCCCAGGTGAAGTCTTGCTGAAGTGGTCACCAGGCAGAGCCCATACAGAGTTGGTTACTGTGGTGGCAGCTGGGAAAAACAAATGGTCAATGACCCTGGAGTCAGACCAGGCTATTAGGCTCACAGGTGACATATACACTTCTTAATGCATCTGATTGATACATTGCCCTTCCTGAATCTTGGTTTTCAGCATTTCGTTTAATTCCATTTAGTGTTTTTCCAATAAATTCTCATTTTTCCGCTTGTTAGCCAGAGCTTATTTCTGTTTCATGAGGCCAATGAAACAATTTTAAGCCATATGCTATACCCTCCTTAATGTTCCAAACACTTCTGTGTACAGGTTTGGTGCTCAGTAAATGCTTGATGAACTGCAGAAAGTTGTCTGGGGACTGTATCACTTATCTATCACTGCGTAAGATTAATAACTAAAAGCAATAATGATCAGTTGGTTGACTAAGTGGTTCATCTGCTGATCTCACCTGGTAGATGGATGGGTTTGGGCTCAGCTGGGATGCTAGGCCTCTTTCTCCGCATGGTCTATCATCCTCTACTAACTCATGCTTGTTACATATACCTGAGTCCCAGGAGAGCAAGCCCTAATGCACAAGCACTTATCAAGGTATTATTTGCTTCATGCTCTCTGAGATCCCATTGGCCAAACAAGCCAGAAGGCCAAGCCTAGCATCAATGTGGGAGGGGACTGCTTGAGGGCATGAATATCAGGTGTGAGTCACTGGAGGCCATCAGTGTAACAGTCTACCACAGGGAACATCTGTGTCAAAGTGTCCAATTGATGGGTATTTGCATTGCTACTTATGGCAGTAAGTACTTATGGTCGTCCTCCAACAGCCCTTCTTCCTTGCTTCCGTGTTAATAGACTCCCTGAATTTTAGCTGGGCTCGTGGCCTGTTATCCCCACAGAAAGGTGTGGATTTGCATCTAAGTTTTGATCAATGGGATGTAAGCACAAGTGTGTTGCAGCTGTTTCCAGGAACTCCTCTTAAGTGACAATGGCATGTGCTCCTGGTTTTTTCTTCATTCCTTTACCCTGCCCCCCCCTGCTGTCTAAAATATCTAAAAAGTCACATGACTCTTGTCTGCTACCTTGGACCTTGAGCACTGCCCACGGATGATAGAGTTGTGAGATGAAGGTGCCTGTGCCTTTGAGGACTTGGCTGAGCAGAGCCTTCACTCAATCCCAGAATTCCACCTCTAGACTTTTACCTGAGATAAAAATGACCTTTTATATTGTTTAATCCACTGGTATTTTGGATTCTGTTCATTCTGATGGCTCATTGATTAAAAGAGGAGGGAAATGTATCAGGTTTACTTGGAGAAATTTTGTGGATTTAAATCAGTGCATTCAGAGAAACGTGTGTAGGTCAACAAGCCATTAAGAAAACAAGATAAAAGGAGGGAACTGCAAAATGTCTGTATTTCTGTAACCTACAAGAGACAAATCTAGAACAAGGGTGGTGTCTGCTCAAGTAGGAAAAGCTCCCAGTAAGACCACGCTGCAAACCCTACTTCTTTTTGGTTTCCTTGGTTAGGGGCCACCTCATGTTAATGATATTCTTAATGAGAAAAACCACACACAAATAATTAGTTATCTCTTCTTCACCTTGGAGATGGGGGTGGTGGAGAGAACCAGGGAAGGATTTATGCTTTAGACAAAGGTTAAGATTACAAGGGCTGTAAATAAAGGAGATATGCCTTCACTCACAGCAGCTTCTTAGAAACTGCACATCTGTGTAACTCCTGATGACTTGGCTACAGAAAATGTCAGTGAACTGCCTTAGCGTTTTTCCTGATGGAGAGAAACCTGAGCACTTGGAAATGGAAGAGTTTCCTGTTGGTGCAGGGGCTTTGTTCATTGGCTTGAGTTGTAGCAATCTATTAGGTTGGTGCAAAAGTAATTGCGGTTTTGGACCGTGAATTTTAAATCATTATAACTAGGTTCAAATACATCTTTATTAATTAAAATAGGAACCATTACAATCAACACATTTTTGCCAAGAAATAAGTTTGTTTATTCCTGTTGCACAAGAATCCGTGCTTTGGGATTTGAGGAACTCTTGGAAAGCATTTTCAGCATCCTGCTGGTTGGGGAAGCATTTTCCCTGCAAAAAGTTGTTGAGATGCTTGAAGAAGTGGTAGTCAGCGAAAGGTCAGGTGAATATGGTGGACAAGGCAAAACTTCGTAGCCCAATTCCATCAACTTTTAAAGCGTTGGGTTGTGCGATGTTAGGTCAGGCATTGTCGTGGAGAAGAATTGGGCCCTTTCTGTTGACCAATGCCAGCTGCAGGCGTTGCAGTTTTTGGTGCATCTCATCGATTTGCTGAACATACTTCTCAGGTGTAATGGTTTCACCAGGATTCAGACAGCTGTAGTAGATTAGATTGGCAGCAGACCACCAAACAGTGCCCAGGACCTTTTTTTGGTGCAAATTTGGCTTTGGGAAGTGCTTTGGAGCTTCTTCTTGGTCCAACCACTGAGCCGGTCGCCACTTGTTGTCGTATAAAATCCACTTTTTGTCGCACATGGCAATCTGAGAAATGGTTCATTGTTGTTGTGTACAAGAAGAGACTTCTTGTACGACACTTTAAAACGATTACTTTTTTGATTTTTGGTCAGCTCATGAGGCACCCACTTATCAAGCTTTTTCACCTTTCCAATTTGCTTAAGATGCAAACTGAACATAGAATGGTCATTCAATTCATAGAGTGGTTGACACTGAGTTCTTTGGCAACTTCTTGGCAACTTCTCCTGTAGTTGTAAGAGGATCAACTTTGATGATTGCTTTCAATCGGTTGTTGTCAACTTTGGATGGCTGGCCACTGAGCTCCTCATCTTCAAGCCTCTTGTCTCCTTTGCAAAACTTCTTAAACCACCATTGCATTCTACGTTCAGTAGCAGTTCCTGGGCCAAATGCATTGTTAATGTTGCAGTTCTCTCCGTTGCTTTATGACCCATTTTGAACGCAAATAAGAAAATTGCTCGAATTTGCTTTTTGTCTAATATCATTTCCATAGTCTAAAATAAATATAAAATAAATAGCAAGTAATAAGTCATTAGCAAAAAACAAAGCAAGAAATGCATATTAAAATGATGTATAACATAACCACACTTATTTAAGAACATATTCCAATATCAAACAGCAAATTTCAACGATGCTAAAACCGCAATTACTTTTGCACCAACTTAAAAGCAGTTGCTTCAGTCACTGGCCCTGGCCCTTGCTGCTGCCAGGGAGAGTTGAGCCTGCATTTGGTATGTGAGAATACCGGATCAATACAAACATTTTGGGAAATGCTTCAGCTTTTCCTTTTCTTCTTTTTAAGGCCTGCCAGTCATCTTTACAGTTCTGTGTCCCCTGAGATATGAGCTAGAGCCTATGTGATGGCTGGATTTGTTTGAATATTTAATCTCTTTCTCCATCTGTTTTGAGAAATATCTAACCTGTTTATCAGAGGAGAGTTTAAAGTCCTGCCAACATTCTGGCCCTGGGTATAATGGGCTGAATTTTGTCTTCCCCCAAATCCGTATGTTGAAGTCCTAATTCCCACGTCATAATGTGACTATATTTGGAGATAGGGTCTTTATAGAGGTAAGTAAGTTACAATGATGTTGTTAGGGTCATTCATTCAACAGGTATTTGTTAAATGCCCACTATGTGCCAGGCACGTTAGGTACTAGAACACACTGATTAGCAGAACAGATAGCACACTGATTCATAGACTGGCTGGTTTCATGGACATGCAAACTACATGGTCACACATTGCTCCATATCGGAAGGGCCTTGTGCTTGGTTTAGTGCTCTGCTGTCAACACCTTGAGACTCTTAATATTTCTGGAACAAGGGGTCCTGTATTTTCATGTTGCTCTGGGCAAATTATGTAACTGGTCCTGCTCAGGGAGACTATAGTTTAGTAGGAGAATCAATCGTATTCTCTGTACTGAGGAGTGTGGTTTGGTGACATGAAGAGGAGGTCAGTGTAGCAGGAGAAGTAGTGTTGTGTAAAGAGATGAAGCCAGCCATATTCACAGTGGCAGGAAGGAGGGGGGCCTGTCAGTGGGGGATGACAAAATACAGGAGCGTAGCAGCAGGAACTCCTTTTGTTTTCTTCACTTTTTTCCCTAAACTTTATCAGTAACTCTGCATAATTCAGACAGACTGAGCAGGTCTCTCTTCCTTGAAATCTGAAAGAATCTAAGAAGCACACTCGGGAGGCGATTTAAATCATGGGATTGGAAGGAAGAATTGAAGACCTTCAAAGGCTAGTGTTTCCCACGCTATCTGTGAAGGAACTTTTCATTCTCTAATTTCGCGTTTATCATGAACTGATACTTTGGGAATGAAAAGTAAAAACAAATTGCTAGAAAAATGAAATGAAAACAAACAACAAGGGGGCACAAAAGTTCACATTTTCTAGATTAAACCGAAATAAAATTACATTTCAATAAATATAATCAGAACAAACATGAGTTAAAAGAAAAAAATTACAAAAGTACACATTGTTTATTGAAAGTGTCCATTTAGATAATTAGACAGTTGCTATCACACTCCTAATATTTTGTCATCCCACAGTTATGACAACTAACAAAAAGCTGGGATGAAATAGAGCAGAGTGCTCGCTTCGGCAGCACATATACTAAAATTGGAACGATACAGAGAAGATTAGCATGGCCTCTGAGCAAGGATGACACACAAATTCATGAAGCATTCCATATTTAAAAAAAAAAAGAAATAGAGCAAAAATCCCTACTTCACTGTAAGAATTTCCTATATTAAACACTACACAAACAACATGAATATCAATATTTAAAGTGGATGTGACAAATGAGTGTGTTCCTTGCTTGTTAAATTATCTCATCTAGGTTGAATTGGTGACATGCTACTTGCAGGTGATAATGTATATCTAAACTATTTTATTTTATTTTAACACTGGTAATAGAGAAACAAGTTTCTCAAAAATATGTTGAGAGGAACAGAAGAAGAGATTTAAGCAAGTTCAGCAAGCTCAGGATATTCAGTTTCAACTTTTATCCCTAATAAAGGAAGCAATGAGTTATTTTCAAAATTCATCTTCAATTCTTTATCAGTAGCCAGTTTCAAAAATTGTCATATAAAGTTATTGATACATTTAAATTATGGTTCAATGAAAGAAATGGATTTCAGATCCAGGGATTTCTTGTGTGTATAGCTTATTTTGATAGAAAATAAATATTCAAAATGTTTTATATTTATAATTAGTTTCTTTCTATTTTGTATGTAAATGTCACTTAAGTTTGATGGACTTATTGCTTCATTAGTTTACATGATTTTAGTATTTCACTATTTTTGGATACAAATTCAATAAATGGGGGATGATACTTCTGGGTAAATTTAGTACAAACTCTTAGATCTTTAATTTTTTGAAACTACTTCTCTGATCATTACTATGATTTCTAACACACTACAAATGTGTGTCTTTTATTGACAAAATAGGACAATGAGGCTTGTTTTGCCATCTATAATATAGGGTTAAAAATAAATGACACAAATTTTACTTCCTTAATTTAGCTATGAATTTCAAAAAAAATGGGCTCAATGAAAAATGAAAATGTAAAAGTAAAAAGTCATAAAAGTAAATAAATATTTACATTTTCACAGATTTTTATGCTCTTTTTTGGGTTCTAGGTGACAAACTAACCTTAAAATTTTACTCATCATAATGTGGTTCTACTGTCCATGACAAGTATATAGCCACCCACAACTCACCAAACAAGTTGGAGAACACCTACACTGTTCTGTGCTCTGTTTAATGAGAAATGTCCAATGATCATGTGCTTGTATATTGCTGAAATGTCAAATTTCTAGAAACACTGCTAAGTGCTGATGCTTCATTTCTATACTTATCTCCTTGTGGACTAAGCACAAGCAGTTTGCAGACTGGCACTGGTCCAAGAACCACACTTTGAGTAGCATTACTCTAGTGAACATGTGCATTGAAGGGACTAGTAGAAAAAGAACTAGTGAAGGAGTTTATGAAGTAACAGAAGGAACTAGAACAAGGAGATCATGGATTTGTGGGAAAATAGGGAATTTTTAAGAAAGAGGAAGTGGTTAACTACATTGACTGCAACAAAGGTCAAGTAGGTTGAGGACCAAAAAAGAAGCCACTGAATTGACAATTAGGATATTAAGGACATTTGAAAGAGCGATTTCGGTAGAGTGCTGGTGCAGGTAGAGGAAGGAAGCCAAACTAGCAGATTGAGGAATTGAGGAAGTAGAGAGAACCAATGAGCACGATCTTCCAAGAAGCTATCATAGTATTAATAGTTAAGAAATGGAAATAGTGTGGTAGCTTGGGGGTGCACAAACATCAAAGGAAGACTTTTTAAACCCATGGAGCCCCCCCAAAAGTTTTAATATCACTGAAGAAGTCTCAAGCTGAAGAGAGTTGTCTCTCTAGACAGAAAAGCTAAGTAAGATTTTTTTGGTCTTACAACAATCTTCTTAAAATTACTATGCAGGTTGGAGGAGATCCAGGGAGCTTCTTTTAAGAACCTACAGAATTTCTAATACTCCTTTGATAGTGCAACAGAAAGTGCTGGGGGGGATGTAAGGATTTTGATTGACTCAATTGATCCTGAGTTGTGTGGAAGGAAAATATATTTTAAGGCCAGGTGCAGTGGCTCACGCCTGTAATCCTAGCACTCTGGGAGGCCAAGGTGGGAGAATTGCTTGAGGTAAGGAGTTTGAGAACAGCCTGAGCAAGAGCGAGACCCCATCTCTACTAAAAATAGAAAAAATTATCCAGGCAACTAAAAATAGAAACAAAAAATTAGCTAGGTGTGGTGGTAAGCGCCTATAGTCCCACCTACTCGGGAGGCTGAGGCAGGAGGATTGCTTAAGCCCACGTGTTTGAGATTGCTGTGAGCTAGGCTGACGCCACGGCACTCTAGCCCAGGCAACAGAGGGAGACTGTCTCAAAAAAAAAAGAAAAATAAAAGAAACAGAAAATATATTTTAAATGCTAGGGAACATAGTAAAGATACATTTTTTTGTAAATTGAGAAATCTTTGACTTATCGTAATTATGAAATGGTAAATACGGATGTTGATAAACTGGTTTTAAATAAAGCAAGTCATATCTACATAAGAAGAGTTTATCTTCAGTTCTCAGAACTCTGCTCTCCTGCCATCCCTACTTTTAGCAACCAAGCATTTACTGTGTGCCCAACACTGTGCTACGTACCAAGGCAACAGTGATGCCTAAGATTCAGTCTCTATCCTGAAGGGATTCACAGGAGAAATATTAACAGTCATGATGCTTTCTGGTGCAAGCAACTGTGAAAACATCACCTCAGCTGAGGTCAGCTCCAGGGTTTGTCAAATCAGAGTCTCAGCTATGTCTCTGAGGATCCAGATTCTTTTGATATTCCTACAGCACCAATCTCAGCCTTTCTTTCTTTTCTGTAGGTCAGCTTGTCTCAGGTTACAACAGCTGCAGCAACTGCAAGTGTCACAGGCTCACAACAATAGTTCAGGGGTAGAACTGTGTCTTTCCTGTATTTCATTTTATCAGGCTCCCAGCAGACTATTTTTTTATCTTCTAAAGGTCAAAACTGCATCCTGAGCGCTTCCCTATACCAATCCTGGGCAAGGTGAATGCGACCACCACTTTAATTATATTCATTCTCTGTAGCTGGCCCTGGGCCTGGGCCCTACCTCCTAACAAATATTTGGCCCCCAAGAGGGGGGTTTTGAAGTTAGGCGGGACTGGCTGTTGAGCAGGCCAGTGCTTGTCAAGCCTTTACACATCCTGGCATATGTCATGGTATAGACAGAAAATGCTAAGCCATTGTATGACCTGCAACCCAGGAGGCTTGCAGCCATGATTAGCTTGAAGGCTCCTGCTGCCTCAGACCCAGCTCAGCTGTTCCAGGATAAAGGGATCTACACCAGAACACAAGTGTATTTTACTCACAGCACCTCAGCTGGGGAATGTTTAGTGGGGCAATCAACAGTGTCTGCCAAAAAGAGAAAAACATGTACTCAAACTAGACAATGTATTAATATAAATACCAAAAGATAGGATACACAGCTTCTAAGCAATGTTTGATGGTGGTAGTCCCAGCAAGCTCTTTTCTGATGTCTTTGTGCCTTTGTACAGGCTGCCTCTCTCTTGCCATCCTCTTCACCAACATAATATAATGGATAGGTGGAGTCAAATATTCTTGGGTTCAAATCCTCAGCTACCCCACTGGCTCCATGATATTGGGCAAATTAATTAACTCTTCCGAGCCTGTTTCCCCATCTACAACGTGGAATGCTAATACTATTAATATCCATTTTAAAGGGTTGTATCTGAGGATTAAATAAGACAATTATGCAAGGTGGCCAGCACATTTCCTGGTACATAGTAAGCCCTCCTTAAATGTTAGGTCAGCCTGGCAAACTTCTATTCCACTGCTACTGCTCCTCGGAAAATCTCCCTTAGACTTTTCGATGGTGTCTCCTGCTTATACACCACTACTGATATCTTCCATTATATCATAATCTGTTTATTGCCCACAGTCCCCCTTCCCTAACCAATCATCCTCAAAAGGCCAGTAATTGCCCAACGTTTTGTATCTGCTAGTGACCGGCAAGGTTCGGCACCTACTAGCGTTCCATGTTTGTTTTTGTTTTGGCCGACTTTGCTTAACGGATTGGGCGGGAGGAGTCTGGTGGAGACGGCGGGCGCCGCCCGCGGAGGGAGAGGGGCGTGCCCGCCAGGGTGCACTCGCCCGATATGCCCCGCGGGGCTCGGGGGGTAACCCACCGCCCAGATACAGGCGAGGGCCCACTGTCACCCAGCAGGCTCTTTGTATGGCCCCGTTACGGGCACCCCGGCCTGGAGGCGGGGAGTTTCGGGTAGAAGCAAGTCCGGGCAGCGGCGGACGCCTGCGGGAAGGCTCCTGGATCCAGGCCCGGCCTCCCCGCCCCAACCGCGCGCCCTGGCGCCCAGGTCCGCTCACCGCCCGGCGCCCCGGTCCCCACCAGACGCCGGCGGGCCCGGGAGCATCGCGGACGTGACGCCGCGGGCGGAAGTGACGTTTTCCCGCGGTTGGACGCGGCGCTCGGTTGCCGGGCGGGGGAGGGCGCGTCCGGTTTTTCTCAGGGGACGTTCAAATTATTTTTGTAACGGGAGTCAGGAGAGGACGGGGCGTGCCCCGACGTGCGCGCGCGCCGCTCTCCCCGGCGCTGCTCCATCGCTCGCTGGCTTCTGCCCCGGGAAGGCGTCATGCCGCCCAAAACCCCCCGAAGAGCGGCCGCTGCCGCCGCCGCCGCCGAACCCCCGGCGCCGCCGCCGCCCGCTCCTGAAGAGGACCCGGAGCAGGACAGTGGCCCCGAGGACCTGCCTCTGGCCAGGTGAGCGCGCAAAGCCGCCGCCGCCGTGGCCCGCACGCGGAAAGGGTGCCCCGAGGGTGCGGCGGGCGGACGCCGCGGCTGCTAGGCGGGGGCGCATCCTCGCCGGGGGCTGGGTCCCGGCGGCGGGAGGGTCCCTCCCTTCCCCCCACGCACCACCGCGGAGCGTCTGCAGGACGGTGACAGGATTCTGAGTTCGCGAGTGAGGGGAGAGAAACTGGGAGGGGGTCTCGGCTCCAGCTTGACAGGTGTCGGGCGGGTGGGTCTCAGGTCCCTGAGCGAAGTGACAGGTGCAGTCTTTCCTCTTCCCAGACCGAGGCTTGGAGGCAGCGGGTAGTTGCGAGCCTCCATCAAACGCAAAAAATAAAACTAAAAACACGAAAATGACTGGTGTCTGTTGGACAGTTTTTGACCGGGTGAGATCTGGAGTACTCTGGTGGTCGTTTGACTTTCTGTTTTGGTCTCCTGCGATGCAACAGTTGGAAGTATTTTCCTCTGGGCGTGCACTGCGACGTGAAGCCCAGTTCTGGGAGAGGCCAACCAGAAAAGCCTGGGGCGTAAGGTGCAGGGTCCTGGGTATTAGTTGCCCACAGGGTGCTCGGCTGAGCAGCTTTGTGGAGTTCCCTTACAACAATGCTATCAGGCCTTGGGGACTCAAAGCCATCTGTAGTGACTGGTGGAGCATAACTCTTTAGAGGAACTGGTACATGGGCAAAAGTTTCATGAGACTTTAGCACAAGTGCTTGAAAGTTTCTAAACGTTTCTTTTTCTTTTTTTTTTTCATGTTGGATAGGACCCTTCTTCTGTGTTAGGCCACCTCATTATTTCTTCCATTTTGCCTTTTGACTGATCCAGCAAGGATCCTGCTGTCCACTCTTTTTTATTTTGTTTTTGGTACAAAATTAGTGGTGTTCTGTGCTCACATGGAACTTTTTTTTCCCTTGCTAAGTAAATCTGAATTTAAGCAAGTCTATGTGGATGCAGTAGAAAAACACAGGGAGACATTTATTGTATTGCAACATCTTATTTTTCTTGATTGTACTACTTTATAGTAAAGTAACTAAGATAGAAAGAGTATAATTGTCATTATTATCTTCAGCACTGGTTTTACTTTGAGACTACAGATCCATTGCAAGGGAATGAGGCTCGTTTCTGTTTCTCGTTACTTTTTGCCCCATTCTATTAATTCACCAAGCCCATTTTACCCTTACCCATTTCTTTCCACTCACCAGACACTAACAATTCAGGACAAATTGTAAAAGATTGCAGTAGGATTTTGTAAATGGCCTGTGGAAGACTATTAAAAATTCATATATTTAAATGGACTATCTTATATGACAATTAAAAATCATAATAGTAAAAAAAAAAAAAAGCTGCGTCTGGGTATGTTCTGGAAGAAGACACCACTTCAGTTTCTGATTGAATTCTGATGTATGGAATACTTGAAAGTTTCCCTTTGGAAAGAGCAGTACTCTAAAGAATTCCATGTTATACACACAGCTTTGAAAGCGTTCTTGATTATTGTAGGGCAACGAGGAATATTGAAGTTCTGGCCATTTTCTGAGAAAGTAAGGACTTTTTTAACACATCGTTTTATATATTATATCTTTGAATATTGGAACTATCAAAAAATCTGTTAAGTCAAAACCTTACAAGATACAGTCTGTTCTTGATTATCCATACCCACAAAGCATTTCATTAACGTGGATAATCCAACTCTGTAAATTAACTACTTAGCAATCGTAGAACCACTGCCTGGCAGTCTGAGGCTGAGATACTTGCTTGGGGATGGAATCAGGGCCCAGTTCAACTGCACTTCCAGTGACAATGTCCATTTCTGCCTTGAGAGTTGAAATCTTATTTCTGTTGCATTGTCTCTTCCCTAAGTGATGAAACTGGAAGGGAAACTGTCACTAGGAACAGCATACTACCTTCATTGTTGAAATAAGCAAAAGTTAATCAAGTTTTGATCCATGGTGACACTAGTCACAGCTACTCAGGGAGCTGAGGTGGGAGGATCACTTGAGCCCAGGAATACAAGACCAGCCTGGGCAACGTAGAGAGACCCTGTATCAAAAAAAAAAAGTTAATCATGTTTTGAAGGAGGAATTGGCAGTCTAGAATAGTGGTCAAGGGTGTGGATTTGGTTCACATCATGGTTCACCTGTTACTGGCTGTGACCTCAGGTGAGTGCTTTAACCTACTGGTTTGGTAGGCATTTGTAAATGTCTGCTTTTACAGGTGAGAATACTTAACCTAATAGGGCTGATATGGGAATCCAGTGAAACCATACATCTAAGGTACTCTGTACAGGGTCATAGTAAATACTCAAAAATTGTTAATTATTCCTTATACTGTTGTTATTATTAGATGTCAAATAGACATTAGATGAATAAAAAGGAATTAGCCTACAAGAATTTATTGAATGCCTATCTTGGTTAAGGAGAAAGGGCTGAAATAAGCAATGTAATAATTTATGTCAAGGTAATCATCATGTAAGAAATGCTAATAGGTAGAGAGATTATATGCAACACTGATAAGAGTAGACGACAGTTTAGCAAAGTCACTGGCATTGAATTGATTGTGCAGTATTATCTATGGGCTTTTATTATTATTATCCCATTTTCCCAAACATCTTTATTGTACTTCACAGAGCTGTTTTGCTGCTCTGAAGTATATTTGACTCACTATACCAGCAAATATTTTTCACTGTGTGGTATCCTTATTTTGGAAATACCATGAAAAAGATAAACATATGTTTAAATCCTAAGTGTATTTTTTTCTTAGATAAGGTCTTAAAGTACTTAGTAGTTAATACTCTCTTTCAGAATAGTGCTATGATGTGCAAACTATTGAAACCAATGTTTACTTAATAAGTTTGACTTGTAAGTGTGTGCCTATTATATGATTATTTTCATTTGGTAGGCTTGAGTTTGAAGAAACCGAAGAACCCGATTTTACTGCATTATGTCAGAAATTAAAGTTACCAGATCATGTCAGAGAAAGAGCTTGGTTAACTTGGGAGAAAGTTTCATCTGTGGATGGAGTATTGGTAAGGATTTTCTTAAAGGTTTTTGAAAACTTTTTTTCTCATTTTAAAAATAATTTCACATCACTATAGAAAATTTGGAAGATAGCAAAATATAAAGAAAATAAAAGCTAGTAATAAATCCATTACCCACAGGAAATTTCCCTCTGATAACATTAAAAATATTTGAAAAGAATCTTTCCACATAAGCCTCCCACCAAAGTATTTTAAAGCAAATCTTAATTATCATATTTTATTCATAAGGATTTCATTATGATATAAGGACTTTTTAAAAAATACCACCACACCTTATAAAAAAATTTTAAATGTCTTTTAATATGCAATCAGTGTTCAGATTTCCTGATTCTCTCAGAATTAGATCTTTGATAATGTTTTAATATATTCTTTCCATTTTTCTTTGCATGTGTATGTATGTAAAGTAACAACATCAAATAATAGTGTTTTATGTATACTGGGGTAGTATTATGAGCACTTTGGAAATAACTCATTTAAAAATCCATTGAGTTATTGAAATATAAAATAATTATTTTACATGTAAAATGTGAAATCTTCATTTTACAGATGAAGACACTAAGTAATTTGAACAAGGTCCCTAGGAAATAAGACCTCAAGTACAAATTTGAGATCATACATATATAAAGTTACATGTAGTTACATATAGTTTTGTATCTTGCTTTTTTTTTTTTTGCTCAACATGAGTATTTTCTTATTAAATATTTTTTGGTAATACAGTTTCTAGTGGTATAATATTTTATCTTTTGGACGTATTTTAATTTACTATTAAATTTTAATATACTATCTTACTATTACTGGACAGTTAGGTTTTTTTTCCAATTTTTTAATGTTAAAAATAATGTAATAAACATCAATATTTGTAAGATTAATGCTTGGCACAAAGTCCATGATATTTTGTTAAATAAATGAATGAATCTCTGATTATTTCATTAGAATAAATTCTTACAATTTGAATTACTGAATCAAAAGCTATGAACATTTTAATGACTCTTGATGATTATTGCTAAATTGTACTCCAGACACTTTTAATGAATTTACTTGTTCATCGTAATATAAGAATATGTCTGTTTTAGTGATCAAATTGGCACAGCAAAGTATGTCTATGTATATCCGATTTAAAAAACTGTTTAAAACCATTTTTAAAATCTCTGGCATAAAAAGAAAACAAGTTTCACAATTTCAGATATTTGAACATAGTCTTAAACTCCTGATCTAAATAGAGAGGAATATTGAAGTATCTTGGATGTATGAGTTTGGTATTATAATCCCCAAGCATCTAATTGTATATTTCCACTGATTTGGGTACTTCATGTACAAAGCTATTTTTGTGCATATTCAGTTAAAGGGAGTCATAGCTCCTTCATTTCTCTCTCCTCCTAAAATATTAGGCTTTTAGTTTTCAGAAAATTTGGAAAGGGTAGCTAATTATAGAGAGTATTAGTGAATACAGGTACTGTAGTTTCCAGTTTCTAAGTGCATTGTATTCTAAATCTGTGTGCAAGTGCAATATGGTAGTTAGGTTTCCAGCCTAGTTCACACAACTTTTTTGGTACTGAACTATAACAGTAATAGTTTTAATAGTAGAGTCCTTTTTGATCTTCAGACTTCAATACATGTATGAGTAAATGTTACTACTTTCTTATCTTACCCTTTTCTTCTCTTGGCTTTGTCCCTACCTTTCTTGGGAACTGGCATGGTTTAAATAACATTTGCTAGTGGAGCTCATGATGGGAACTAGGACATGTGAAATCATTCCTGGTTGTGTGCTGAAGGAATACAAGAAAGGAATTTCATGTTACTTTTTGGATTTGAAGTACATTTTTGAAGGATATGACAGAAGATGATGTCCTGTTGTCCTGTTATAATTCAACAGACATTTTCCTTGAAATACTATTTTCAGTGATAGTTAAGTTTTTGAGGGTTGGCCTGAGAATTTAACCTTCATTTCTACAATAGTTTCTTAGGGAGAATGTGATGGAATGTGTTCTGAGAAGCAAACGTAATGATAGAATGAACCTGTTTCCAATGCAGCTATTCTAGTGGAAGTTGTCTGTCTGCTTTGAAACAAGGAGTGTAGTAACTTGGGGAATGCTTTTTGATGATTGAAAGTAGGTGGTGTTAATTAGAAGATAGGTTGGGTTAAAAGCGAGGAATTGGAGTCAAAGTGAACTGATTCAAGTCTCAGATATATCATTTACTAGCTCCATGATCCTGAACATGTTACCTAAAATTTCCAAGCCTCAGTTTTCTTGTCTGTAAAAGGAGCTAGCAATAACTTCTGGATTTTGGAGTTACTGTGTGAGGATTAAATAAATTGATGCTTATAAAGCCCTTATTAGAGTCAATGAGTACCTATATTAGGTCACGCAAGCAGAGTAGTTTCACTTAAGAACTATCCCAAAAAGTTTTGTCATTAGTATAATTTTTTTTTACAAGAACTTAGGAATCAGTTAAAATGGTTGCATTTTTAAATGCATGTATAGTGATTTTGATGTGGTACTTTTGTTAATGCTCAGTGTCACTAATCATCAGGGAAATGCAAATTAAAACCACAATGAGATATCACCTTACTCCTGTTAGACTGGCTTTTATTAAAAAGTCCAAAAACGATAGATGCTGGTGTGGATGCAGAGAGGAAGGAATGCTTACACACTGTTGGTGGGACTGCAAATTAGCATAACCTCTATGGAAAACAGTGTGGAAATTTCTCAAAGAGCTAAAAGTAGACCTACCTTTCCATCCAGCAATCCCACTACTGGTTATCTTCTACCCAAAGGAAAAGAAGCCATTTTATTAAAAAGACACCTGCACTTGAATGTTTATTGCAGCACAATTCACAACTGCAAAGATCTGGAATCAACCTAAGTGCCCGTCAATTCATTAGTGGATTAACAAAATGTGATATATGTATATTATACAGTACTGTTCAGCCATAAAAAAGGATGAATTAGTGCCTTTTGTAACAATTTTGAAGGAATTGGAGACCATTATCCTAAGTGAAGTATCTCAAAAATGGAACAACAAACACCACATGTACTCTCTAATAAATTGGAAGTAACTGATGGGCATACATGTGCACAGAGGGAAGTAAAAGTCATTGGAAATCAAGCAGTGGGGAGGGGGGAGCAGTGGAGGGGCAAAAACCTACCTAACAGGTACAATGAACACTGTTCAGGTGATGGGCACACTTACAGCCCTGACTCAAGCCATGTAACAAAAACATTTGTATCCCCTCCTAATATGTTGAAGTAAAAACAAACCAAAACAAAAAATTCTTATTTTTAAGTTTTTTAGAGTCAGAAAAGTTGTTTATGTGTATGTGAAAGCATATATTAATACTTTATAAGGAAAAGTTTATGGTATCTTGTCTATAAAGGTGTTTACTTCTTTTTTGTAAATGATAAGGTATAATAAAGATTTGATTTGTTCATAAGGTTAAATTACATTCATGCTGCTTATAGCATATGAATAAGGGACTTTCCATTAAGAAATTGGCCAGGCATGCTGTTCATATTGTGACTTAAGGTGAATCAGTTGTTAGAATTTTGGTTTTCTCTCTGCATCTTGAGTGGCAGTATGGTAGAATGGAAAAGGCCTGGGACCTCAGTACAGCAAACTTTGTAGTTATATTGTAGCTATGTGATTTTAGGCAAGTTAATTCTCTGAATCTCGGTTTGCTCATCTGTAAGGCAGAAATAATGTCTGAATGTCAACCTCATAGGATTTTTGTGAGTATTATATACACACACACATGCATGCACATGCATATATATTTCAAAGAGCTTTGAAATATATTGCCCTTGATAGAGTGACTTAAATATTTTTGTTATACAGTCATTATATTAAAAAATACATGTTTCTGCTTAACAAAGGAGAAACATCCTGAGAAATGCATTGTTAAGTGATTTCGTAATTGTGCTAACATCATAGAGCATACTTACACAAACCTAGATGGTATAGCCTGCTACACACCTAGGCTATATGGTATGGCCTATTGCTCCTAGCCTACAAACCTGGACAGCATATTACTGTATTGAATACTGCAGGCAGTTGTAACACAATGGTAAGTATTTGTGTATCTAAACATATCTAAACATAGAGAAGGTACAGTAAAAATACCTTATATAATCTTATGGGATCACCATCATATTAATATATTCAATCTATCATTGATTGAAATGTTGTTATGTGGTACATGACTGTAATTGAAAAAAGCAGTTTGGATTAAGAATAATGCAAGGCATTCCATTTAAGTTATACTATAGAAATATGATAGGGTTTCTTAATAACATTAAGAACCAGAATACCTATTTTAAAATTATGTTATAATGAAAAGTCTCTACCTGTCATTTTGCAGTCCTTGGTAATGTATGCACCCTTTCTGTTTGAAGCTGGTGCTAGTATTCTGATTGCATGTGGGTGTTGCTGAGAAAAATTCAGAACATGATCATGAATGTTCTGTTTTGTCTTACAGATGTAGACTATTTTCAGCTTCTTTTATTTCTGATTAATTTTTAAAAAAATATTATGGAGCATTTAAAACATTTATAAAAGTAGATAGAGAAAATGTCATGTACATTTTACCCAGCTTCAACAGTTATCCATCATGGCCAAATTGTATTTCTCCTTGACCCCAAGATTATTTTAAAGAAAATCTCAGATACCATATTTAATCCATAAATATTGTCAATATGTGTGTGGAAAGGATAAGAATGCTTTAAAAAAATGACCACAGTTCATCATACCTAACAAAGTTAATGATAATTCCTTAATATCAAATATCTAGTGTTCAAAATTTCTCAATTGTTTCATAAATTCTTCTTTTTCTAGTATGTTCTAATCAGGATTCAGATAAAGTCTGAACTCTTACTTGATTGATGATTGGCTGATTTGTCTTTTTTAAAATTTTTTCTCTCCCTCCTCCTTTGATTTGTCTCTTATCTCTCTTTTAATCTGTAGGTTTTACCTCCTTTCCTTCCTCTTGCCTTCTCTTTTCTTACTGTTTATTTGTTGAAGAAACTGGATTCTTTATTCACTAGAGTGTCCTATAATCTGCATTTTACGTATTGCATCTCCTTCATTATTTAACATATTCTTCTAATCCCTATATTTCCTGGAAATGGATATAGAGGCCTGATCAGATCCTAGTTTGATATTTTCTGGAAGAAATACTTCAGAGATAATGTTGTTTATGCCCACCAGGAGACATAATATCTGGTTCTCTCTCTCTCTCTCTTTCTCTCTCCTTTTTTTTTTTAAAAAAAAAGATGGGGTCTCACTATGTTGCCCAGGCTGGATTCAAACTCCTGGGCTCAAGCGATCCTCCCAGTTCAGCCTCCCGAGTAACTGGGACTACTGGTGCGTGCCTCTCTCTTTTTTTGATTTAGACGATCATTGATGATCATAACTGGATCCACTAGGGGTAGCTAAAAGGTGATCTTCTGACTTTATCAGTCCTTCTTCAATTATTAGGTATAATTCTTCTGTAAATAGGTCCTCCATCAGCTATCAATACTCTGAAATATATGGTTCATGCAGGAAAGGTAGGATAAGTGTTTATCTTTGCTTTTATTGACTTGACTAGTTTTCAGACCAATGAGTTTGCTCTGTAACATCCTCCAAAGGTAAGCAAGGATTAGAATTGCCTTCTTTTTAAGCATAATCTTAATACTATCATAGACCAGTTTGGCTGTACATAGATATTTAATAAGATCTTTACTCAATGATCATGTGACATATTTTATAATTTCAAGAATGTTATATAAATGGGGTCATATAGTATTTAAACCTCTTGGGACTGGCTTTTTTTACTCAGTCAATGGAGAGCCATTGAAATTATATATTAATAGGGTATTAGGTTGCTAGGGCTACCGTAACAAACTACCACAGACTAGGTGGCTTACACAACAGAAATTTATTTTCTCATAGTTCTGGAACTTAGAATTCTTAAGATCAGGGTGTTGGCAGGGTTGCTTTCTTCTGAGGCTTTCCTCCTTGGCTTGCAGCCTGGCCTCATGCAACTGAGGAGAGGGCCTGACCCCCCAGACCTGTACCCTCTGGGCCCAGTGGCATTGGGTAGCAGTGGCAGCCCTGCTGATTTTTAAATCCCCCTTTAGGGTCATTTCTGACCTTTTCCTGAAGCATAAAGCACGCTTGCAGCTGGATAGAGCTATTATCCTGTTCTGTAGAATCTTAGAAGTCCGACGGCCTTCCTTTATTTTGTCCTGTTTCTGTCCTCTTCAGTCCAAGCTGACAGCATTTCTGCTGAGATGGGAGATTGGATCCATGAGCCCCAAACCTATATCTTTGTCAGATTATTGTCCTTCCATACCCTTGGTGTTCTGTTCAAAACACTCTTTTGCATTTTTTGTAATATGAATAGGTTGATAATTTTCCAGATCTTCCAGCTCTGGATCCTTTTTGCTTAACAATTCCTTTTTAAATTTCTTTTCTCTCACATTTTACTATAAGCAGGAGAAACAGGCTTCTCATCTTCAACACTTAGTTTAGAAATCTTCTCAGTTAAATATCCAAATTCATCACAAACGCTACCTTCTACAAAATACTAGAACACAGTTCGGCCAAGTTATTTGCCTCTTTTTAACACAGATCACCTTTCTCCAGTGTCCCATAATATGTTCTTCATTTCCACCTGATACTCACCAGCAGGACATTTCTACCGACAGTATCTTCAAGGCAGTCTAGTTCTACCATGCATATCAAAACTCTTCCATCCTCTACCCATTACCCAGGTCCAAAGCCACTTCTTTGTTTTAGGTATTTGTTACAGCAGCACTCCACTTCCCAGTATCAAAATCTGTTTTAATCTACTAGGGCTACTGTAACAAAATACCACAGACGAGGTGGCTCAAATAGCACAAATTTTTCTCACAGTTCTGCCTAGAAGTCCAAGATCAAGGTGTTGACAGGGTTGGTTTCTTCCGAGGCCTCTCTGCGTGGCTTGCAAATGGCTGCCTTCTCTCTGTATTTTCACTTGGTCTTCCTACTGTGTGTATATATTCCTGGTGTCTTTGTGTGTTCAAATTTCCTCTTATAATGACACCAACTTTTGGTTTCATTGATTTTTCTCAATTTCTTGTTTTCAATTTCGTTGATTTCAGCTCTATATTTTATTATTTCTCTTCTTCTTCTGCTTACTTTGAATTTAAATCACTTTTTTTTCTGATTTCCTAAGGAAGAAGCTTAGATTACTGATTGTAGATCTTTCTGTTTTCTATTATATGCCTTCAGTGCTATGAACTTCCCTCTAAGTACTGCTTTCACTGCATCCCACAAATTTTGACAAGTTGTACTTTCATTTTCATTTAGTTCAAAATATTTTTTATAATTTCTCTTGAGTTTTCTTCTGTGATCCATGTGGTATTTAGAAGTTTTTGGGGATTTTCCAGGTATCTTTTTGTTATTGATTTCCAGTTTAATTCTGTTGTCGTCTGAGAGCATACATCTCATGATTTCTATTCTTTTGAATTTGTTAAGGTGTGTTTTGTGGCCCCAAATATGGTATATCTTGGTGAATGTTTCATGTGAACTTGAGAAGAATGTGTATTCTACTGTTGTTGGATGAAGTAGGTTATAGATGTTGATTAATTGAAGATGTGGAGGCAACACATTTTTTCTTGCTTATCTTTCTAATGTCTGTAGGATATGTCATCATATTTCATCTAATATTGGTAATTTGTGCCTTCTCTCTTTTTTCTTGATCCATCTGGCTAGAGTTTTATCAATTTTAATTGATTTTTTAAAAATCAGCCTTTGTTTTTTATTTTTCTGTTTTGAATTTTATTGATTTATGCTATTATTTTTCTTTTTTTACTTTTTGCTTTGGTTTTAATTTCCTCTTTTTTCCCCCTAATTAGTGAAGGTGGAAGCTTATGTCATTGATTTGAGCATTTTATTCTTTTCTAATATAAGCATTTAATGTTATAAATTTCCCTCTAAGCACTACTTTAGCTTCATTTCACATATTTTTATATGTTGTATTTTCATTTTCATTCAATTCAAAATATTTTCTAGTTTCTCTTGTCATTTCCTCTTTGACTGGATTATTGAGAAGTATGTTGTTTAATTCTCAAATGTTTTTTGATTTTCTTGATATATTTCCATTGTTGACTTATTTAATTCTATGCTTTTTCAGTTCTTCACAATCTTTTGCAATTTGTTGAAGTTTGTTTTATATACCAGAAAATGGTCTGTTGTAGTGAATGTTCTATGGATACTTGGGAAAAAAGGTATATTCTGCTATTGTTGGGTAGAGTGTTTTAATAAGTGTTAATTAAGTCAAATTAGAGGATCATGTTTCTTAGATCTCGTATATCCTTGCTGATTTTCTTTCTGTGTGTTTTACTGAGTTAGAAATTGAAATCTCTAACTATAGTTAGAGTGGTCTGTTTCCTTTTAATTCTATCAGTTTTTGATGAATTTTTTTGAAGCTTTATTCTTAGGTGCATGCGGGTTTAGAACTTTTATGCCTTCTTGGTGAATTGACACCTTTATCATTATGTAATGTCCCTCTTTATCCAAATTTATATTTTTTGTTCTGTAGTGTCCACATTTCCATTCCACTTTTCTTGTGATTAATGTTTATGTTGTTTATCATTTACCTTCATTTTGCTTTTAACCTATCTCTATATTTAAATGAGTTTTTGTTGCTTTGGGTTTTTTTTGTTTGTTTGTTTGTTTTTTTTTGAGACAGAGTCTCGCTTTGTTGCCCAGGCTAGAGTGAGTGCCATGGCGTCAGCCTAGCTCACGGCAACCTCAAACTCCTGGGCTTAAGCAATCCTACTGCCTCAGCCTCCCGGGTAGCTGGGACTACAGGCATGCGCCACCATGCCTGGCTAATTTTTTCTATATATATTTTAGTTGGCCAGATAATTTCTTTCTATTTTTAGTAGAGATGGGGTCTCGCTCTTGCTCAGGCTGGTCTCGAACTCCTGACCTTGAGTGATCCACCCGCCTCGGCCTCCCAGAGTGCTAGGATTACAGGCGTGAGCCACTGCACCCGGCCTGTTGCTTTGTTTTGTAATTAGCATTTGGTAAAAAATTTTTAGCTGAATTCTTCTCACTTTCTTTAGGGTTCCATGTGTCTCTTCTTTTTATGCTGTGCCACAGGTGAGCTAGTATTCATGTTCCTTCTCTCCTTGGAGGTTCCTGCCTTTTAGAGAAACCAAATAATCTGAAATATAAAGAAAAGATATATTGGGTTCAAGGAAGTGTATGATTTTATCCTTATCTGGCTTGTTCTTGTTGAGAGGGTGACAGCAACTCTGTTTGTAGCTTTCTGTATTATTCTAGCAAGAAGTGGAATTATACATTACCATTTGCTTTCTGCAAAGGTTTACCTTGGTAATTTGTTCATTGAACATCTATCCACAGGACTGATTAAGATTATACCAGGCCCATTCTATTTTAAACCTATCCCTTCAGCCTCAGGTTGTTTTTTTACATTGCCTCTCACATCTGTCCCTTCCTTTCTGTTACCAGCAGTGCTTGTGCCTGCATGTTATATTGCCTCTTTCTGGCTAGTCTCTTTTGTTTCCTCCATCCAGTCCATCCTGCTGCCTGATCTTTTAAAAAGACTAGTTTACATAGTTTGCCCCACGTTTTATTTTAAAGTTTATTTTTCATTGTACTCCCTCTCAACACCCTCCATTTTAATACTTCCCTCTCCCCCAGTTATGAAGAAAATAAAATCCAAACTGCTCCAGTATTTGGAGTACTCTATTGTTTGCTACTTTAACCTTCCTTCTAGTCTTATTTTTAATATTCACTGATGGCCCCCAATGCCTATGCTATCCTCCCTTCATACTCTCTCCTTCTTCTTGGAATACCTTTTTCTTCCTTTAACCCAAATTCTACCTATTTTAAAGGTACAGTTTAAGGTTCTTTATGAAATGCTTCCTAATCTCTCCAAGCCATATTGACCTTTCATAGTTTCGTTAGGTAATTTACTATTGGTTCTGCTCATTTGGAAGAGATAGGCTATACAGTAACATAGTTAAGACCATGGGCACTGGAAGCAAACTGTGGTTTGAATGCCAGCCCGACCAGTCAACTAAGCTCTTTAATGTGTCTGTACCTCAGTTTCTTCATTTGTAAAATGAGAATATTAAGGTAATTGATACATAAAACATTAGAATAATTCCTGAAATATTATAAATATTCAATAAATGTTAATATTATATTTGGTAACTTAACTTTTCATCTATATATGCTTTGTTTATAAAAACTTATTCATAGATTCCTTATTTTAAATTCCTAGAGTCATTTTAAGTGTGTCCTAACAGTTTTATATAATTTTCTAGTTGTGATATACCATTTTAAATGGTTGGTTTTGGCTCATGCTTGTAATCCAAGCACTTGGGGAAGCTGAGGAGGGTGGATCACTTGAGGCCAGGAGTTCGAGACCAGCCTGGGCAATATAGCAGGACCCCATCTCTACAAAAAATTTTTAAAAAATTAGCTGGACATAGTGGTGTGTGCACCTATAGTCCCAGATCCATGCAGTTCCTATGGATGATCTGACTTAATGGCGTAATCACCAATTATGAACAAGCTCCCAAGTCTCCCCATAAGCATATAATTAAATAACTATATTAATAATTTGGAAACTAATTCCTTCCACATATGTAAACAAACCTGCATGGTTCATTGGCATAGCATCTTTATGCTAGCAGATAGTCTCATTGTTTATATGGTTACTTATGCACAGCATCACTTTTGTCTTAACTTTTTAATTTGATTTTGTGAGTTTGTGTTTACCCTTATGACCGTGCCTCCAAAGTGAAAGTCCATTGCAAGTCTTGGTGAGCCTGCAGTGAAGAGAAAGGTGATTACAATGGAAACGAAAGTAGAAATAATTAAACATTCAGAGAAAGGCTAGATGCCATTATTCATTGGGAAAGCATTAGGGGTCAGTTGTTTGACTGTCAGAACAATTGTAACAGGTGAAGTGGGAATAATGTAACATGTGAAAGGCTGTGCTTCAATGAAAGCATCAATTATTACTAAATAGCATAGTGGATTAATTATAGAAATGGAAAAGTTATTGATTTGGTTAGAATATCAATGTTCCATTGGTCTATGTCTCTGTTTTTGTGCAAATACCATGTTTTTTTGGTTACTATAGCCTTGTAGTATAGTTTAAAGTCTGGTAATGTGATGCTTCCAAATTTGTTCTTTTTGCTTAAGATTGCTTTGGCTATTTGGGCTCTTTTCTGGTTCCAAAAGAAGCATAGAATTAATTTTTTTCTAGGTTTGTGAAGTGTGACATTGGTATTTTGATGGGTATTGCATTGAATCTGTAAATCACTTTGGGCAGTATGGTCATTTAATGATGTTTATTCTACCAATCCATGAGCATGATATGTTTTCCCATTTGTTTGTGTGCTCTGTGATTTCTTTCCTCAGTGTTTTGTAGTTCTCCTTGTAGAGATCCTTCACTTCCTTGGTTAAGTATAATATATTGCTAGGTATTTTATTTTCTTTGTAGGTTTTGTGAATGGTATTGAATCTTTTATTTGACTCTCAGCCTGACTGTTATTGATATATAGAAATGCTACTGATTCCTGTATATTGATTTTGTATCCTGAGACTTTGCTGAATTTATTTATCAATTCCAGGAGTCTCTTGATATGGAGTCTTTGGGGTTTTCTAGGTATAGGATCATGTCATCAGCAAATGGAGATAATTTGACTTCCTCTTTTCCAATTTTGATGCTGATCTGGTCCCGTACTATGTTGAGTAGAAATGGTGACAGCAGGCATCTTTATCTTGTTCCAGTTCTTAGAGGGAATGCTTTCAACTTTACTCCATTCAGTGTGATGTTGGCTATGGGTTTGTCATATGTGGCTTTTATTAGTTTGGTATGTTCCTTCTATGCTGAGTTTATTGAGGGTTTTTATCATGAAGCAATGCTTGGTTTTATCAAATGCTTTTTCCACATCTAATGAGATGATCATATGATATATTTGTTTTTAATTCTGTGCGGTGAATCACACTTTTTGACTTGCATGTGTTGAACCATCCTTGCCTCCCTGGGGTGAAACTCACTTGGTAGTGGTGAATTATCCTTTTGATGTGCTGTGGGATTCCTTCTATTAGTGTTTTGTTGAGGATTTTCGTGTCTATATTCATCGAAGATATTGGTCTGTAGTTTTACTTTTTTGTTGTGTTCTTTCCTGGCTTTAGTATTAGAGTGATACTGGCTTTGTAGAATGAGTTAGGGAGAATTCTCTCTTTCTCAATCTTTTGGGACAGTTTCAGTAGGATTGGCACCAGTCCTACCGTAAATCTGTTAGAATTCAGCAGTGAGCCCATATGGTTCCTAAGGGTTTTTTGGGGGGGGGGGCAGGGGGAGATTTTTTTATTACTGATTCAATCTCACTACTCATATTGGTCTATTCAAAGGTTCTATTTCTTCCTGGCTTGGTCTCGGGAGGTTGTATGTTTTCAGGAATTTATCCGTTTCCTCTATGTTTTCTAGTTGTGAGCATATAATTGTTCATAGTGGTCTCTGATGGTCTTTTGTATTTCTGTGGTATCACCTGTTATGTCTCCTTTTTCGTTTTTGATTATGTTTATTTGGATTCTCTTGATTAGTCTACTTAGTGGCTTATCAATTTTCATTGTCTTTTCAAAGAACCAACTTTAAATTTTGTTGATCTTTTTCTTTTTCTTTTTTTTTTTTTTTGGTCTCTTTCATTTAGTTCTGCTCTGATCTTTTTTACTTATTTTCTTCTAACTTTGGGTTTAGTTTGTTCTTGTTTTTCTAGTTCTTTGAGGTGCAATGTTAGGTTGATAATTTGTGATCTTTCTACTTTTTTGATGTAGGCATTATAAACTAACCTGTTAGCACTGCTTTTGTTGTATTCCATAGGTTGTTTTAAAAAATTTAAATTTCTGTCTTTATTTCTTTGTTAACCCAGTGATTGTTCAGGAACATGTTGTTTAACTTCCATGTGTTTGTATGATTTCTGAAGTGTCTCTTTGTATTGATTTCTAGAATTATTCCACAGTGGTCTGAGAAGATACTTGATATGATTTTAATTTTTAAAAATTTATTGACTTGTTTGTGGCCTAAAATATGGTCTGTATTGGAGAATATTCCATGTGCTGGTGAAGATTATGTATATTCTATAGTTGTTGGGCGGAATGTTTTGTAAATATCTGTTAAGTCCATTTGGTCAAAAGTCCAATTTAAGCCTATTGTTTCTTTGTTGATTTTCTGCCTTGATGATCTGTCTATTGCTGTGAGTGGGGTGTTGAAGTCTCCCACTATTATTGTGTTGTTATCTATCTCTTCCTTTAGGTCTAGTATTGTTTGTTTTATGGATCTGGGTCCTCTGATGTTGGGTGCGTATATATTAACATTTAGGATCATTATATCCTCTTGCTGAATTGATCCTTTCATTATCATATAATGACCTTCTTTGTCTTTTTTTTTTTTTTAACAATTTTTGATTTAAAGTTTGTTTTATCTGATATAGGTATAGATAATCCTGTTCACTTTTGTTTTTTGTTTGCATGGAATATCTTTTTCCACTCCTTTACTTTTAAAGTCTATATGTTTCCTTATGGGTATGGTGAGTTTCTTGTAAGCAGCACTTAGTTGGATCATGTTTTTTTTTTTTTATCCATTCTTACAATCTGTGTCTTTTAAATGAAGCATTTAATCTATTTACATTCAAGGTTAATATTGATATGTGAGGCTTTGTTCTTGTCCTGTAGTTAGTTGTTTCATACATTCTTTTTCTCTTTTTGTCTTTATGATTTCCCGAACTTCTGTCATGCTGCCATTTAATTCCTTTCTCTTCCTCCTTTGTGCAATTGTTTATTAGACCTTTGAGTTTTATATTTTCATGTGTTTTCATGATGATGAATATTGACCTTTCTTTTTTGTTTTTGTTTTTGAGACAGTCTCACTCTGTTGCCCAGGCTATAGTGCAGGGGCATCATCATAACTCCCTGCAACCTTAAACGCCTGGGCTCAAGTGGTCCTCCTATCTCATCCTCCCCAGTAGCTGGGACTACAGGTGCATAGCACCATGCCCGGCTAATTTTTCTGATTTTTCTAGGTCTTGCTATGTTGCTCAGCTGGTCTCAAACTCTTGGCCTCAAGTGATCCTCCTGCCTTGGCCTGCCAAAGTGCTAGGATCACAGGTGCAATTCACTGCATCTAGCTGAATATTGACCTTTTGTTTCCATGGTTGAGACATCTTTGGGCATTTCCTATAGGGCTGGTCTAATGATGATGAATTCTCTTAGTTTGCTTTTCTGGAAATGACTTCATTTCTCCTTCATTTTAAGGCTTGTTCTGGCAGGATATAAAATTCTTGGCTGGGAGTTTTTTTCTTTCAGCACTTTGAGCATTCCATCCCATTCTCTTCTGACTTGTAGGGTTTCTGTTGATAAGTCTACTGTTAGTCTGATGGGGTTTTCTTTATAGGTGACTAGATGTTTTTGCTTGCTAATTTTAAAATTCTTTCTTTCACTTCAATGTTAGTCATTTATAATATGCATGGTGAAATCCTTTTTGCAGTGTACAGCATGGTGACTATACTTAATAATAATGTTTTGTATTCTTGAAATTTGCTAAGAGATATCTTAAGTATTCTCACCACATACACAAAAAAATGGTTAACTATGTGAGGTGAAGGGTATGTTAATTAGCTTGATTGTGGTACAGTACTTCTTTCCCCCTTATCCTTGGGGAATATGTTCGAAGACACTCTAGTGGATACTAGAATCCTCAGATAGTATTGAACCCTATATATACACTATGTTTTTTTCCTATACTGTACATATATACCTGTATGAAAGTTTAATTTATAAATTAGACACAGTGAGATTAATAACTAATAATAAAATAGAACAATTATAACAATACACTATAATAAAAGTTATATGAATGCGGTCTCTCTCTCTCTCTCTTAAAATATCTTACTGTGCTGTACTCACCGATTTTTAGACCACAGTTGACTGTGGGTAACTGAAACCATGGAAAGTAAAACTGTGGATATGGGAGACTATTGTAATCATTTCACATTGTATATATCTCTCTCAAAATATCATGTTGTATACCTTATGTACAAACATTTTTATTTGTTTATAAATCATGTCAACTCATTTATTCATAGTGGTATTTTCCTTTTTTGAAGCACTATATATGATACTTGGTAGAAGAAGTTGGTGTCTTTTATCTGTATAATTGAATTTGAGTTGTAGGAATTAACCTCTTTCTTCAATATTTTTTAACCTTGTTTCCAAGAGTGATAGACATCAGTTTTGTAGCTGTCTTACAGAATAGTCAATTAGTGGCCATTTGAGTGTGGTGGCAGTTTTTTGTACTATATGATTATATTTTCTTGGGAGGATCTTCTTTAGGCTTTGGCTTCAATAAACTAAGCAGAGAAGTTGGCCAGAAACTAAATTCTAGGTCAGTTATGTATCTGCTGTTCAGAAAATGAGGTCTGTAATGTCATTACTTGGTGTGACTTACCCTTACTGATATCACTAGTTTACTATCAGTGTGTAAAGGGGAGCTGAAGAAACTATGGTGGAACCAATAGCCTTACCTTACACTTAGGTGATTCATTTGCTGCTTATGTCTCTGAGCATACTAAGAAAAAAAGAGAAAAAGCCACTGTATCCTACATTAGGATATGGCTGCTGCCACAGCTTTTGAAAAAATATATATGTATCTATATATATTTAACACCATGTTAGTGCTGGGAACTATGAGGCTCTTGGGGTACAATAGCAAATTAGGTACAATTTTTCTGTCTTTAGGATGCTTATAGGCTAGTTGAGATAGGGACAAATGAGCAAGCAAGTAAATCACAGTGCGGTTACAAGCTTCAATAGGTCTATGTGCTGAGTTCTGTAGGAGTTCTTAAGGGAGGGAGTCCCAGGTGCCCACCTTTTTGGCAGATGACCAGGCAAATCTGAACTTGCCTGGTACGTGTTTTTCTGGGAGTAGAATCAACTTTCTCCCCACAAAGGTATTGTGTAACCGGATGGCTGATTCAGGTGATGTTTACTCTTATGTGTTGTATCGAAAATGGGGATTGTTACAAGCAAGGTTAACTTTTGGATTCCTCTTCTTGGCTGTGCCACTCTTGCCTTTTACTTCCGTGCATAACCAAGGATGTCCCCGCTGGACTTCTGTGAGCTCATATTACAGAACTGAGGGAGTGGATTTTCTGGTGTATATACATGTTATTCCTTTTGTTCCTACACATCACCTAGATGAGGAGAAAATCCAGGGGTGGAAAGTAAAGGTAGCTCTTTCCCCTATTTTCCTACCTCCCTATAATACATTTAATGTGACCATACTTCTAGTTACTTATTACAGTCATATGAATTAAGTGTAAGGATGTATCCTTTGACCCTGAGGTAAAGAACGTATTTCTTATGGCTTATTTTCATCTTTCATATTTCACAAAAGTACAGGCTAGAGAGAAATACTATTTTCAACTTTTAGAATTGCAGTTTAATAATTGCATTAATTCATAATGTTAGTTATGATAGCATGAGTTGTAATAATTTTTTGATGTCTAATTTTCTGAGGTTTCTGAGATGATTTATGTCACCACTTGGTGGAGCTCTTTTATAAGTAAGTGCATTGTACAAATGCAAGTACAAGTTGTCACTAATGAGGGATTGTATCATCAGATTGGTTCAAATGAACACAACTAAATGATAGCATAATAGGTATCCTTTTCAAGTGCTGATTGTAGATTGTGATTTAAACTGATATGTATATAATTAAGATTTTGATCAAGAGTCTTCCTAATTTTTCTCTCTCCTACTTTATATAAATTTAACATTTTTTATTGACTTAACTTTTCTCCTATTTTATAATTGTAGATAATTTAGAATATGTATCTGGGATTAATGAGGAAGATGAAAACTGTTCATGATCCTACCACCTAGAGATAATTATTAACATTTTGATATTTTTTTTACCTTCCCTTCCTTTTTTTGTTTTTTTTCACAAAATAGGAATCAAAATGTACATAGAATTTTATATTTTGCTGTTTTTTCCCCCTTAACATTATATCTTGGATATTTTCCCATGTCTTTATAATATTCTTTGAAAACGTTTTAGGGGTTTTATATTATTTCAGGATATAGCTCTGTCACAACTTGTTTAACCGTTTTGTAACATATTTAGGGTTTTCTCATTTTTTTTGCTATTATAAATAATTCTTCAAACATCTATTACACTAAATCTTGACTCAAGTCTTAAACTGAGCTATTTTAAGGGTCTTGATGTATATTATCAAAATGTCCTTTAATTGACACTATTTTGAGGTTCAGCATTTTCAAAATATGTTTGTTAAAAAATACTGATTTTTGTTTGTTTACAAAATGCTTGTTCTTTACCCATTTTTTCCTCCATGTTTTACTGTGTCTTTTGGGTGATTGTTTTGGCTGGGTAAGAAGAATTACTTTTCTTCTGTTTTGACAATTTTTAAAGTGCTATCCTGAGCCCTTTTCATAATTTTCAAGAAAACACATGAGTTACAGATTTTAGGTTGTAAATTGCCATTGGAAAATAAGGCCTGAAACTTAAAAGAACAATCAGGCTGGAAGAAGGAATGTGATATGAGAACCAACTGTATGGAGATGACGAGGGTAGGGGGCTGTGAGAGTAGATGAGATTGCTGAGGAAAAGAGAGATGGTGGAAAAAAGCCCTTTTTCACAACTGAAAAAGTTGTGAGAGAGAAAAAGAAGAGAGAATGAGGGTGTGAGAGTGTTTCAAAGCTAAGAAAAAAAGGTTCACAGGGGTGGATTAAAGAAGAAAAATTGCAACAATGTCAGATGCTGCATAGAGGTCTTCCTGGATAAAACCCAAAAGATCTGAGGACTTAAAGAATGGCCCCAGAATAATAGTATTTGTATAGTGAGAGGGGAGTGGGTTCAGTGGGTACAGTGTATATGCATTGTGAAACTATATGGCCAATGTGTGTGGGAGTAGTGAGGATAGTGAGGTGTGTGTATAGTAAGGACAGTAGCTTAATAAGGTCCGGGGATGAAGGGACCTTGTAATTGTTTTTTTAAAGGTGATGCAAGCTTACTTTGTAACCAAAGGGAAAGAAACAGAGAATTGTTAGAGAAATTATAAAAGACAGGGAGGAATTAAACTAGATCTTGAAGGAGATGAGAGGCAATGTGATTTAAAATAGGAGGGTGAGAGGTAGATATTACAGTTGTTAATTTCAGAATAGAGGAGACTATTCATTGGTCAAAGTCAGAAGAAGAACTTAACAGAGGAAGATGCAGAGACATTTTGAGGAATACTGGAAGATACGGTAGTTAGAAATGATTTGATGTGAAGAATGTTGAAGCTTTAAGTATTGTGCTTCTTCAAACTTCTCAATAAAATAGAAATCAAAACCACTAGTTAAGAATACAGAACTCTAGGCCGGGTCTCTTAAAAAAAAAAAAGGGTGCAGAACTCTTGACAGGGGCAATGAGATTAAGGATTTCAGTAGTTGAAAATGTTAAGAACATAAATGTAGAAATATAATAAGGAAAAGCTCTTAATGAAATGGAAAAATATTAAATTGAGTGTTAGGAAACTGAAAGTCTCTGGCGTTGACTGCCTGTATTGACCAAGTCTTAACTCTCTAGTTTTTAATTTCTTAATCTGTGTAATGAGAAGTGAATCAAATGACTTTTTCAGATTGAAAAATCTTGAATCAAACTCAACTAAAAATGACCAAAACATATAAAACTATGGTAATCAAGGCGTATGGTATTGGTGAAAAAGACAAGTAGATCAACGGAACAGAACAGAATCTAAAAATAGACCTGTGTGTGCGCTCGCATGCGTGTGTGTGTGTGTGTGTGTGTGTGTAGTTAATTCATTTTCTACAGAGGCATGGAGGTAATGAAGAAAGCATATCCTTCTCAACAAATGATGCAGCAATTGGATATTCATATGCAAAAAATGAACTTCAATCCCTACCTTGTACCATTTATAAAAGTTAACTCAAAATGAATCATAGACCTAAACTTCTAGAAGATGATATAGGAGAAAATCTTTGTGAGCTTGGGTTAGGCAAAGATTTCATAGATACTACCATTGAAAGCATGCTCCATAAAAAAATTAATTGAGCTTAATCAAAATTAAAAGCTTCTGTTCTTTGAAATGTACTTTTTAAGAAAATAAAAGGATAAGCCATGTCTGACAATTTGCTCATAGGAAAGTTCTTCAAGTTCTTTAAAAATCAGAACTTATTTATAGAACATTTCATTTAGGCATTTTATCATATCAGATGGTCCTGTGTTTAATTATTTTGGCTAATAAATATCCTAATAAAATTTGCTGTTATAAAAAAATGAATAAATAGCATACTTAATTTTAGCAACTTTAGTTACTTAATTTCTCAACCTTTAAAAGAGAGAGAGAAAAAAAAAAGACTGGAGTTGATAAAGGCATTGAGAGCAGTTATGTTCAATAATTGATACAGCCTGAGAGCAAAGAAGCAAACCAAAAATGTGATAAGAAGTAAGCATAAAAATTCAAAAAACATGGTAGTGGGGTTATTTATTATAGAGGCAAACAACCTTGCACATCTTAGTAGTTCCTGAGAAATTGATCATATTAATATAAACACATATACAAAAGTTAATATTCATTTCATTAAAATATGTGCTTAATTAGTCATAATGAAGGAGTGTATACTTTGTTCAGTTTCAGAAATAGTATATAATATTTAATGTAGTTTCAAAATCAAATTTATTGAGGTATAATTTACATAGACTAAAATATGCCAATTTTAAGTCCACAGTTCAATATGTTTTAACAGATACTAATACATTCACTCATGTAATCACCACCATTAAGATATAGAACTTTTTGATCATTCCAGAAAGTTCTTTCATTCCCTTTTGCAATCATTCCCCAACACCTGCTGCCTGGTCCCCAAAGGAACTGTGGGGAATCTGCAGCCATTGATCTACCTTTTGACTTTAAAGATTAGTTTTGCCTTTTCTAGAATTGAATATGAAAGGAATCATGCAGTGTATCCTTTTGAGTCTGGCTCTTTCTCAGTGTAATAATTTTGACATTTATCTATGCCGTTATATTTATTAGGACTTTTCCTTTTTATTGTCAAATAGCATTTCATTGTAGGGATATACCATAATTTGTTTATCCATGTACCTGTTTTTGAATATTTGGGTTGTTTCCAGTTTTTGGCTATTATGAATGAAACTGCTATCAGCATATCAAGTTCATTTCTCTTTAGTATGAATATGTAGGAGTGGAGTTGCTAAGTGTTATGGAAAGTGTATATTTAACTTCATAAGAACTTGCCAGACTTGTTTTCCAAGACAGTTGTGCCATTTTACATTTTCATTAGTGATGTTTAAGTGTTCCATTGCTCTACATCCTCACTGACCCTTGATACTGTCAGTCTTTTAAATTTTAACTATTCTAGTGTGAGTATAATTGTAATATAAGTTTTCAACTATTTATATCCGAAATAGCTAAAGTTAAGGAGAAGTTTAGAGTTGGATGGTGGTAAACTTTTTATTATCCATAAAATTTAATAATCCATAACAACCATTTATCCTAAAGCTTTTATAAAATTGAGATTTCAAACAATGTAAAATTGCATCACATAGTTTTCTTTTCTGCTGTATTATAATCTCCAGTTAAGAATAAGCAAGTATTTGTTAATACTTGCTTAGCTGAACAAGCTGAACTGTTAGCTTAGCTGAACTGTTTAGCAGAACATTAGATAATTTGACATTTCTTTTGCTTTCAATTTAATATAATCCAAATTTTACCTAAAAATTTACATATTTTGAAGGTGGCATATATTGTTGGGGAAAAAAGTATTCTAAAGATAACGAAAAAGTGTTTTAGTGGTGATGATAGCCGTCACTCGTTAAGTACTAATTATATGCTGGACACTATTATGCTAAGGGCTTTGTAAATTTAATCTTATTTAATTCTTACAAAGTGAGGTATGTATTATTATTATAATTTGGATTTTACAAAGAAAGCAATTAAGGAACTGAGATATATGAATTATACAAAGTTAAAAAATACTTGAATGAATAAATTGATAAAAGAATGAATGAATTAGAGCAAAAGAAGAATAATCAAATAAGAAAGTGGGCTTGTTTTTTTCGAAAGAAGTTATATGTATGGAGTCTAAAATCTCTTAATTTGGCTTTGATGACATTGGGTTATTGAAAAATGAAACTATTTCCAAGAATTGACTGACCCCTGAAGTTTCCATAGTAAGTTGTTATTTAACTTTTTGATCTTTCTAGTACTTTCTTTGCCTTATAATATGAAAGTTGAATGTTAATGAAATGCTTTCAAGTATATGCCTTCATAAAGATTTTAAAATGTTTATTTTGTTATGCTGAATAAGAAAAAAATCACTTATAATACAGTTTTAACACAGTATCCAGTGTATGAATAATTTAATGACATACTTGAACTTTATTTTTTTGTTCCCAGGAAGGTTACATTCAAAAGAAAAAGGAACTGTGGGGAATCTGTATCTTTATTGCAGCAGTTGACCTAGATGAGATGCCATTCACTTTTACTGAGTTGCAGAAAAACATAGAAGCCAGGTAAAATTTCTGATATAAATATAGGCTTCTGCCATTAAAGAAAACTACTTCTAGACTTTCCTCTTAATAGACCTTAGGGAATTAGTGAGAAATGCTAACATTAAGTAAAACATAAAGGACGTAAAGGTCAAATAATGAACTGTCATTCTCTCATGGAACCATTAATGAAGAAATGCAGCAGTTTGTGTTCTGGAAAAATTTTCATTGTATCTCTCACTATTTATCTGTAAACTTTCTTAATTGTAGCTGTTAATAAAGTGAAAAAACAGTAAGGATTTATAAAGTAGACTTACTATATATTAAAACCTTTATAAAAGTAGTATGAATCTATCTTAAAGGAATTTAGATAAGATTTATTAAAGCTCAAGGTTATTTTAATATAGTAAACACTATAATTACATGTGGTTTTTTCAGATTATGTATTCAATTGAGTATCTACAATACTTGGCCCAGTAATTATTAATACTTAATAAATGTTTGTGGTTGAGCTTACAAGTCTTATAAGAAGAGTTCACTAATTTGTTTTCAGTAATTCATGAACTTTATCTTGAGAAATTCTCCAGGACTTCCAGTCATTTCCTTTGCATCATATTTACAAAATGCAACAGTAAATAATTTTAGCAAATAGTTGTATTTCTTCTTGGATAAATCCATCTAGAATTAAACATAATTGGATAATTGGTGTTCTATTTAAATAAGGTAGATTAAATTGTTGCATTTTTATAATGCTTTTTCTTACTATCTTTAAGTAAAATGTGGAGACAGCCAGGCTTGGTTTCATGGTCCTGTAGTCTCAGCTACTTGGGAGGCTGAGGCTGGAGGATTGCTTGAGTACAGGAGTTCCACGCTGTAGAGCACTATGCCAATCGGAAGTCTGCACTAAGTTCAGCATCAGTATGGTGACCTCTTGTGGGCAGGTGACTACCAGGTTGCTTGAGGAGGGGTGAACTGGCCCAGATCAGAAATGGAGTAGGTCAAAACTCCTATGGTGATCATTGAGTGGAATCACCCCTGTAAATAGCCACTGCACTCAGTCTGGGCATAGCAAGGCACGTGTGTTAAAAAAAAAAATAATAATGATAAACAAAATGTGGAAACAAAGGCCTTGTATATTCATAAATATATAAAATAATCTAAGTAGTTCATAGAATCAATGCCTGTGACTCCGCTCCATTCTCCCTTAAGTTGCCCCTAGAAAAATAATTCTTTGTAACAATTTACAGTTTTCATGATACTCCAAGGACAGGTGTTGCCATGTACCTCATAAAAACTGGAACTGAGAGTAGTTCTTTAATAAATGCCATCCTAAGGTTGATTTCTTTTTCTCTGGGTGTATCTGCACATTTGCTCCGTTCTCTTCTAATCCACATCCTAGTCTTCTACTCTTTATCATTTCCTATTCCTTCTGTATTTGCTTTTCCACGTAGCTTATCATGGCTGTCCCAATCCCTACTATAGCATGGGAATGTGTTTTTTTTTTTTTTCTTTTGAGACAGGGTCTTGCTCTGCCACCCAGGCTGGAGTGCAGTGGCATTATCATAGCTCACTGTAACCTCCAACTCCTGGGCTCAAGTGATCCTTCTGCCTCAATCTCCTGAGTAGCTGGGACTACAGGCACGCACTGGCTAATTTTTTTATTTTTTGTAGATATGGGATCTGACACTATTGCCCAGGCTGGTCTTTAACTCCTGGCCTCAAGTGATCCTCCCGCCTTGGCCTCCCAAAGTGCTGGGATTACAGGTGTTAGCCACTGCACCCAGCTGGGAACTTGTGATAACCTTCTTTTGGGTTCTCTGTGTCCTGCTAATTAGCTGAAGCTTTTATTTTCTCGATTCTTGAGATAAGTGTCTGATTGGTCCAGCGCAGTTGTTTGAGTAAGGGCTATAACTCCTTGGTTGCTAGACAGACTATGGGTGGATCTCGTGACTACCCTTTGGTTCAGTTAGCTGTTTTGGTATAATTCCTTACACAAACTTGATTAGAAATGAGTATATGAGATGCGGTTGATGATTGCTGTCTTTAGTGCCCTATGGAAAAACATATGTATTGATGTTTCAGATAGGTTAATTTTTATAGAAAACAATAATAAAGAATGATTTAAAGTTATTATTTAAACAACTTAAAGATTTTAATCAACTTTCCTTTTCTGAAAACAATTAAGTCATAGAACCATTGGTGGAGTAAAGAAGGTATGCATCTGGGTGTGTATCTCTGGCAGGGGTGTGCCATGGGTCCGAGAGCAGGATGTCAGAGCCAAAGTGGGATGAGGAAGGCATCCACGTGAAGGGGGCCATGTCCTTGTGTGTGGGCAGCCTGACATGGGCTGCTTGGTGTGCAGTGTCAGAGACCACGCAGGTGTGTGGGCAGCCAGCGCAGGGAGCCATAGTGCAAGTGAGGGGAGGAGGATGGCCTAGTGTGGGGAGTCAGAGCCCTACCAAGGTGAGGAAGGTGTCCATGTGGAGGGGTGGAGCAGTCTAGAATAGGGAGTCAATCTGAGTAGAAAAGAAGAGTGTCCACATGGGGGAGGGTAGCTTTGGAGATGGAAGATGGTTACTTACAGGGGGATTGGTTAAATTAGTAAGTTAAGGATGAATGGGTTCCAGGTTTGTTCACTGTCAAGGAAGAGTTATAAATATGGAAAGGGAAATACTAGAATGAACTTTATGGTTTTGTGTTGGAATTGGATAAATGAATGTGAGCTCATGGTTTTTTAAAACATACAGACAGATACAGAAATAAATATACATGTATATATGTGTCTCTTCATGACCCTTCTTTTTTCCTGTATTCTCAGTGAGAAAGAGATATAAGCACAGGTGTGTAGATAAAGACATGTAAGCTGAAGGCTAATTGTTTTTTTCTGCTTCAAATTCTAGTTAAATGCAAAAAGTAATTCCTTTCAAAGTATATAATATTGATTTGATGTAGAGCTAATAATCTTTTGAATTGAAATGTCTATTATTTGAAAATGAAATAAAACAAATTTAAGTTACTGATTTATTGTTTTCTATTCTTTCATTTGTAGTGTCTATAAATTCTTTGACTTACTAAAAGAAATTGATACCAGTACCAAAGTTGATAATGCTATGTCAAGACTGTTGAAGAAGTATAATGTATTGTGTGCACTCTACAGCAAATTAGAAAGGTAAAGTAAACATTTTATTAGAGCTACACCCTGATTTTTTATGTCACTGTTTATAGTTAGGTTCCAACTGGGAACTATTGCATATTTAGTAAAATTATTAAGTACTACTCCTTAGACTTATCTTTTTTGCTAGTAGTTTCTTATTAATTCTTAGCTTTCTTATTTATCTAGTCATATGCATTCTGAATTTTTCCTCCAAAATTAATTATTTTACTATTCTTTCATGTCTGTCATTTGTTTTAGAAAACTTTAAGCTTAGTTCCCATTTTATCCTTTTCTGCCAGAAAACTTCTAGTTCTGAATGTGGAATAGTGACCTAAATTTAAGCTTTTTCCTAATGGTGTTATTTAGTTTAGAAAGAGAAAAAAACATATTGGCAATGGAAGGTGTATGTGACCTGTACTGCCAAGTAATGATTTGTACTCCCAGTGGTGGTTTAGAATACTTTCCCCATTACTGTTCAACTGGGAGAATAATGAATAAGCTTGGGTTAAGTTTTTTATATACTTTTCTCCCTAACCTTAGTCCCCCACCCCCAATGTTACAGCCCTTAATATGGCATGAGCCTGTTACTGTTTGTTTTGAAGCTCATTTCATTGGGATAGGATTATGAAACTTAATGTTTTAGCTAAGTAAGCAATTGTGTAATAGGATGGTAAAGGGAAAAATGAAAAAGGCATGTCCTTAGATATTCTGAAGAGAATGAGGGTGGAGATAGAGCTGGAAAGAAGCATCTTCTCAGAAGGATGTCTCTATTTTTCTTTCTTTCTGCTTCTTGGTTAGTATGGCACTAAAACTTCAGAAATGTGATGGAGGATGGGAAAAGTAGAGGAAAAACTCAAAGGCCTAGGGCTTTTTGAAGGAATATATTTTCCTGCCCTTGTTTTAATTGTAATATGTGGTAGCATTGGCCATCATTGTTTTGTTTTTTGTCCTTTCTTGAAGAAAATAGAAGCTTTCTGCTTCTATATTTTAGAAGCAAAAAAATGGGAATTTTTTATTGTTAAATAAAAGAAATTAAGTAATTTGCATAAGAAATGTGAACTAATTACAGAATGCTTGGAAAATACTGAAAGGCATAAATAAGAAAATATGAATCAACCAAACTTTCAACACTGGAGATAATTACTTTTCATATTTTAGAATGTTTCTTTCCTTTGGTTATTGCTTTACATTATCCACTATTTTATTGCACTTAAATTAACAAACCACAATAAATATTAACTGTTAGTACCAGGATATAAGTTAGGTACTGGGTACCTAACTATCAAAGGATACAAAATCCTTTGACTTTATGATCTTCAAGAAGCCTATAGTAAATAAATAAATTATATTTTTTATAAAAATAAGTGTAATGAATGTGATGCTCTGTCGTAGAGGATTATATGTAAGAAGTAGGAATTATATAGTGGGCAAAGTGTTACATTGTATATGTTTAAGAGTGAGAGGGGTAACTACAGGGGTGATTTTGGTCAGGAAAAAAAAGTATAGAAGAAGGGAATGTCTGAATAGGGTTTAAAAGATAAGTAGAAATTCACCAAGCAAAATGAGTAAGAACTGAGACTGAGCATCCTAGGCAGAGTGATTAGCATGTGTACAAAGCCAAAGCAGTAGCAGGATGTAGTTTGATATTGCTAATGGCCGAAGGATAGGAAGGGGTCAGATTGGTAGTGAGATTGGACTTTGCCCTGCAGGCAATGGATGTCATTGAGTTATTTTAAGCTGGGGAGTTATATAGTCAAGATTTAGCTTTTATAAAGACCACTCAGGCCTTTATAAAAGGGATTTAGAATTTTCATTGACTAGTCATATGAAATAATTTAGTTAACTTTACTAGCCTTGAGGTGGATCAGCAGGGTTTTTTCTGTCTTATTTGTACCTTTTTCTGAAGAGTAATTGGGAAGATTAACTGTGATACCAAAGCCTGTTTATTTTAGGGTAGACTCCATGAAAATATTTGACTATTAGTTAAATAGATTCTTATGAACTGATCTGGGATTCTAACCAGACCCATTGTTACAAATGAACGTAGAGAATTCAATCACCTTGGCTGCAAAGTAATAAAAAAAAAAAAAAAAGAAAAAAAAAGAATTGAATCATTGTAATTAGATATTACAATGATGTGAAATGTCATGAATTGGAAAACTCTACTTTAACTTTGTTTCATAATGCTATACATTTTTTTCAATGTATGCTTCTTAAAATAAGATGAAGAAAGCATGATAAAATTGTTGTGATTTCTAAATTAGGAAAAAAAGTTTAAAAGTAACTTTAAAAAAAACCATAATGATAATATAATTATTGCTTCTTTGCAGGACATGTGAACTTATATATTTGACACAACCCAGCAGTTCGTAAGTAGTTCAGAGCATGTTATTTTTCACTTTTTTAAAGAGATTTTTCTGGAATAATCTTAAACATACAGATAATGTTAGGGTTAGTTTGATTGATTATTGCATGCTACTTCATGAATTAAGCTCAATTTAAGTACTAGATAGATTATTTATCTTCTCACAAAGAAAATGATATGAAATGCATGCCTTGTACTACAAGGGAGAACTAACTAATAAGGTAGAAATTGACTGAGGGCAACTTTATCTCTGAATCTGGGAAATATGCAAATTCATTGACTAAATCTTTATTGAAGGTCTGTTATAGGTACTATATTAACTAAGACTCAGCATAGTTTTTGTGTAAGAATAAATATAAAAGTCTACATTAAAATTTCAAAATTATTATTTTAAAATGTATAATGCATACTCTAACAGTATACCCATGTAGAGCTCCAGAGTTTTTCCTTGGAAACAGAATGAATAGCACATGACATTTTCCACCCCATTGAAGATGATTGCTATAAAGGGAAATTGTATATTTATTGATTAATTGATATGAATTTATTAATTCCAACAAGTGAATGTCTGTGGAAAAATGATCAAGGCACAGTGTTAAATTGGCAAACTAGAGTCACTCAAACTATTCTTCTGCTTACAGTGTTGATTTTAATTAGAAAACAAGGAGCAAAAAAAGTATTAAGGTAATTTGAAACCAAGTGTATTATAGTACAACGTGTCCTTTATATATTTTTAGATTAGAATTTAGATACTCAGAGTTCCTTTACAAAATGTATGCTATTCTGTGGGCTAAATGTAATATCTTGGTAGAAATATTAAGTGAATTGAGATAAATTAAATTTAGGTATAAATTATACATTTAAAAGGAACTGTATTCTATGCATTTAACTCAAGACTGTTTAAAAAAAAACAAAACAACAACAACAAAAAAACGCCCAAAAACTGTAGTTGGAAAACTTTTTATCAGTATTAAATTTTTCTTGTTTTTTCTGCTTCCTATTTGTTTACTAGGATATCTACTGAAATAAATTCTACGCTGGTGCTAAAAGTTTCTTGGATCACATTTTTATTAGCTAAAGGTAAATTCATTATGCTAATTTCATGATAGTGTTTCAAATGTAATAATTAAATTGACATTCTTTTGAACTAAATCCCCAAATTTTTATTCACACCCCTCTCCCACATTTAATGCACACCCTACCTGCCCCATTCTCTGCGTGTCTTAACTGTTAGCAAGTTCTTATGATTCTGGTATTGGAAACAACCTTGGAAATGTTTCATTTTATTTCTATTACTAATATTCCATCTTTCCTTCCTTCCTTTTTTTTTTTTAAGAATAATGAAGTTACTATTTTTATAAAAATGATATTTATTCATGATAAATAATTCAAACAATACAGCAAAGCACAAAATGTTACCCAAACCCAATAATAATTATCATTAAAATTATGTGATTGTCATTCCAGATATATCTTTGTATATGCATTTTGATAAAAAAGGTGGGCAAATGAGTACATTCACAAACAGATATAATTTTCTAAAAATAGGGTCATACTCTAGTGTTACCTTTAAAATATAAAGGTTAATTTTACTCAAGTTTTACAGAGGAAAAGAAGTAAGAGAAATGAAAGGAATTGGTTAAATTTAGATAAGTGTTTTGTCTCCTTGTGTCATTTTTAAAAATATTTCCTTAAGATTATGAAAAAGCATGAGAAAATGAAGAGGTTAGTCTTTAACTTTGCGTTTTGATTTAAAACAGCATATTTTAATCTGTTTTGAAGAAGGTAGTTAGTATCCTTATTCTTCGTGTCACCTCCTTTCTCCCCACTTTCTGATTGGTTCATTTTATTATTACATTATCAAAGATTATAACATTTACATTTTGTTCTGTAATTATAATCGTACTTGTTTAGTCACAGTGCTGTGTTTTAATGGATTCCAAGCTATTACAACTCCTATATCATAGGTTCTTCATTTCTGAGATTTTTATTTTGTTTCATCTCTTGACTGGATTTTACCATCAAGAAGTTGTTAAAATAGGCTTTTTGGTGTTGTGTTCCCTTTGACATGTTTATGAATCATGTCTATAGCCTTTATACTTGAAGGACAGCTTGACCATGTATCCTATTCTTGGGTCATGTCTTGTGTCCCTTAGGACAATATTTTCTGGCATCCAACACTGCTGTTGAGAAATCTGAGGCTTGGCTGGCCTGAGTGCAGTGGTGTTTACAACTAATTGATCACAACCAGTTACAGATTTCTTTGTTCCTTCTCCACTCCCATTGCTTCACTTGACTGGCCTAAAAAAGAAAAGAAAAGAAATCTGAGCCCACCTTAATTTCCCCTCCTCATTTACTTCCTGAATTCTTGTAGAGTTCTTTTTGTTTTAAATTTGAGGTTTAATACTTTAACCAGAATATCTCTCGCTTTTTATTATTCTGCATTAGAGTTTTTTTTAATACCATATCTTTTTTTTTTTTTTTTTGAGACAGAGTCTTGCTTTTTGTTGCCCGGGCTAGAGTAGTGCCGTGGCATCAGCCTAGCTCACAGCAACCTCAAACTCTCAAACTCCTGGGCTTAGGCGATCCTACTGCCTCAGCCTCCCGAGTAGCTGGGACTATAGGCATGTGCCACCATGCCCAGCTAATTTTTTCTATATTATTTTTAGTTGACCAGATAATTTCTTTTATTTTTAGTAGAGACGGAGTCTCGCTCTTGCTCAGAGCTGGTCTCGAGCTCCTGACCTTGAGCGATCCACCTGCCTTGGCCTCCCAAAGTGCTAGGATTACAGGCGTGAGCCACGGCGCCTGGCCTAATACCGTATCTCTTTTTAAACTGAAGTTTCTGCTCTTCATTTCAGAAAATCTTAATATACTGTATTTTTAATATTATTCTGTTCAGTTAAGTTATTATATACCATTATGTTTTAGGAACATTATTCTGTGCTGGATTGCCTTTGTCCTCCATAGTTATTATCTTCTCTCATATTATTCTGATCTTTTGTCTTTTTCTTATATATTGGTTTTGTTTTTTTTTTTCATCTGAAGCTTTTCTTCTATTTTGAGCTAAACTATTTTTGTAATGATCTTATTTGGTCCTCAGTTTTTTATTAGCTTGTCCAGCTCTTTTTATATAATTTGAGTTCATTTAGTTCTTAGTGTAAGAACTCATAGGGTATTTTCTTCTTTTAGATTCTTTTCCAGATTAGTTTCTCTATCTGATTTTCTCCTTCTTATGTTGTGATTCTTTTTTTCTTTCTTTTTTAAATTTTCTGTAATATGTTTGCATACTCACTGTGCTTTTTCCCTCATCTTGCTGGGACTGTATGTGAGTAACCCTGATTTGATGTTTAGTTTTTTCTGCTATATTGTGAGTGAATCTCCCTTCACTCTGCACTTAATCTATGACTTGTTTGTGTTCATGTTCCCCAAAGAACTACAGTATGAGAACAGGAATTTTTATAGTACCTACTTATACTCAGAAGGTGAGGGCGAAAGTAGAGAATTTCTCTGAGTGATGCAAGCCTTTGATGCTCTGGGTTTTTGTTAGAATGAACTCTGTAACAAAACACTTCCAGTGGCAGTTTTATTTTTTTCCATAACAGTACTGTGTTGGGATTCAGACTGTTCTCAATTCAGCACGGTATACTGGAGTCTGTGTTAGTCAAAAAGTTAGCTATAGTTGTTTACTTCCTCCATTTTACCCTTCTCCATCAGCCATTTCTACTCCTTTAAAAGGAAGAAGATGGGGATGCCCTCTGAGTTAGTATCTCTCAAATTTGGTATTGGTACTAGCACTTTACCAGTACATGTTTTTCCTCTTTCATTTTATTGTTAGATAGTGGAGGAGAGAGATTCTTTCATCTGACTTCACTCTACTATTTTTACCCAGAAATACCTGTAATTTCTAATAAGTTCCTTCTGAGTATATTGCAAACATACTTTTTGCACTGTATCTATGAATATATTAATAGAAAACCTACTTGATGCAGGGTTACCTGTTTTTTTACATAGTTTCTGTACTTTTAATATTCGTAGATATTACTACTGGTTTAGCAGTCAGATAGAAGATAGTGAATCCAATAGAACTTCTTTTTTAAAAATAATGCATAATGTAGAGCCATAAGCAAATGTGTTATAACTGTATTTGATCATGATGTATACATTTTGTGTAGCTACACTATTTGTTTTCTCAGGTATCTATTATATGTATTTATTTTCTCATAGCCCTCTAGTTGTATGTATATTAACTTTAAAGGTTTTGTGCTAAATAATTATTTTACAGATGACTTTATAATTATCTACTAATTTTATTTCTTGATGATTTTGGTTATTGTAATACTTTGGAAGGGGATTAAAATTGAAAATATATAAGGTTTCATAAATAATTAGAATAAATATAAGCATGTATACCTCAAAATTATTTTCAGAAGTAATAAATTCTATAATGCTTACCAAAATTGGAAACATGTTTAAAACAAAATGCAAATGATTTTAAACATAAGGAATGAATTATCATAATACTTAAATGTAAAATTCTCAGAGTAGATCTATAGTTCATTTATAATTTCATAACTTTATATATTTTAATTTATAGTTTATATATTTTCAACCTTCTAAAACTTTGATGTTTTTCCAAAAAAAAATCTCTACTATGCCTGTAGTGATTGTTGAGTGAATTAGTATATGGATACACCCATACCCACAATTTTCTCTGCCGTAAAGATCTGACTCTAACTTGTTTTAAAAATGTGAAACTTTTTTATTTCCAGGGGAAGTATTACAAATGGAAGACGATCTGGTGATATCATTTCAGTTAATGCTATGTGTTCTTGACTATTTTATCAAACTCTCACCTCCTGCATTGCTCAAAGAACCATATAGTAAGTATTTTAAATAATTTAGGCCTCTCCTACTTTGTCATTCAGCACTTGTATATTGAATGTCTGGTGGGTACCAAACATGGTTCTAATGCTGAGACGATGATAAAAAATAAATCAAACTCGGACTTTGCCCTCAAGTAGCATAAGTTACAGGAGGAAAGATAAGTGTAAATAATTGATTAGAGTGGTCTGGGTCAAAATATAGCAAATGCCATGGGAGTTCAGGAGACAAGAAAGTTCCCGGCTGTGGAAGACCAAAGAATACCATATGAAAGAGGGCAGTATTTGAAGTGAGTGTTGAAGAGTGGTTAGGATTGAGGGAAGGTATACCCAGTGAAGGAAAGCAAAAGGGAAGAAAAAAATATGAATGAAGTTGCTTGGAAAAGAGTGACTCAGTCTATAGGAATAGCTTAACTAACCTTTTATTAGTATTGGATGCTGTAATAACTATGTGGCTAATATTTTTTGAATACAAACTGTAATTGATACTATTTCATTGGATGATGAGATGGGAAGTGAATTTAAATAAAAATAACTATTGCTGATATAATTAGATAGCATTAAGCAAGGATTAGTACAGTATATTCCTCTTAACCTAGAATTGCTTCCTTTGGTGGCCTCAAGAGTAGAATTTCAAAATCACTTATACTACAGAAAAATGTAAACTTAACCAAGGCTGGACTGATTCCTTGCTCCTGACATGATGAAAGTATTAATAATAATACTAAAAATAATAGATGACAAAACATGGAAGTTTCAAAGTGTTGTTGAAGTGGCTGAAAGGCTCGAGCCTAGTTAATCTTTGTGAAGAATAACTTAATGGAAAATGAAGTCTGGAGAAGAATTTTGAAAATGTGTTGAACATGGTTTAGCAGAGAAGGCAGAAACCTTCATTTAGCAGAAACCACACGCAAAGCAGAGGGAGAAATAAAAAAAATTATATATAGAAAATAATAAATATACTTCAAAATTTTCCCAGCCTTTAAAATTAGTTTCACAGACTTTGTTCTTTTGGATAATTCAGATCTACATTTAATTCTCTATAAGTGTTCTGTCAAAGAGAAACCAGGATGAGATATTGAATTGACTAAGTATGGTAAACTTTTAATTAACTTTTGTTATGGAGAATTTCAAATGAATATAAAAGTAGACTATAGTATAATAAACCTCCATGTATTGCCATTTAGTTTCACAGATAACAGGGGTCAATCTGTAGCCCCATCTCCTACCCAGTCTCCCTAGCTGTATTTTTTTGAAGCACATCTTTGCATACTGGTTCATCCTTATACATTTCAGTATGTATCTGTAAAAGATAAAGACTTCTTTAAAAAACATAGCAACAGTATCATTATCATACCTAAAAATCAATGAATAGTGATTCTTTAATATTGCTAAATATCTAGTAAATGTTCAGATTTTCAATTATCTTATAAATGTAAATTTAAAAAGTTTTTACAGGTTGACTGAATCAGAATCTAAGATCTATACTTTGTGATTGGTTGATGCTTTTAAAAATCAGATTGTTTGTCTTATTGAGTTTCCCACAGTCTAGTTTGTTTTCTTTTTTTAAGGCAAAAAAAGTATTTTTTTAAGTTTTTAAAAATTTTTTATTCCAATAGATTTAGGGGGTACATGTGTTTTTTGTTACATGGATGAATTATATAATGCTAAAGTCAGGGCTTTTAGTGTACCCATCACCATAATGGTGTGTATAGTATCCATTAGGTAGATTTTTATCCCTCATCCCCCCTTCACCCTCCCCCTTCTTAGTTTTCCATGTCCATTACATCACTTTATGACCATATATACCCCTCGTTTAGCTCCCACTTATAAGTGAGAACATGTGGTATTTATTTTTCCATTCCTGAGATACTTCACTTTGGATAATGGTCTCCAGTTCCATCCAAGTTGCTGCAAAAGACATTATTTCATTCCTTTTTATGGCTGAGTAGTACTCCATGGTGAGTGTGTGTGAGAGAGAGAGAGAGAGAGAGAGAGTGTGTGTGTGTGTGTGTGTGTGTATAAATGTGACATATATATCACATTTTCTTTATCTGTGCATCAGTGGATGGACACTTGGGTCAATTCCATATCTTTGTAATTGTGAATTGTGTGTGATAAACATTGAGGTGCAGGTGTCTTTTTTAATAGAATGACTTCTTTTCCTTTGGGTAGATACCCAATAGGGACAGTTTAGTTTTTACTGATTGTATACTGTGGTATAGTTTAACATGTTCCTTTGTACTCTCAATTTCTTATAAGTTGTTGATTGGGTCTAGAGACAATAAATACTTTTTAAACATATGTAATATCTTTAATAGCTGAAACTATATTCAGTTTGAATTGGGAATGCTCAAAATAATCCAAGGGATTTTTTAAATCACAGTTTATCATAACATGATTGTATTTACATACCTATCTTTTAAAAGAATCACAGTTTATTAAAACTTTTAAAATGTATTTGTTTTTATGTTATATACCTAGAAATTGAATCCATAAATATTTGCTCATTATTTTTAAGACTGTAAGATAGGAAACATTTTTTTCTGTTGCAAACTGAGTAGGATATACTTAAGATTACTTTATAAGTTGACTATTTCTCTGCCTTCTCTTTGTGTTAGTTTATGACTGTAGGTATTTTACAGCTCTTTTTGGGCTATTTGGGGTCAGGGGAGAATAGGGATGGCAAAAGTTAGTATCAATACGTAACTTATAATAGGTATTCAATAAATAGATGAAATTGTTATTTTTCTAATGAAGCCAAATAAGTAAAAGTAATGGAATGTTACCAAGATTATTTCTGACCTTCTGAGTTATAATTAGAATACTTCATTATTTTATATGATGGAATGTGCAATTGTGCTTATCTAATTTACCATTTTTACAGAAACAGCTGTAATACCCATTAATGGTTCACCTCGAACACCCAGGCGAGGTCAGAACAGGAGTGCACGGATAGCAAAACAACTAGAAAATGATACAAGAATTATTGAAGTTCTCTGTAAAGAACATGAATGTAATATAGATGAGGTAATTTAACTTCATGATTTCTTTAAAACAAGTTAAAGTAGATTTAGATGTCAGTTCTTCCTAACAGTATATACTTCTTTTGTGATGAGCATGCTTTTTGTAATTAGTGGCAACTCTTATGCAGTAGCAAAATATTTAGAAAAAAATTTATTTTTTATATTTAGTTACTTTGGTTTTAAAGGGAGTAGCTCCCTTTCTGTGGCATCACTGAAATGTGTTATCATCAAGACAAGAGTTTTCAAATGTATTTGTTCTTTGATTCCTCTGAGGTCGCTGACACCTGTAATGTTTTAAAATACCCTGCCAAGAAAACTCTAGTGTTTTGGTTTAGTGATAAGTGATACCAATATTAAATTTCTGTTCACCCTTCTTTAATTACCCTCTTTCTAAATATTATACCAGATGTTAATGGCTAGTGGAGAATACACATGAACAATTATCTTGGTCATAGAATCTGTAATGTTAGAATCAGAAGAAATCTTATGAATAATGCACTCAACCTCTTTCTAGTAACGATTAAACAAGCTTCCAGAGACTGATAGTTCATTACTAATAAAGTCTACACTAGACTTTGAGACAACAGGTACTAGTGCTTCTGTTACTTTACTGTGCAGTTTTCTGATAATTTGTTACGTTGCCCATAATTCACTATAACCAGATACAAGTGAAAAATGTCACATCTTTGAAATTTTGCTGTAAAGTTTGGGAAGGAATAGAGGTATGGTTCCAAAATCTAGTTTAAGAAGCGTTAGAATGATTTATCAAGCTATCTGGGTTTTAGCACCATGGCTCTTGTTAATTTCAACAAAATACACAGTTTATCCTTGGATGACATGGGTTTGCACTGCACAGGTCCACTTATATGCAGATTTTTTTCAATAAATATATTGGGAACTTTTTTGGAGATTTGTGACAATTTGGAAAAACTTGAAGAAACTTTTTGGTGTGGAAATACCAAAAAAATTAATAAAAAGTTAAGTATGTCATTAGTGCAGAAAATATATATAAATACTAGTCTGTTTTGTCATTTACTACCATAAAATATACACAGATCTATTGATTTATTTATGATAAAAAGTTAAAATTTGTTAAATTTATTAACAGCATAAATTAATTATACTCTATATTGTGCTACTGTAATAATTTTATAGCCACTTCCTGTTGCTATTAGGTGAGCTCAAGCATTGCTAGTATCCCTCAAAAATGGTGTATATCTCCAAGAGAGCAGTTAATCTCTCCAATAAATTGTGTATGGCAGTAAACACTGATCTCTTGAGGTTCTTGCTTATTTTTCATGTTCAGTCCTTGGGACTCACCAGTGATGCTGGAAGTGCTCCTTAGAAGCAGAGACAGATTACGACATTACAAGAAAAAGTTGGATTGCTTAATATGTACCGTAGATTGAGGTCTGTAGCTGTGGTTACCCACCATTTAAACAGGCAATTCATCTTGTTTATAGGTGACATAACCTTATTGTAAATGTATTTTTTTTTCCTTATGGTTTTCTTAATAACATTTTCTTTTCACTAGCTTACTTTATTGTCAGAATACAGTATATAATACACATAACATACAAACTGTATATAATGCATATAACATACAAATTTGTGTTAATTGACTGTTTATGTTATTGATAAGGCTTCTAGTCAACAGTAGGCTACTAGTAAAGTTTTGGGAGAGTCAAAAGTTATACATGGACCTATATTCCCAGCTACTCAGGAGGCTGAGGTGGGAGGATTGCTTGAGTCCAGGAGTTTGAGGCTGTAGCATGCTGTGATCGTACCTGTGAATAGCCACTGAACTCAAACTTGGGCAACATGGTGAGACCCCCATCTCTAAAAAATAAAAAAAAAGTTATACATGGATTTTCAACTGCATGGGGATTGGCGCCCCTAACTCCCACATTGTTCAAGGATCAACTGTGTATAGATAACATATATATCAACTTTATATATATATTTTTCACTTTCTTTTCTAGAATCACAAATTATCTTTGCAAATAGGCTGACAAATGTAGTTGAAATATGTCTTTTTACTTCAGTTCTGTTGCTTGTTTTGAAGATAATCAATAATAGTAAATGCAGTTTTCTAATTCCTGGTTGTTAATTCTCTGAATTTCAGAACTACTTGTAAAATTTCATTTTTAAGATTAGAAATCGGCCGGGCACGGTGGCTCACGCCTGTAATCCTAGCACTTGGGAGGCCGAGGCGGGCGGATTGTTTGAGCTCAGGAGTTCGAGACCAGCCTGAGCAAGAGCGAGACCCTGTCTCTACTAAAAAAATAGAAAGAAATTATCTGGCCAACTAAAAATATACATATAGAAAAAAATTAGCCGGGCATGGTGGCACATGCCTGTAGTCCCAGCTACTTGGGAGGCTGAGGCAGTAGGATCACCTAAGCCCAGGAGTTTGAGAGTTTGAGGTTGCTGTGAGCTAAGCTAATGCCACGGCACTCACTCTAGCCCGGGCAACAAAGCGAGACTCTGTCTCAAAAAAAAAAAAAAAAAAAAAAGATTAGAAATAAATCATTTTTTATTTTTAAACAATTTCTTAGAATTTAGAATCCATATAGTTATGATTTTGAAAGTATAGTCAATTAAAAGCTTTAGTGATATTTTAATTGATAGACATTCGATTATCTACATGTTGCATTTATGGTTATATAACTACTGGTTAGTCATACTAATTGATTAATTAAAACTACCCCTTATAAATATTTTAGGTAAGTAGGAGCTAGAAAATAAAACTAGTAAGTATTTTAGAGACTTAATTCTTACAATTTATTTGGTAAGTAGAAGGTAGGAACTGGTATTAAATTATTCCCACCTTAATAAATGTAGACTTGGAGTTTAGAAAAGGAAGTTAAATACAGAAAACCAAGTTGTTTAAAATTTTATAACATTACAAATGTAGAATAGCCAGGAATATAACTCCATGTTTTCTGAGTGTGTGTGTTTTTTTTAAATCCATGTTAACTGTAGGGTGCTTTTACATGAAATAATATATAATCCCACAACAGATTATTTGGTTTTGAAATAAATTATTGGGTATTAATTTCATGTGTGAAATTGTTTTCTTAAATTTATGCTTTAAACTTGACTTTATATTCCCTGAGCAGATGTCAGATTATTCCTCATCTGACCTGTGTGTGAAGTGACCCAAAATTATGCTTTGGGGAGAATTCCGAGGCAGTGTAGAGAAGTGGCTTGGCTTTGATGGTAGACAGACTGGATTTTAATGCCAGTTCTGCCCCTTCCTAGTTGTGCAACTTTGGTGACGTTGCTTACTTTTTTTGAATGTCCTGTCTTTTTAATCATTAGTTACATGTGGAATATTGAAGTCGGTTTCAGTGGGTTCTCTTCCTACAAGTGCCATTCCTTAGCAATTCCCCACTTACCTCCATTTTAGGGGCAGAATTCTACCTCACATACATTAAAAAATAAATAATTGAATTAATTATAAGTAAGTATTGACACTAGCTTGGATGGATGTCATTGATTAAAAATCAGTTAACACTTTCATTCTGTTGTTAATAGTGACAGATTAGGTTTTGTTTTGTTTTAAATTTTAATGGTCATGTTGTAACTTTATTTTTTGCAGGTGAAAAATGTTTATTTCAAAAATTTTATACCTTTTATGAATTCTCTTGGAATTGTAGCTTCTAATGGACTTCCAGAGGTAATCTGAAAGAAAATAATGAAAAATAAATATGTTTGGAGACTCTGGGGAGGGAGGATTAGTTCTCTAAATTTCTTAAGATCAATTTACTGTATATCAAATTTTTTTTGCCCAAGAAAAGTAATCTAGCTAAGGAGAAGTGTGTTGAAACCAACTTTATAGTAATGAAAAAAGCTTCTGAATATGTATGTAAATGTATAAACAAGCATCATTTTGTGATTTATACTAGAAATTTATTTGTACTGAAATTTTTCAAAACTTAAAATGTAAGCTTTTCAATTTCTAAATGCCATTAAATATCTAAATATACACAATCATATTTGATTCTAATTTACTTTGGTATGCATCCTTAATCATAGAATCCATGATTAGTGCCATCAACATTATTGGTATTACTGTATTGTGGAACACCTCTTTTGAGCATTTTTAAAAACTACTTAATTGAAAATAAATTTGGTTGAAATGAATGAGACCGTATTGCAGAAATGTTTTACCTTAGTGATGCACCATCCATCTGCCTGTTTTGTTTCACATTTTGCCACAAATGTGTTTTCATTGAGGACAGAACAATTGTGACCTTTAGGTGGTAAGGTGAAATATGTGGAGAAAGGGATGCCATGACAAATGATTAAAAACAAAAGCAATGTTTTAGAAGAACCTTGTATTAGTTACCAAGACCCGAAGGCATGCAATCAAATTACTAGACTGCTGATTCTGTGACCTGAATTGTTAGTTCTTGAATTAATTAATTTGTTAATTCAACAAATATTTTTTGAGTGCTTAGTATGTGCCAGACATTGTGCTAGATACCATGGATAAAGAGATTTAACTCTAAGTCACTTAAGATGCTAGTGGGAGAGGTAGACAAAGAAATAGAACATTACAGAAGTCTGATAGAAGTATGCGCAGGCTTCTGTGGTATCTCAGAGGAGGGCTACCTAATCCAAACTGAGGCAGGTAGGTTTCATGGAAATTATTTAATAGTTTAGAGGTGATATGATTTCTGAGCTAAGTAAGTCTTAACGAGAGATGGCATTTCCAGGTGTTGGACATTGTAGATTCAAAGGCATAGCAATATGTGATAGCCTGTTCAGTTAACTCCAAGTTGGGATACAGGGTAGAAGAGTGGTAAGATATGGTACTGAAGAGGCAAGAATGTTGTATTAATGAGTCCTGTTACTACCTTAGATACCAAAAAATATGTTGGTCACAACTCTAAAGAATCTTAGACACTTGTAGTAATCTTTTTTCCCTTAAAAAAGATTACAGTTTTAATAGAAATCTTAAGAGTAACTTTACATTTTCCCTAGTATTTCCCATGTAACTGCCAATCAATAGATGATTGATAATTAGTGCCTCACTAATGTAGGGCAGGAACAATGATTAAACTTAATCAAGCATGAGTGACTGTTCTGCCTAATACACTTCTGCAGAGTAACAAAAAGTTTACATTTAATTGGGTTTCTTCTCTACCATTCCTTTTAGAATGCAATTTTAGTTGTCTCAGGTTGAAATCACTTTTAAAAGTCAGAGCAGAAAGCATGCCAATAGTTGTTTATTGGACATTGGTTTTAAAGTATTAGAAAATTATGGGTCAGAAATGATAAAAGATTTATAGATTCTGTCAATTGAAAAAGTGTCTAAGATTGGGAATAAATTGTACAAGTATGTTAATTGGACTAATTAATTAAGCTAATTCTCTTGCCCAAGATACTTAACTGGAGGGAGCTGGAGTGAACCACAGGGTTTAGAAAAGATTGGCAGAATATGTAATCAAGAGGATTTGCTACAAAGTTTGAAAAAATATAGTGGTAAATGTAATATGGGATATTTGGAGAATCTTGGCAATTAAGTGGTTGGTTATAATATTTTATTTGTGTATCTATTATTTTATCTATATTAAGTATTGTTTTGTGGCATTGGTGAGACTTGTCTCCATAAAATTCTAATAAATGGGGTACATAGGTAAAATAGACCTAAAATCAGAGTTGAAAAAATTTTACAATCTTCTGTACTTTACTCTTAGATGGGCCTTATTTATATTGCATGTGAACTCAGTATATATTGTAAATTCAAAGTATATTGTACATTTAATTCTTCAGTGAAATCTGTGCTTCTGTGTGCTGAGAGTTGTAACGACATGAAAAGGGTAATCATCAGTGTTTTTTCTTTTGAGGTTGAAAGTCTCTCTAAACGATATGAAGAAATTTATCTTAAAAACAAAGATCTAGATGCAAGATTATTTTTGGATCATGATAAAACTCTTCAGACTGATCCTATAGACAGGTATTGCATGCATGGTATATTTTTATTCATTGACACACTTTTGATGTAGCTTGATATGTAGGTAGGATAAGTAGGTTTTTTATTTAACTTAGTGGCTTTTAAGTATCATTTATAACTTTCAAATGTCTTTATATGAAGGAAAGGTAAATAGTATTTTAAGCATATAATTTATTAACAAATTTAATATGAATTGTGTTCTATAACAATTACCTTTTTTTCAGTTAGCTGATTATAATTTTTAAAACGTGCACCAAAACAAAATGGTTGAAGTAATTAGTTTATTCAAGTAGTGATCTCTGTATTTGTCTATCCTTTCATCTCCTCTTGCCTGCCTGTTTCATTTTTGAAAAAAAAAATTAATATAAAATTATATTCTCTTGGATTATCATGTAGAAACCTAAAATAAGAATGGTTGAGAGTAATTATAAAAATTTATGACTGATCATAAATAAGGTTAATTTGTGTCATTAGCATGAAATTTTTAAATAAGAAACTGAAAATACATGTAATTTGGAAATCAAACATAGTAAAATGTTTTTAATTTTATTTAAGTGAAAAAGTTTATAGAAGTTATAATGCATTGAAAAGCTTGAGCTTTAATATTTTTAATACTGAATGAACAACTTGGTTAATAATACCACCATGGAGAAAAGGTCTCACTTTCAATTTCAGAAAAATACTTAATGATTGGTGCACCTCTTTGCCATAAACATAATGGAAAGAGATCCACACTTAAAAACAATGGTGAAAAAAATAAAATTTTATTTATTGAAGGAGCAGTTGGGTCATCTGTTTCCTATCATGCCTATTATTGATTTACTATTTTATATGATATTATGAAGCAACAGAAGGTATTGCACTGCTTTTTTGATGCATAAAGCACAAATTGTAAATTTTCAGTATGAATGACTTTGCTTATCATTATTTAGTTTTGAAACACAGAGAACACCGCGAAAAAGTAACACTGATGAAGAGGTGAATGTGATTTCACCACACACTCCAGTTAGGTATGAAGTTTCCTGCTTTTGATTTTCATTATATCATATATATATTTGATTTTCATTATATAGTGCTCTATAGTGCTTCATTTGTTTTGGTATATATTCTTACATACATGCAACAAATATTTATTGAGTCGTCTTTGTGTGCTGGGTATTTTACTAGTAGCTAAGGGTACAGTTATTAGATCTAGTTCTGACTGTCTTTAAGAAACATAACAACATAACCTAAAATGAGAATGTGTTTCATCTCAGTACATAAAAAAGAGAAAAAAATGTGTCACCATTTGATCTGTATATACAACCTTGAAAGAGTACTTTTTAATGTCTTTTTCCTCATTCCCTTCCCACATCTAAATCTGTTATCAAGTCTTACTGAATCTACCTCCAAAACGTTTTTTGAGTCCATCTACTTTTCTCTATTTCTACTATCACCATCCTTGTGCAAGACATCTTTCTCTTTCTTTTGGATTTTTTGCAGTGGCCTACTAACTGATCTTGCTCCTTCTGCTTTCATCACTGTTCCTCTCTCCCCATCATCAAATCTATTCTCCACGGACATCCCAGAATAATATCCTAGCACTGTAGATCAAATCATATTCACCCTGCTGTTAAAATCCTCTGATCGTTTCCCCTTGCAATTGGAATACAATGCAAATACCTTCACAATGCCTTACAACACCATTTATGATCTGGCTTCTGATGCCTCTCCAACCTCATCTTACTTTCTTGCTCACTCTGTGGTAGCCACACATTGGGTTTCTTTCAGTTTTTTTGACTCTCCAAGCTCTTTTGTACTGGAAAACCTTCATGCTTGATATTCCGTCTTCTTGAAACTCTTCCTTTTCTTTCCATGGATTACCAACTGCTACTCTTCATTCAGCACAAACATTGCTTTTTAAAAGATTCTTCTGTCTGAAGTATTTTCCTTCATTATTCTTTCTCATAGCATCCTATTCTATTCCTTCATAGCATGTATCACAGTTTATAATGACAAATTTATTACAATCTATAATGATAAAATTCATTTTTGTGTTTGGTTAACTTTTACTAATACTCACAATAACCTTTAAATTCCATGTCACATGGCCATGAATTTTTTGTTCACCATTTAATAATTAGGGCCTATCATAATGCTGGGTACGTAGTGGGCAATCATTTTATTTCAATATATTTGAAATGACTGTATAGATGTATAAACAAATACATTGTCATGTAAGTATAGTAATAGGCATAAGGACAAGTTAATGAGTTGGCAGAGAAGAGATTTTGTAAAACGGTGTCTGAACTGTATTTTGAAACATGTAAAGGTTTGTGTCATAGGACAAGGATTTTAGGGAGTGAGAACAGCGTGTGCAAAGAGAAGGAAGTGTGAAATAGTGCAGTGTGTCTGAGCAACTATTTGCAGCTCTGTGTTGACTAACTGTAAAATGAGAGGATGAAATAGCAGTAGAGGAGGGTAGGTACTGAACACAAAGGGCTTTATATACCATATTTACAAATTTGAACTGTAGCATGTGCATGATACAGCCTGTGCTAAGGTGTTAAGCAGGAGTAAGGATAAAATCAGACTTGATTTTTGCAAGTTTACTTGGTAGTATTTAATAGTTTCTGAGGAGATGGACTTAAGAGGACAAGGGAAGATGAGAAATGGAGAGACTTGTCAATCTGTCTCAGTGGTTTTTAACCAGGGATACAAATTAGAATAATCTGAGGTATTTTTTCAAAGTACACATGTCTATGCCTTACTACCACAGACATAGTGAAAATCTCTGTACTGGTCTACTTTGGTAGTTCAGTTGAGAGATTTTGAAGATCTGAACCAATAGAGTGGCAGTGGGAATGAAGGAACAAGAACAGGTTTGATAAATATTTAATGACTTCATATTTAGAGTATTGTTCTTGAGGCATTTATGAAGAAGATGTCTAATAAACAGTAGGATATAAGGATCTTAAAGATTTGGGAATCACTGGGGGAGTTAAAACCATAAAAATAAATGAGATTGCCTGAAGTGAGGGTGTATAATAGCAAGAATGGGTGGCTAAGGGCTGAACTCTAAAGAATATTAGCATTTGCCAGGTGTGGGGTGGCTCACGTCTATAATCCTAGCATTTTGGGAGGCCCAGGCAGGAGGATCACTTGAGGTCAGGAATCTGAGACCAGCCTGAGCAAAAGCGAGACCCCGTCTCTACCAAAAATAGAAAAATTAGCTGGGTGTGGTGGCACACACCTGTAGTTTCAGCTACTTGGGAGGCTGAGGCAGGAAGATCACTTGAGCCCAAGAGTTTGAGATTGCAGTGAGCTATGATGATGCTACTGAACTCTAGCCTGGGTGACAGAGTGAGACCCTGTCTCAAAATAAAACAAAACAAAACTGGCATTTAAATACTTGATAGAAGTTAGATTCTAAAGAATGAGAAAGTGTGGGTGGGGAGCCCAGAGAGTGAAGCCAAGAAAGCCAAGAGAGGGAGTTAGTTTCTGGAAAGAGTAAGTTTTCAAGAATCACAAATGCTTCAAGGAAGTCAAGTATCAGAACAAATATGAACGGTCTTTTGGGTTTAGCAGTTGGTCATTGTGGCTTTAGTCGTTGTAGCTTAAATATGATTAGTGGGTATAGAAGTGTATGGAAGCCACACGGCAACATATTCGAAAGGTGCCAAAGTGTAGATAACAGTTTAGAGAGGCTTGGCTGAGAACAATGAGCATGTTTTACTAAATATTTAAGGACTCTTTCAGCCCTAAACATTCTACAGTTCTTTACATCATTAAACAGTGTCTCAAAGGTACTGCTACTCCAGAATTTTAAATTAATATTTACTATACACCACACACACATACATAAAATTGTGAAATTAAAGAGATTTTAAGAGATTGACCTAATTTTATCTTATAACAATGGCGACTTTTAAAATTATCCAGGACCTTTGTATCCTTTCTTCTTGAAGATCTCCATAAAGGAGAATCATTTGATTCTTTACTTGATTTACTAAATATCTTATTGTAATTATTTGAAAGTGTTTAATATTTAATTATAATGTTTTCTTCAAAGAATACCATTTTGATGCCAGTTTATATATTTTCTCCTAAGAATAATGTCATTAGTTTGGCCAATTCATGTTTTTATTGATACATAGTTTTATTGGTAAATAAGTGCATTCATTCTATAATTATAAGATTACTAATTGTGAATACATATTTTCTTAAAAATTTAAGTAAAATGTAATGCCTTGTAAACCACATGTATTTAACTTGGGAGATAGATGCATTTCATTTTTTCTTTTTCCTTCATTGCCTAACACTTTTCTCTCTCTTTTTTTTCCTTTAGGACTGTTATGAATACTATCCAACAGTTAATGATGATTTTAAATTCATCAAGTGATCAACCATCAGAAAATCTGATTTCCTATTTTAATGTAAGTCATGTGTGAAACATTATTATGATATCTTGGCAAAGAAATTTGAAATTGGAAGTTAAAGTATTGAGTACTGTTTAAAACACTTATCTCTCATAAAACGTGTAGTTAACCATTATCTTTTCTTGCTTTTTCCCGGGAACCCCTTTATTTATTTATTTTTCTTTTGCAAGTGCACATCTTGGCAACACTGATTTCCTTTAACATTTAACAGGTCAATTATGGATTTCAGGGAATTCATCTTGCTAGATTCTTGATATGTGCCATTCACTGCCCATAGACCATTGACCCAATTTTCTTTTATGGCTCAAATGAAGCTAGTGTGCTGTTATATAAATATTTTACTAACCACAACCATCCAACTAAAAAAGATAACAAGACAGCTTTAAACCAAAGACCATGTTTAAAACAATGAAAAATTATGTTTAATACACTCTCATATCATGAAAAGTTTCGTTTAGCAATGGTATAATTTTTAACTTCCAGGAAATCTGTGAATGAAAAGTTCTTTTTTAATTTTAAGATAGTGTTTATAGTCTCTTATTGGAGACATGAATGTGATGAATACAGTGAATACTAAAGAAAAATCTTAATACTTACAAAAGAAATCAAATGTAACTGGTAAAATAACCATCTCATGGATAATCTTTTGGTAAAGTGCCATTTTCATTGCACTTTAAGAAAATAAAGATTTTCTTGCTTTCTTAACCCTTCAAATTAGGCATTATTAGTAGTATGGTTTAATTTATATGGTATTATTTTTAGATTTTCTTATGGTTTCCATTTGCCTTGCTCACCATTCTTCCTTGCAACTTAGACCTCACTTCTGAGGTCACTTTTTTCTTCAGATTATCTTTTAATAATCTTCCTTTAGTGAAGTTTGTTTGTGATGAACTTAGAAGGTTTTGTTTTTTGGTCTGAAAATACCTTTATCCCTAATTTTTGTGAGATAGCTGGGTCTTCAAGTCTAAGTTCTACTTTCTCTTAGAAGATTGAAGATATTATTTTACTACTTTGAAGATGCAACTTTGCTATTTTCTGGTTCCCATTTTTGCTAATTAAGAAATCCTCTGTCAATCTAACCAGGTTCCTTTATAGTTAATCTATCTTTTCTCTCTGGCTGCTTTGAATATGATGTTAGATATGAATTAACAGTACTCAATACAGTCTTTTTCATCCTATATTTAACCATCTTAATTTATAATCTTGTCAGGCCCTTTGCGCATTGCAGTTTGCAACTCCTGATAGGCCTGAGTGTGATACCTGAAGGCCCTGAGTGTGATACTACATTCCCTCCCCTGAAAAAAAGGGAGAAAGAGATTGAAAACTAGCATGCATATTGCGTGCTTGCTCTTTCACTCCTTATTTAAACTCAGATGAGATTTGGGATCCACTGAAATGCTCATCCATGGAAATTGGGTATAAAGCTAGGGGACTTATTAAAATTCAATTTATTCCAGTAACTGTACTGTTTGTAATTGTTTTTCATTACCATAACCTGCCTGAGATTTTGTCATAATCTGTTGTCATCTCTTGCTATGTTCCCCCCAGGAATTAGCAGAGTAATTTCTGTCATTATATTCATAATTGTGTTGGTTCAGAACTGATTTTGTTCATCCAACTTGCATAAAGTTGCTTTTGTTTATGGGTTATCTGTAGCTCAAAGAATATTTGCCAGAATGTATCTACCTAATTACCTACAACTTTTACCAAGGGATAATAGAAGTTAAAAAAAAGATAATCTCTTTCTTTTCAAACAAATATGATTTTGAATACATCTTCTAATATTTAAAGTATGTAGGAGCTCTTTTTTATTTTGAATTACCTTAGTTGGGCAGAAAATTATGCCTCAAAGACATTTTCTGGAGCTCAATTTAAAGTTTAACTTTTTTTTTTTTTTTTTGAGACAGAATCTCACTCTGTTGCCTGGGCTAGAGTGCCGTGGCGTCAGCCTAGCTGACAGCAACCTCAAACTCCTGAGCTTAAGCGATCCTTCTGCCTCAGCCTCCCGAGTAGCTGGGACTACAGGCATGCGCCACCATGCCCGGCTAATTTTTTCTATATATATATTTTAGTTGGCCAGATCATTTCTTTCTATTTTTAGTAGAGACGGGGGTCTCGCTCTTGCTCAGACTGGTCTCGAACTCCTGACCTCAAGTGATCCACTCGCCTCGGCCTCCCAGAGTGCTAGGATTACAGGCGTGAGCCACCGCTCCTGGCCTAAAGCTTAACTTTTAATGAAGCTTGATAGCTTAACTTCAAAATTTTATGTAGATGAAAAATTAAGCATGTCTTAAAGGTCATTATGTTTTTCCTTAATTTTACTTCTTTAATAGTTCAAGTTTCTTCATTTTTAAGATTAATGCCATCTTCCCAATATGTAAAATCTTAGAAGCTATGGACATTTTAATGGATGTTTTGGCAGCAATGAGTTCATGGAAGGAAATCCTTCTTTGTTATATGTTTCTAAGATTTGTATGCCAGTTTCTTCAGGAATATACAATTATTGATATTCTGGAATGTAAAATTTTTGGATGACAATGTGCACCTTACAAAGAAAATTATAATTAATTTTAGAAAGTTTATTTTCTAATGTATAATATCTTGAAAGTATTTGATCTACAAAGGTTATAAAAAATAACCCTTTTTATAGCTGATGAGAAGCATGTTTGTGATATATTTCTAATATATATCACAATATGAATTATAGAATATTATAATACATTATGTGTTTCAATACTTCATCTTGTGATATGTTTTAATTACTAAAATTGATGTAGCCCCATCCCAAATGATACATGTATTGGAACTTCTTTTGTAACAATTTCCCTATCTTGTATTTCTGAAAATGTAGTTAAATAGTTTAGCTAATTGTTAACTCTTTCCAGCACAGTTTTACAGTAGAATATGATACCAAGTTCAAATCTTAGTTTTACTTCTTCATTTGATTCTTTTTGGGTAAATATATCCCAATATAACTCTTAATTGAAGATAGTTTATGAGAACACATGAGGCTCTTTTTGATATATGGAAGGGCTAACACAGCTGCTCTTCCCTAGCCTAGTGGAAGAAAATTTAGATAGTAGGGCTTTTTAGTTGTACTCTAGTATTTTTTGGTCACTAACATCTAATGAAGTTCTATTTTCTGCTTTTTTTTAGTAGTTGTGTCTACCTAGTTATTGTGGAAGTGTTTCCACATTTTTATAATTGTTGAAAGTTAAAAGTCATATAGTATGGAACAGAAAAATGTTAATTCTGATTAAACAATATCCTCAACATTGATTTCTGTTTATACCCCTTAAAGAACTGCACAGTGAATCCGAAAGAAAGTATCCTGAAAAGAGTGAAGGACGTTGGATATATTTTTAAAGAGAAATTTGCCAAAGCCGTGGGACAGGGATGTGTTGAAATTGGATCACAGGTAACTTGAGTTCATTTTGATTAGTGCTACTATATAATAATAACTTTAAAGACACCATCTGTCCAAATTATATAAATACTGTAATAGTATTTGTCCAATAGTATAAAATACTGGCAGATACTATATTCCGGCTGCCTATATATGCTGCTATTTATAGGAAACTTTATGGGAAACCACCCCTCACTCCATTACAAAAAAATAAGTATACATGCCAAATTTAGAAATTTTAGAAAATATTAGCGAGAAAAACAATCAGAATCTTTGATATTATTAAATTTTTTATGTATATGCTTTGACTTCTACATGTATGAATATTCATGTATACATATACTTATGTGAATGGGGTAATACTATACATGCCATTTCTCAGTAATCTTATTGAGTGATAGTATTATTTCAGGAAATCTAAAGCTAATATATTGGTTGAGAGTATGGACTGGGGAGTTACAGCACTGGGTTTATATATGGTTTTACCCTTGAGCTGTGGTGATCTTGGCTGTGTCATTTAACTTCTCTGAGATTCAGGTTCTGTATTTGCTCTGCTTTGTTGTGTGGCATTAACAAGGGCAATATATAAAAATATGTTTGAAAACTATAATCCACTGTACACATTTATTTCAGTGTAGTGAGGTTATATTTTGATGCCAACAGTGTTTTAAACATCTATATTTAACAGTTCTTTTTGGTTGTACAGTCATGTATCGTTTAATAACAGGACATGTTCTGAGATATGCATTGTTAGGCAATTTTGTTACTGTGAGAACACTGTAGAGTGTACCTACACAAACCTATATGGTATAGCTGTGTGGAAAACCCCACAAACTCAAAGGGCTTTTTCCTATTCTTTCACTCAACAACAACAACCAACACAGAAGACTTCTGTGACCCCAAAATATGTATGGAGTTCTCCCCATCAGCAACAAACAATCAGTTCTGCTGTGGATACCGGCTGGGTGTCCTCCAATTCAATTTTGACACTTTCTACCTGAAGATTTCAGCAGATCTCAGTCTCTAAGACACCAGTGACAAGTCCTTGTATCCAGAAGTTCTGACCAATCAGCTTCAAGTTGGGGTTCCCAGGACCCCCTCTTTAGGTTTATTTAATTTGCTAGAGCAACTCATAGAACTCAGAAACGCTTACATTTACTGATTTATCACGGAGGACGAAGAGATGAAAAGATATATAGGGTCAGGTGTGGAAGGGTCCTGAGCACAAGAGCTTCTGCCCTGTGGAGTTGGTATGCACCACCCTTCCCACATATGGATGAGTTCTCGTTCACGTTCCTGTAAGCCTCTGTATGTTCACCTATTGAGAAGCTCTCAGAACCCTGTTCTTTTGGGGTTTTATGGAGGCTTCATTACATAAGCATGATTGATTAAACCATTGGCTTCATTATATAGGCATGATTGATCCAACCATTGGCTATGGGTGATTAACTTATCTTTTGTTCCCTCTCCCCTTCCTGGAGTTAGGGGGTAGAGTTGAAAGCCCAGCCCTCTAATCATGCTTTGGTCTTTCTGGTGACCAGCCCCCATCCTGAAGTTACCTAGGGGCTGCCAGCCATCAGTCAACTCATTAGCATACAAAATAAACTTACCACTTTGGAGATTCTAAGGATGTTAGGAAATATATGCCAGGAAACAGGGTGGAAAACCAAATACACATTTTACAATATTTAAGTAGCCTACTACACACCTAGGCTATATGGTATAGACTATTTATTTCTCCTTGGCTATAAACCTGTACAGCATGTTACTATACTGAACACTGTAGATGATGGTAACACAGTGCTAAGTATATGTGTATCTAAACATATCTAAACATAGAAAAGGTACTATAAAAATACAGTATGAAAGATTTAAAAAATGGTATACTTGTATAAGGTATTTACTATGAGTGGAGCTTGCGGAACTGGAAGTTGCTCTGGATTAGTCAGTAAGTGGTGAATGAATGTGTAGGCTCAAGACATTACTGTACATGTAAACTTTATAAACACTACACTTAGGCTACATTAAATTTATTTAAAAATTTTTTCTTCAGTAAATTAACCTTAGCTTACTGTAACTTTTTTACTTTGTAAGTTTAAAACTTTTTAAAAACTTTTTGACTCTTTTGTAATAACACTTAGCTTAAAACACAAACACGTCATACAGCTGAACAAAAATATTCTCTTTATAATCATTTTATGAGCTTTTTTCTATTTTTTAATTTTATTTTATTTTACTTTTTAAGTGTTTTTGCACGCACACACGTACTATCCTAGATCTACACAAAGTCAGGATCATCAATATCACTTTTTCACCTCTACATCTTGTCCCACTAGAAGGTGTTCAGCGGCACTGACATTCACAGAGCTGTGTCAGTGCCTGTGATAACAATGCCTTCTTTTGGGATGCTTCCTAAAGGACCTGCCTGAGAGTGTTTTACAGTTAACTTTTTTTTTTTATAAGTAGAAGAAATAAACTCTAAAATAATGATAAAAAGTATGGTATAGTAAATATATAAACCAGTAACATAGTCATTTATTATCATCATCAAGAATTATGTACTGTACATAACTGTATATGCTAGACTTTTACATGACTTGGCAGCACAGTAGGTTTGTTTACACCAGCACCACTACAGACGTGTGAGTAATGCGTTGTGCTATAACATCATACTAGGTGATAAGAAATTTTCAGCTTTGTTATAATCTTATGGGACTACTCTCGTATATGAGGTCTATCTTTGACCAAAGTATCATTATGTGGTGCATGACTGTATATGAAATTTGTGCTTTTACTTTGCAATGAAGGAATATAGTGTGTGTGTGTATCTAAAGTTTGGTTATTCTTCCAACTGATGGGAAGGTTATTTGGTTAAGACTTTTTGTTGATGAGGTCAATTTGGTTCGATTTTTGCCAGTGCCAGTTTTACTAAATTTTTGGACAGAGACTATTCTCTTAATCCTAGGTAGCCATCTTGAAAATATTAATACATATCCTGGGTCACAACAAGTATTATAATAGGTATGTACAGTGCTTAAAATAGTACCAGGCATATAACCTGTCCTCACTTATGAATGAGTTAGACTGAAATGGAGTGAAGGACAACCAAGGTACCAGACATAGCTACCCTCTTGATAATTTACTTGAGAATGTTAATCATCATTTTATACTTAAGTCTTGAGTTTTAGACAAACTAGCTTTTGTGATGTTTGATAGCCATATTCCTAAGAAGGGTCAGAAGTATGTTTCAAAAAAACACCTTATAAAAATTAGTAATTGTCAGTTTCTAAAATAGTAGTATCTTATTTTTCTTTTTCTTTTTTGTTTGTAGCGATACAAACTTGGAGTCCGATTGTATTACCGAGTAATGGAATCTATGCTTAAATCAGTAAGTAAAAAAATCATAGAAAAAAATTCAGTGCTGACACAAATAAGGTTTCAGTTAAACTTTTAAAAAAATTATCTATTTTAGGAAGAAGAACGATTATCCATTCAAAATTTTAGGTAAATTTTTTAGTTCTAATAAAAGAATTTTTTCTTTTTATAAAAGTAGATAGTTTTTAATCATTCTTTTTTTTTCCTTCCTTTAGCAAATTGCTGAATGACAACATCTTTCATATGTCTTTATTGGCGTGTGCTCTTGAGGTTGTAATGGCTACATATAGCAGTAAGTTAAATTTTAGTAAATAAACATTTTAGTTCAATTTAAAGTTAAAAAAACTAAGGTGTGGTGTGTGTTTTTTTCAGGGGTTGGGGACAGTGTGGGGTTAAGAAGAAATGCATATTTTAGTTCAGTATATGCTGAAGAGAGTAACTGGTCATCATAAGCCATTTAAGCGGCTTATTATCTGAATTATTTCAGGTCATCTTGGGGATGGTATTTCACTAGGCTCCTGTTCTGAGCATACTGAATCCAGGAAAGGTACCTATTGAAATCCCTTCAAAGACCTGTGAGATTGTCAAGTACCAAAGGAATATTAAAGAGCAGCCTCTACTGATAGGGAAACACTGCTATAACCTCTGTGGTCATGAAACCAAAGATTGGAGCCAGAATCCACCAGATAAACAGAACAGTAACAGTGTTTTTTATAAATGTAATTTAAATATGTATTATTTTTACAAATAATTGTGCAAATTGTTAAAGAAAACTTTTGCTTGCAGAAACAAAAGAGGAATATTTGTCTAAGGATACAAAAACACAAGTAATAAAAGTGAAACTTAAATTAGTAAACAAATAAGGAAAACCAAATCCTCATTAATAACCAAGAAATGCACATTTTAAATAGATACCATTTTCTAACTGATGAAATCAGCAAAATCTTGAAGAATCCTTCCCTCTTCTCACTAAGGATTAATGAGAATTAAAATGGATACGCTGATGAAATGCTGGTAACATAGTAAACCTGCCCTGATGTAAGTTTAGTATATTTAAACCTTTGAAAATTTGATAGAAGCCATGAGCCCTTTTTCTAGGAAAAATATACATGCACATATACTCAAAATTTGGAAACCTATTTCCTAGGAGTCTGTACAGACTCCAGAATAAAAAAATTCTGCTGCAAATAAAAATTGTTAAACCTTTCTACTGTTTTAATTATTTGTTTGATAAGCCTTCCAAATAAAAATACCTAGTTCAAGTCTTAACATTTCATACCTAAGTTACATTTTTTCTTTCATTTTTAGGAAGTACATCTCAGAATCTTGATTCTGGAACAGATTTGTCCTTCCCATGGATTCTGAATGTACTTAATTTAAAAGCCTTTGATTTTTACAAAGTGATTGAAAGTTTTATCAAAGCAGAAGCCAACTTGACAAGAGAAATGATAAAACATTTAGAACGATGTGAACATCGAATCATGGAATCCCTTGCATGGCTCTCAGTAAGTAACTAGCTGAAAAAATTAAAGATATTCATATGCATATGGCTAACGAATTATCTGTTTGTGAGAGGTATTTCTTAACATCTACCTCAAGAGCAAATATGCAATTTTAATGAATATAAGATCAAGTGGAATAATAGAATGGAGTTTTATTTGAGCTCTCCAGACCATCTAATACAGCACAGTGATTTATGTAGGAATAGCTTTTCTTAAAACATAGCACTTTAAAACAAAGCAGAATTCTTTAAAGTATTTAGGTAATTTATTTAAAATACAGGTGTGCCATTTGAAAGTGTAAATACCTGGTCTTAAATTTCAATAAAATAAAAATTTTGAGATAATGCTATTTAGATGATTAAAAAGTACATTTTTGGGGTCAAATTTAGTAGGATTTATTTTGTCCCATTATTAAAAACAGTACAAAAATCTACACTGTTGTTCAGTTATAGGTATTGTTTCAAGCATTATAGGGGCACAAACCATATTCTCCAGGTTCTGTTTATAACATATAAGCTATTGATAAAACTTTTGTTTTAATAAAGGTGGCATTTCCCATGTAATAATAGTGAAATATTTATTTGAAGTTCTGTTATGCTCTTTAAATCTGCATAGTTGGATAATACCTTGTGAATCATCAGATTTGTAGATTAATAGTCGGTTTCTTTTGAAACTGTGTTACATACTACATAGATATTTTTTAATTTGTATCGGTGTATAGAAATGTAATAAAGAAAATTCAGACTTCAGAATCCTTCAGACTTTAGAATCCTAATCTGCACATGTAACCTTAGGCTTAATTTTTTGATGTTTTAAATATCTAACGAATGAGAGATAATTTATTTCTTAGTGTTTTCTTATATTGCCATATGGACTGAGTGGATAGAGGAGAGAAGTATGGGAAGTTGATAGAAAGACATTACATTGAATTTGGCAACTACTTACAGAACAAACTTCTACTTGGTTAAAAACAGAAGTGGGTAGAAGAAAACTTTCTGAATCTTGGGGATTAAATGAAGGTAGCAAAAATAAATAAATAAAATAAACACATAGAGTACTTTTCAGAAGCTTGTGTCCTCCCAGAAATTGAAATCATGTCATTACTCTTATGTCTGAACATGACTATTCTTTTTTTCTTTAGAGAATTAATTTTATTTCCATTAGCACTTATTTATTGAACATTTGCTGTGTACCTTGCATTGGGGTAGCCATTGTGAGGTTACAAAAAAGACAAAGGCCCTGAAAATTGTGAAGGAAGTAATAGAAATTTACTGTTTAAAAAATTGCTTGTACTCAAGCCTGTTAGCTCAGTTACTGACATTCATGGCTTCTAAACAATATTCCTCTATTTCTGAGAATTTCTGGAGCAAAAGTAGGGAGCCCAAAGTTTAGAAAACAGTATAATTTATTTATGATAGGATGATGTGGAAGTCTCTGAATTTAAATTCTAAATGTGGTATCTCTGGCAAAAACTATAGATGACTTTTATTTAGTCATATATTTTTTATGTTTGAATTTTATATTACTATTTTAATCATACAAAACTAGAGTGGTAGTGAGCAACTTTGTGTAAATAGGTCATGCCACCCAAGCAGTATACTGTGTATTTTTTCTGTGAGAATAATTGGCATTATAGAGAAGGGACATGGGATAGATATATTTGAGCCTTCACAGATGTGTTTTTTTTATTAAAGTATAACATATATACAGATAAGTATACATCTCAAGGGACAGTTTGATGAATTTTCTAAAAATTGAACACACCCATGTAACCAACACCCAGATCAAGGCCCAGAGCAAGCTTTCATAGTCTTTTGATTCTCTGTCACAATAAAAATGTTTCATTAAAACTGTAGATTGGTGAGAACAAATTCACACAGTGTTGTTGACTGAGAAACATCAAGTGAGGTACTACTTACTTCCCCCCATTAATTTAATGAAAGAATATCATTGTATTTTTAGTGATTGTGTGGGGAAACAGGTTCAGCATTTTTGTTTGACAGTCTTGAGAAATAATAAACCAAGAAGGAAAAAGCACATTTCAGCTTCTTTTCATCCCAGAAAAATTAACAGGCAATATATTAGTGTAAGTAAGATGCTGAAACAACCTATTGAAAAACCTAGTGAAATCTTATTCTCTGGAAATTTGGGGGATTAGAGGTGATTTAGAATGCACTGTACTTAAGGGTTAGATTAAATGACTGTCAGGTGCTTGGAAGTTCATTATGCTAACAGGTGATGAGATTTTGATATCTTAGTTTCAGTATTTTCAAAATTTATCAGTTTTTTTCAGTAAATCTTTATAAACCAAGGTACATCAGGTGCTTTAATTCTCTAAATCTGCAGTTCCCCAACCCCCGCCCACCCCCACTACCGCACCCCCAGGTGCCCAAGGGAAGGAGGGACCCTTCATCTGTATTTATAGCCATTCCCCATCACTGGCATCACTGCCTGAGCTCCACCTGTGCACCCCACCACCACCGCCATGTCCTGTGGAAAAATTGTCCTCCATGAGACTGGTCTCTGGTGCCAAAAAGGTTGGGGACCGCTGCTTTAAATGTCTTTTTCCTGGACTCTTCCTATTGATCTCCCATCTGCTACCTTGAGACCATTTCTCTCTCGCATCAGAGAAATCTTCTCATAATGCAGATCTCATCATGCTAATTCCTCAGATAAAAACCTTCTGTGGGGCCTACTATATTCATCTGCTGATGATAGAAGACTACCATATGCCTCCCTGCAAAAAAGACCACTGTACTACCTGTACAGAATACAAAAAGTAACTGCCTAAAATCACTGGACAGGAAGAACAGACTGTAGTTAAGGAGAATAGGGGAGCTAGGAGCATGGGGAGGAGGGTTTTGGTCTGGGGCTAAGTGCAGTAGGTGTGGGGAAGGGACAGTGGGGGTAGGGGTTGGAGTGCCGGTGGGAAAACTGTGGACTTTCTGGCCAGGGAAACTAGAAAACTGAAGCTGAAGCTGGAGAAACCTTGGCCAGTGAAGAGAGTGGAAGAATCCTGCAAGGGAAAGAGCCAAGAAAGAGTGCCCAAATTCTGTCTGCCCACATCTCTGACTAAAACCCGAATCATTTCTGTGTGTAACAGACTCAAAGCAGCCAAATGAAAGGCAAAAGATCTTCACTGAGAGGAGTTGCTGCCCAATAAACTGTACACAATTTAAATTCAGCAAAGATAATTGCCTCCTAAAAAAAAAAAAAAAAAAAAAACCAATGCTCATTTGAGAAAAATAATTCAGAACCTTCACAATTAACATTTATCATGTCCAGGATACAATTCTAAAATTATGCAGCATACAAAGATGGTCAAAGGAATCAGTGCATGTTTTTAGAATGGGAGCTTTAAGTCAACTACAGTCATGTGTTGCTTAACCTTGGGGATACATTCTGAAAGATGCATCATTAGGCGATTTCATCATTGTGCGAACATCACAGAGTGTACTTACACAAACCTAGATGGGATAGCCTACTACACAGTTAGGCTATGTAGTATATAGCCTATTACTCCTAGGCTATGAACCTGTCCAGCATGTTACTGAACTGCATACTACAGGCAGTTGTTACCCAACAGTAAGTATTTGTGTATCTAAACATATGTAAACATAGAAAAGATACAGTAAAAATACAGTATAATAATCTTTTTTTTTTTTTTTTTTTGAGACAGAGTCTCTGTTGCCCGGGCTAGAGTGAGTGCCGTGGCATCAGCCTATCTCACAGCAACCTCAAACTCCTGGGCTCAAGCAATCCTCCTGCCTCAGCCTCCTGAGTAGCTGGGACTACAGGCATGCGCCACCATGCCCAGCTAATTTTCCTATATATATTTTTAGTTGTCCATATAATTTCTTTCTATTTTTAGTAGAGACAGGGTCTTGCTCTTGCTCAGGCTGTTCTTGAACTCCTGAGCTCAAATGCTCCACCCGCCTTGGCCTCCCAGAGTGCTAGGATTACAGGCATGAGCCACGGCACCCGGCCCAGTATAATGATCTTATGGGACCATCACCAGATATGTGGTTCATCATTGACCAAAAGTCCTTATGTGTTGTGTGACTGTATTTGATGCCTCAAAGGCTGTTTTTTAGAAGCTTTTTCTCCTCTTTTCTTTTTCTTTTTTTTTTTTTTTTTTTTGAGACAGGGTCCCCGTTTGTTGCCCAAGCTGGAGTGCAGTGGCATGATCATAGCCCACTGCAGCCCCAAACTCCTGGTCGTCCCACTTCAGCCTTCCAAGTAGCTGGGACTACAGGCTTGTGCCACAGCACCAGGCTAATTTTTAAATTTTTTGTAGAGATGGAGTCTTGCTGTATTGCCCAAGTTTCTGCCTTTTTTCTTATGTCAGCAGTTCAAAGTATAGACAGTGATTTCCTGGTGATTCCTGAAATCACTTCAGGGAATTTACAAGGTAAAAATTATTTTCATATTACTATTAAGATGTTATTTACCTTTTTCCGTATACTGACATTTAAACTGATGACGTAAGGCTGTTGGCACCTTTGTATAAATTCAGGCCCTGGCATCAAACTGGCTAGTAGTCATTGTATTCTTCACCATTACACACTCTCAGTTACAAAAAAAAAATAGACCAGCATGAGCAAGAGTAAGACCCCATCTCTGAAAAATATAGAAAAATTAGCCAGGCATGGTGTGTGCCCGTAGTCCCAGCTACTCAGGCGGCTGAGGCAGGAGGATTCCTTTAACCCAGGATTTTGAGGTAAGCTAATAAATAGATAGATAGATAGATAGAGTCAGTTCCATTTAAGAATGTCCTGGATGAAGCAGTGAAAAATACTAATTTTTATTAAATCCTCACTTTTGAGTATATGTCCTTTTAATATTCAGTGTGATAAAATTGAAGTATATATAAAGTCACATACCAAAGTATGATAGTTGTTTTGAGGAAAAGCACTTAAATTATTGATTGAGTTGTGAACTGCCCTAGTCACTCTTTTAATGGAACACATTTTTTACTAGTAAGACTGGTGAGCAATTGTATTTATTCAGATGGGTATTTGGCAGATATTTCCTTGAAAATGAACAAGTGAGCTTGTCACTTTAAGGAAAACAACTAGCAATAAAGATTGCCAATGATAAGATTTGTGTTTTCAAGCAAAAATTTTAGAAAACTTGTATCTACCACTGTAAGCTTGACATCTTCCCATTACTTAAATTACTTTTCTGATGAAATCAGTGGTGATAACAATAAGTGTAATTTTTTAATATTATATAAAGAGATTTGTCAACATTTGGAAGATGTCCCATATATTACAAGATTTTTTTCATTTTGCTGGTGGAAATCAGAACTCTTACTGGCCCTGGGTTGGTTCTGCTCCTTCCAGTGGTTCTTTCCGTGGCTTTGGTAATTTCCTCACATGCATGCACTGATTAGTGTTCAGCTGAAGACTCAAAGGTAATGCTGTGCAGACCTCTGAGTTCTCTTTTTGCAGCTCTTTCCTTCTGTGCAGCTTTCTCCTTTCTAGATTCTGTCCTGTTAACTTTAGTTGCCTTGACTTCCCTGATTTCTCAGCTCTGTTTCTTCAGCTGGGGGACCACTGGGCTCTGTTCCAGTTTCTCCTCCATGTGTTGTGGCCTGGAAGCTCTGGGTAGTAACTATAGCGATGATGGGGCTCGCCATTTGTTTTTCCTCTCTCAGGGATCACGATCCTGTGCTGCCTGTCGTTCATTGTCTGAAAACTATTGTTTCATTTATGTTGTTCAATTTTGTAAACAAATCTGGTCCCTGTTCTTGCATCAGGGCTGGTAGAGTTGCTAAACACAAGGCCTAGTGACTGATAAAGTATTTATAAATATAAAATAAGTATATTTAAAGAATATTTAAATATAGGCAGTCCCTGGGTTACAGACAACCCCACTTACAGCATTCAGTAATTATGAACGGGTTTCCAAGGCTCCCCACGAGGATAATTTATATTAAATAATTAAATTATAATTCATGAACTAGTTTCTTCCATGCACATAAACAAACCTGCATGATGTAAGCAGGTCTTTACACTAATGGCTAGTCCATTGTTTATATGGTCACTTATGTACAGCATCACTTTATCTTAACTTTTATATTCGATTTTGTGAGTCTGTGTTTACCCTTATGACCATGCCTCCAGAGCCAAAGTCCACTGCAAGTCCAGATGACTCTGCAGCAAAGAGAAAGGTGATTACAGTGGAAACAAAAGTAGAAATAATTAAGCATTCGGAGAAAGGCCAGATGTCATCATTCACTGAGAAAGCATTATGCTTCAGTTGTTCGACTATCAGGACAATTATAAAGGATAAAGTGAGCATAATGGAACATGTGAAAGGTTGTGCTCCAATGAAAGCATCAATTATTACTAAATAGCATAGTGGATTAATTATCGAAATGGAAAGGTTATTGATTTGGTTAGAAGATCAAAATGAGTGTAACATTCCTATTAGCCTAGTGTTGATAACAACATTAGGTCAATGTTATGTTTAATACTCTTTTCTAAAATTTCTCTTGTCTCCTATTTAAACCTTTATATGAGTTTGTTTCTATGTTATGTTTGTTTGAATTAAAAGAAATAGCATGATAGTTTCTGTAACTTATTATTACAGTACAGGGTTATTATAGTATGACACTGTATTATTATTATGACCACATATGAGCCATTATAGTTCCATTATTATTATTATTATTACAATATATGCACTGTTCATCAGGGATCCGAGTTATATACAAATCCGACCTAAGAACATTCTCAGGAACGCATCTTCTCCATAACCTAGGGGCTACCTGTATTATTTCTATTTTCCTGTGTTAAATGCATCCGATCTTCTGAATAATACTGTTTCGGTGGGGTGCTTACTATGTAGAGAAGACAGAAGTATTAGTTATTAACTGTTTCCTTGTATTAAATTTTATAAGTCACAAGAAAGTTGAGTCTTCTTTAAATGTTATCCAGTGTAGCTGACTCATTAAATTGGGTTCTGTCATACTATTTTTCTGTGGTCATCAAACATTAGCAAGCTTCTTCATTCAGTTATGCAAATATTTGGCCAAAATACTTTTACATAGGAAATGACTTAAAATGTTTCTTTTAAATTATTCTTCCAAATTTTAAATGAAGGGCTATTTTATACATCAGTACAGTTGTGATGAGTAGCTCATAGTTTTAGAGTCTTCATTTGGTCACAAACTTATAAACAAATTTTCAAGTTTCTTTGGTATTCTTTTGAAATGTCAAACTTGACAGGAAGTGAACACAAAAGGGAGAAAAGCCTGTGGCTCCAAAAAAGCCAAAAAGGATATCTGTTGTATGTTTGTACGGTAGATCATTAACCTCTGGTGCACTTTGCACAAAGGTTTTATTAATAGTATTTACCATGAGACATTGTTAAAAAAAAAAGTTACATTTTACTCAGAGCTACTTCTCAGGAAGCCAAGTGAATTGTAAGAAAGTGATTAAGCCACATATAACATGTGGCTTTTTAAAACATGGGTGAGGACAGTGAAGCAATATGATGCCATATTTACATTTAAACAACTGTGCTACTATAATGAAAAATTATATTTTTAAAAGCTCCTCATGAGTTATTTCAAATAACCATCTATTTACTTTTTTGTAGCAAGAGGAAACATTTAATTTTTAAAAAACCTGATTCTTTCTGAAAACACAGCTAAGGCTTTAACCTTTCTCAGTCTGACCCAATGTAGTCCCAATATTTTCACCTTAACTTCCACAGCTAACTAGTAACTCCTCTTTGAGTGATTTAGGAGACGTGACTTCACTATTCAAACCTGGAATTATTTTATTTTGTTCTAAATATAGATTTGCTTTCAATCTCTCTCTTTTCCCATTACTTTTCAAGTCATTCAGGCTTGAATACTGAGCATTGTCTCCTTTTTCTGTAGTTTGATACAGAGTCCTATAATTTTTTTGAAAATACCATGTGTCAGATTTATTTCATTATTATTATATATTTAAAAAATCTGTTTAATTATATTTCCCTAGATCAGACCATCACCTTTCTAGAATTAATTTGTCTAAGGTCACCCAGTTGGCGTTTGAACCCAGATTGGTTTGGTTCAAAATTCTATGTTGGTTTGTAGTAGTGTTCTGTCACTGTCCTACATTACTTCTGTTGAATCATTCACACTGTTTTTATTACCACTATAATGTGTAGTCAGGCATATTAGCATAAAAGTGAGCAATATAAATAGTAAGTTAATTTTATTCTAAGTGAAAAAATAATATGTATTTTTTTATCTTAGGTAACAAGGTAAGTGTTTTGCATGGCGGCTGATTAGCAATAGGAAAGGGAAAGGTAACATTTTTTGACCAGCTCCTTTGTGCAGTGTATGTGATTATTGGTCTGATTTATTCCTCTGAAAGAAAGATTAAAAGAAGACTTTATAAAAAAGAGCAAGCTATATTGTAAGAGGAAGTACTAGTGTGTATATATATTTTATTCATGCAACTCTTAGAAATCAGACTTTAATATAAATTTTTTCAGAATTCATAATGATTTAGGTTGAAATTAGGTATTTGTATCAACTTTCAAGGAAATTAAAAGGAGGGGTGAGAATGAAGTAAAATGGAAAGCTAGTTTTATTTTCATAGACTGAAATGTTAGAACTGAGGTTTTGTTGTTTTACTTTTTCTCTCAGTTTTTAATAAAAGATTCCAAGTATGCCTGAAGTCATCTCTATAAGAATGAAAAAATATAAAGACAGAGAAGGGAAGAAAATAAAAGAAGTCCATATCTTAGAAATAAAATTTTTCATACTGACCTTAGTTTTCTACTAGTGAACAAATACTCTAAAGAGAATTTAAAAATGTAGATATGCAGAAAAAATACAAACCAAAATAAGCATAGTAACTTAGTTCATATGAATGGTTATCTACTGAAATATAAGTAGATGATCACTTAAAATAGACCTAAGACTATAAGCTCAATTTAATAAAATAACTATTTCTTCTTCATAATTGTTAAGGATCAATGAGGCATTTAAGTGGGTTTTTATGTGCTTCCTTATATGTTAAAAAAAGAACAACAGCACACAGAAAAACTAAAGAAACATGAGATAACTGTTACAAATCAGTGTAGGTCTTCTGTACTAAATGCTTATGCAGGCAGGCTTGAGCTCTTCATCCAGAGCTGTTTGTGGTTTTAAACATAAAATCTTTTTCATGTCTAAACCTACGCTCAAATGACTTGCAGTGCTTGAGTACTGTGTTTGACCCCTAAGTCTATTCTTTTTTCTATGTATTTTCCCCCTTATTTAATCTTTAAAACACTCTGACACACATGAGAAATTGCCAGAATTCACTGTGGACAAGTATTCACGACCTGTCTGTTCATGTTACCCCTCCCCACCACCCCATCCATACTATACACATTACCTGTTCTCTTTGTCCATGAATTGACACAAGGGACTAAAGAAATTCAGAGATGTCTAAAAGAAAAAAAAAATCCAACCATTCAGAAATGTCCTATAAGTAGCTGATAGAAACTTGGTTTAAGGAGCAGTGTTTGAAAAAAAGTTCATCTCTTCCTTACTTCTTTGGAATCTTTCCTGGTCATCATATAGAGTAGTGTCAAAATGACCTTGACTTATGTATATGACATTACAGTATAGAAATAATAATGGATAATGTTTTTGCATGTGGCCTGTTACAGGTACTGTTAAGTGCTTAAATGTGTTAATTCATTTACTTCTCACAACTCTACAGAATAGATACTATCATCACCATTTCACAGATGAAGAAACTGAAGCACAGAGAAATTGAGATAATTTCCTTGTCTACAAAACTAGTTGGTGGTAGAGCCAGAATTTTAACTCAGGCTGTCTGGTTCCAGAGACTGTATTCTTAACCTCTATGCTGCCTCTCAGTGTTATTTACTGTTTGGTATGTGCATTGGCACGAGTAGTTTTTCTACTGTTTTATCTGTGTTTGTAGCTTTCTCTTTGTGAGTGTTATTGTGCTGTAGTAGAAGGAGCCTAGGCTTTGGATTGCCAGATCTCACTTAATCTCCACAGAAGCCTGGAAGGGTAAACATTGCTATCGCTATTTTATAGATAAAGAAACCTGAGGTTCAAAGATGTCATATAACTTGCTTTGGTGTGGTTCTGACCAAGTCATGTATCTGTGTCTCAGGTCTCCTTGTTTGTAAAATGGGGATGATAATAATACTTACCTTTCAGAGTTTTTGTGAGGAATAAATGAGCATTTATGAGAACAGTAATTAGAAACTTCACAGTTGTTAGTACCCTTCACTTCATTCCCTTTCTTCTCCTATATGGTGATTTCTTGAGAACACAATTACACAGTCTTGGACCTGTTTTCCTGGCTTACTGTAAGTATGGAGAACGTTTGTTTTCTCCCAAGGTACCTCCCTCTTCCATCACTTTCTCAAAATGGAAAAAGTTGAGGGGGGAAGAATGTTGTCACTGAACTCCAGCAGTGTTTGCTGTTATACTGCAGTTGGAATTTGGTATATTGCTTTAGTTATGAATCATGTCAGTGATTACCCTGAGGGCAGTGTTAGTTACTATTCAAGTACAAACAAGTGAGGAGGTAGTAATTGCAGAAGAATAGCTAGGAAATATCCTCTGTACTTAACTGTGGGAATGGAAGCACATGTACTCTTTCTTATTCAGAGGTTCTTGTACGTGGTCATGATGTTTGAGAATTCCTTGAATATAGTCTTAAAATTTTCAGTTTGTAAACTTGCAGTCACATCTTAATTAGAATAGTGAGGAAGGGCTCTGGAATTCTGGATGTGCAAGAAATAAAGAACAGATATATCTTTTGGGATATCTCTCCTAATTAGTGTTGCTTCTGAATTTCTCTAGCAAAATAAGAGGCTATTATTATTGAATTTAGTAAAATTTTAGAACTACTGTAGAGCAGCTGTTTACCTACCCTTAATTATAAAATAGAACAACTTTCTGGCTTTTCTCTTTTCCAAATATTTATAGCATGTTTTTAAAACTGAACTGTCATGACCCAGTCTGTTTCAACATATATATATTTGCAGCTCTTGCATATGTGTCTTTATTAATTTACTTATTGATTCTTAATATTTTCTAATTCATCAGAAATGGCCAAATATCAAAAGTATTTTTGGTGTCTTCCTGTAAGTGCTAGATTTAGAGCATGCTAAGGAAATGCACAATAGGAAACAGCTGGGTTTGTTTCTTACGCCTTCAAAAAACCTTTTATTATTCCTGCTAAGTTTCAGTGTTTCTTACCTTCATTAACTTTTAACAGAGAATTTCGCTTTAAGATTTTGATTGTATTCTTTAAGAATTCTTCAAAGACTAACATAAATCTGCCTTGCTATCTTTTACATGTGCCCATTTTTTTCATTATACCCATTACATATTTTATGATAATTTAATTATCTAAAAGTTTTTATATTTACATATTAAGTAATGCTAGTTTTTGTATTGTTTTGTCATTTTAGATTTTTTTTTTCAAATGTTGAAGTGAGAAAGGTGGAGAAGTGAAATGACTTGTCTTTTACTAATACATGAATCATAAACAAAACAAACATAGGATTCCCTAATCCAATACTAGACTCACTATTTCTTCTTAAAAATACAATCTTTTGCATTATCTTTCTGATAGGAATACTAGACACTTTTACTACTATGTACTTTTAGACCAGAATCTAATTTAGTTTAACCTACATATTTAAACAGGGTCTTCTGATAATAAACTTTTCCACAGTTCAATTCCAATGAAGAATAAATGGCCTGGGGAGATGGCGACTGGTAAAGATTGTCATGAGAATGCAGAAATGATGCCCCTAACCTTTGTAATGCTTTATTTAGCAACAACTCTATAATCCCTTGTAGAGAAACTATTTACACATGCCCTTTGCTTTTTCTAAACCACATGTCCATATTTTTTCCCTTCTCTTAAGTAGCTAAGATTATATTGAATTCAGTCTTTTTCATCTGAAGCAGTCTCATGAGACCACAACATAAAGTATAGCAATTTTTGCCCAATAATTTTGAAACCAGTTATTTTGACCATAAGCAAAAATTACTTATCTGACATATGAGCAAAATGGTTTAATTTTTTAGAGCTAAGTCTTATGTAATATTTACTTTTAATAAACTGCTTCTTCTGTTCATAAAATACTGTACATAAAACCTTTTCCTGAAAAGCCTAAATTTTAGCCCACTCTGAATGTATTACATTCATGTAATTAAATAAAATTTCTTTATTTTAAAATAAAGGATTATAGCAAATGATCTATAGGTTTTATGTCCTTTTAAAATATGAGCTGGCAATTAATAATTGGTAAAATTAGTTGTAAAATTATCACTTTTAAAAGAAAATTAAATTGAAGATTATGTTGTTCATAATATAAAGATTTACTCTGTTTTGATGAAAAAGAAACCTTGTTATTTTTTAGCAGCAGTAAAAAGGTTTAAGTAGCATGAGTTTTTCTTAGATAACTTGGACTATGCAATTGCTTTTAAAAATGAGAATATTTCTGGTTCAAAATAGCAGACTGTGACCACACACTTTTATCTTTTTATCTCCTTTCTCCACCAAAACCTTACAGAAGTGACAGGAAAGAGCACACATAACCACACACACACACAAACACACACACACACAATGAGAATGAAACCCAACAGCACTCAGACTGTGAAGTGGAAAAAACCATGGAGGGAAGTAGAGGGGTTGATTCATTTTTATGTTTAAAAAGTAAATGAGGAATGGATGGGTGGAGAGATAAAATAGAGAAAACTGCAGCATAGAATACACACAGGAAAAGGGCTGTGGTTCATGTGAGAGTCTTAGCCTCCAAGTTCAAAGTAGCAGATATTGAGGCAATAAACAGGAGAGTTTTCTAATAATATCTGGCAATTGCCCTCAAACCTTAGCATGCATCTAAATTACCTAGAGGGTTTGTTAAAACGGACATTATAGATTGCTGGGCCCAACCCCAGAATTTCCAGAGTATGATCCAAGAATTTGTATTTCTAACATCTTTCTAGGTGATGCTGATACTGCTGGTCTGGGCATTATACTTTGAGAACATGAAACACTAGTCCCCCACCTAAGGCTGTGCCAGCCTATAATAATCAGGAAAATGCGCTTCCTCTGTACTAATGAATTAGGAAAAGTTGCCCCTTTAGACACAGCAGCCCTAGGCTTGGTATGCAGAGTTTAGGCTGATGCCCATACTATTGTGCAGTGCATAGTAGCTACATGCCTGGCCCCACACCACACCTAAATTTTGTGTATGCATATACAGGGCTAGAGTTTCCTGATGGTGCCAAAGAAAGAAGCAGAGTAGAAATTGAGGTACATCTAGACTTCTGTAACAGACTTGAATAGATAAATAAGAAAGGCAATTCTTCCTAGAAGGAAAATACAACAAACTATTGTACTGTTAGGTTATGTTGCTCCTTACTTTGTTATTTTAGGGCACCTCAGTTCAATGTCTGTCTATTCCCACAAGAAAGACCAAAGAAAATGGAGAAGAGAAAATAAGAAAGATAAAAAATGACAGCAAAAAATTTTCTAAAGCTAATGAAAGCTTGGTGAAAATTCAGAATTCTAAAGATAGTTAGAAAATTGTAAAAGCTCCCAGAGAGAAAAATATAAGTTATTTACAGGGGAATAAGATGCAGATCAGCATTGCAGTTCTGGTTAGGAATATGGTTGTTTAATAACCTAAAATCCTTTATCTGACCTACACTGTGAAACCCGAGGGCAAAATAAAATAATTTTCAGACATACAAGGACTCAGAAGGTTTATCTCTTGACTGTCCTTTTGAAATGAAATTACTGGTGAATATGCTTTAACAAAATGAAAAAGGAATCCAAGGAAAGGACAATCATGGGATCTAAGAAAGAGTAAAACTATCATACCAGTTCAAAGAGGAAAACAATGCAAGAATTCACAGGATGCAGCAGGCCTAGAAAATAGTTGATCCAAATGAGAAGTCAGATAGTGTCATAAAGAATGCCTTCAAGAACAGAGTAGTTTCTTGTAGCAATTGCATGACCTCATCTAAATGGTGGGGATTTAACAGATACAGCTTAAAGTTGATAAATCAAGTAATAAGAATTATGGTGATAATTCTTTTTTTAATTTTTATTTTTTCTATTTTAGAATATTACAGGGGTACAAATGTTTGGGTTACATGAATTACTTTTGTACAGTTTGAGTCAAAGTTACAAGTGTGTCTATCACCCAGATAGTATACATTGTACCTGTTAGGTGTGAATTTACCTATCCCCTTCTCCTGATAATTCTTGTATTGGAGTAGTATTGACAAAAAATTTGCCTTTTGTCCTTGGGCTTTTGAAGGATTAAATGAGCCACAGGTTTGGTAAAAAGGAGCAAATTTCATTTTCTTTACATTTTTGTGCATAAATGTAGAACATTTATTAGAACAACATTGATAAATACCCAGAGTATGTACTATGTAAGTAAATAGGTATTGGTTATTAAAAATTAACCTTCAGTCTGGTGTGCAAATGATAATCTATTAATAGTTTGTTTTTAACTCTAGGCCCCTTCCTTCCAGCCTCTACTCCCTCTCTTTCAGTCTTATGTTAGGCCCCATAGAGAATCCAAAGAAGTACAAAACATAATCCCATTTCCTCAAGGCGCTGCATGTATCTAGTTAGGAAGATAAGACATAATCCATTGTAAAAAGATAACTAATGAAGACAGTATATCAAATAAGTACTACAGACAATAAGCATTATCAAAGAAGATTTTGTTTTAGGCTAGGAGTTGAATTGGGTCTTGTAGCATGAAAAGGATTTTAACAAAGAAGAGGGGCAGAGTGAGCTTGATAGACTGGGGCTGGGTGGGGAACCAAAATATTAAGGAAGTCAGGGCCATATTTTGGAGAACTTTGAACTCAGAAACTGGGCTTTTCCCTCAGGCAATGGGAAATCTGACAGCTTTTAAAACTGGACATTAAGTGAGAGACATAAAGTAGTGATTTAATAATGGAACTGATTGAGCTGTCTTGGAGGGGTTGAAGGGCAGAAACTAGGAAGCAGGCTGAGTGAGGGAGTAGTTGCGGTAGTTCCAATATGACAGTGGCTATTAAAAGTGGCTATGAAAGTCATAAGTGACTAAATGAAAATCATAGGATATGGAATAGACCTTACAAATTATCTAGTCCAAAACCCTTAGGTAAAGATGAAGAGGTCAACATAGAAAGGTTAAATGACTTAACCGAAGTTATACACGTTTGTAGAAAAGCCCTGATTAGAACTAATGTCCCTCTTTTAATAGATCTTTAAGGTTTATTCATTCAACAAATAATTATTGAGACCAGTTATATTAGGCCAGGCACTAATATAAATGAAGTTCTAGGGTTTATTTTTTTCCCCCATCCTTGCTGGCTTTAGTTTTTGGACTATGTAAAACAGGAGGTGGCGCATACAGCCCAGTCTGACCACCTGTTTTTGTAAATAAAATATTTGCTATCTGCCCCTTGAGGAAAAAGTTTGCCAATTCCTAATGTACAATGTTAACATACTTTCCCAAGTCAAAACTACACAAAAAAGTATAGTCAGAGTATATAGTCCTATGTTTCTTTTTGTAAAAATATGCTGGTATATGTATTTTCTTATTTTGCCTTTTTCTTACACAAAAGGTAGCATACTATGTGTGTTCTTTTATACTTTGCTTTTTTCATTTAACATCACATTCTGTAAATTACTCCATATCAGTTCATAGAGATCTTTTTCATTGTTATAGCTGTGTAGTACTACATTGTGTGTATTTACTGCAGTCTATTCAACCAATCTTCTATGACTGGACAGGGGTAGTTTCTAGTGTTTTCCAATTTCAAATAATACCACGATGAGTAACCTTGCACATGTATATTTTTATATAATTGAAATTGTGTCTTCAGGGTAAATACCTAGAAGTGAGAATCCTGGGTCAAAGGGTAAATATGTATGTGTGAGATATTACCAAATTTCCATCCATAAGGCTTGTACCATTATTCATTCCCACCAGTGATTTATGAAGGTCCCAATTTCCCCACAAGGCTTGCTAACTTCATTTTGCTGAGTAATGACATTAAATATTCTTCACATCTATCATCACCATCCTTTCAAAGAAGAATTTCTCTTATTAAGAGAGAAAGGACATCAGAATAAATGATAAGAACCCTTTTAATTATATATAGTTCTTACTGTGATTATTTTTTCCTTTGCTAAAGACAAATGCATGTCTACCCCTTATCAGAGGAATCTTTTTAAAATGCAAATCTGATCATGTCTCTCCTACTTGAAAATTTTCAAGACTTTCCACATACTGTCGGCCTATATGGCCTAACATGGCCTATAAGTTACATGTAAGATCTCAGCCCTTTTATCTCTAGCCACTTTGACTTTGTTTTAATCCTTTCAGTATACCAACTTCTTTCCCATACATATGGCCTCAGTATGTGCTACTCCTTTGCCACCATTAAAGAATTAGACAAGCCAAAAAAACTAGGGGCAGCCAGGTGGGGTGGCTTGAGCCTGTAGTCCCAGCTACTTGGCAGGCTGAGGCAGGAGAATCGCTTGAGCCCAGGAATTTGAGTCCAGCCTGCGCAACATAGCAAGACCCTGTCTCTCTCTTAAAAAAACAAAACAAATAAAAAATGGATTCTTATCCTGGTTTCTGCCTTAACTTGTTATGTGACTTTGTGTAAGTTATTTAACCTTATAGTTCCTCAGTTTCCTCAATCTAAGGTGTAGCTGTATAAGATGACCACCAGGCCCTTTCAGCTCTAAATTGTGAATTTTCCAGAAGCCATTTTGATAGGAAGATAATAGAACTCAGCACATCCACCCTATGGCTATTAACTGTAACTCACAAGTATAGAAACACATATTTGTTTCTTATGACATTTACTTAAACTTTAATTATTTTCAAAAATAGCTTAATTTTTTTAATCTATATGAGTAAAGCAAGTTTTGAATTTGAAAACTGATTATTGAATTCTTGAATTATCCCTACTTCTGGGGTCCTATCTCTTGGATTCTGTTTTTAACACTGCTTTTCAGATGAAAGAGATAATTTTGTACTCTTAAGGGATTATTGGAATAAATCTTTTTTGAGGGGGTTGAGGGGACTTGAGAGAGAGAGGTCTGGTCTGTTGCCTTGTTTAATTGATGTTCTTTGTACTTTTATAAAACTGTCAGACATAAGATAAAAATGATGAAAGATAAAATTTGAATTAGAGATTTTAGAAGTATGTACATGTTGATTTCTGGAAAATGTTGCTAAATAAGTAATATTGTTGATTATTAAATACTGTGGTCAACTTAAATATGTTCCATGTCCTTATGTTTGTTCATTAGTCCTCTTTAACTTGTAATTTATGTCTTAGAAGTCATGTCATAAATGGGTAATTCAGTTTCTAGGCAAGCCCCAAAACTTTTTAAAAACAATTTACCTTAGGGTTACTTTAAGATTTCGTCCAAGCCTAAGCACTGTTTATAAAATTGTTTCTGAACAAAAATTCATTCACAACTAAGAACATAAGGTCACATTTTCCCTCATTTGTGACATCCAGAATTGGATTGGCATGCAGGCACTAAAAAAAGTTGGGGTGCTGGAAGGTAGTAAAGATTCTTCTAGGCAATAATAACTTAATATATTGACAAAAGACAAAAGTACCTGGTTCATTAGGGGTCCAAAATTACAGGACCAAAAAACAGTTGCTTCACTCTTAATAGCTATGTACCATTCATAAATTAAATGTTTAGCACATGAAAATATGAAGTTTGCTCCATTTTCTATTTTATATTTGTTTACTGAGTGGCTAATTTCTTTAAATGACAATATCTATAATTAGGATTTATGCTTCAAATTTAGTTTCAGTATTTTGAATGTAGGATATTAAAGGTTGCTGATAACTCCTTAAGTAATGTCTTCAGTTTCTTTAATTTTCTGTGGATATATTATGTACAATACATACGTTTTATACTTTTTTTTTGAGGAGGTAGTTACTTGATATTTTCTCGTAAAAGTTAACTTCTAAGTTTCTAACTGCTTTCCAGCTGTTTTCCATACCCGAAAAATGTCTCCTCTTACTCTGTTCCTTTGAAGGGAGTTAATGTGGGAAAGATTAGTTAAACCACCTACTCCTTTATGAAGATGTTAAAAACAATGGGCACAGTTTTTTTTGGGGTGGGGGCAGGCTTGATGATATCATTTTAAGGTAATAAAAAGTAAAATCATCAGAGTTCTAATATTAATATAGGTTTTCTAAGGAAAGGGGAAACCCTTGGAATATATAATTTACCTTAAAGTACAACACTAACAAAGGAAAATAACTTACGATTTTGTTCTAGTACTCTTTTTGTCCATATGGATAAGATTTACTAAGTCTTTAAAGTTCTAGATGAGAAAACTGTATTTGTTATGTAGTATTATGAAGAATATTACAAAACTTTTGATTCATGTATCTTCCTTTTGACAATAGGGCAAGAATCTCTCTAGTGAACATAGAAATAACAACTATCTAATGACTGTTTTGCTTGTATTTTAAAGTAATATTCATGCTTTGTGATCATGCCTTAAGTTTTACTCACAGTCTTTAAGCTGAGGAAAGTTCAGAGAAATCTGTTATAGAATTCCCCACCCATTTCCTCCAGATCAGTAGGTTGTTAGCTGCTTTTTAACTCAAAAATATATGTTTTAAGAGCGCTAGATGTATTTTTGTTACTGAAGTGTGATATCAAATAAAGTAACCTCAGGTCAGTGGAAGAAAACGTATTTACAGTATATTTGGGATATGAAGGAACATGCTTAATTTCTTCACCAATTTTTTTAAAGGATTTATTTTGCTTTAGGTTTATCTAAAGGAAACCATGGGTTCCTAAAAAAACCCTCTCCTGTAACTTTATTGAAAATGGGTTTGCATGTCTAGCAAATGATTGTGAATTGTCTGAAGTCATTACAGCCCGAACCCACAGAATAGCAAAAATCAAATTTAAATCTTAAAGAGTGTTTGTCCAAGTAGTATTTAGGACTTGAAAGATTAAGATGGTAAAAATCAGATAGTTGAATACTAAATTTAATTACATGTTCTTTTTCTCAAATAGAAAGCACTCTTTTTTAGTTAACTTTGGAAGCTGCTTGAATTTTGCAGGGAAAAAAAGGATATGTTGGAAAAAGAAAAAGTTTTAGTGTGGTTGGTACTTTTTTTCTAGATTATACGTCAAAGCCATATCTTTTTTATGTTTAGTGAAGTGAAAATGTAGTTGTGTTTAGTATTTGTCCTTGTAGTTTTGTTGCTTTTTTAATGTAAGGAACTGTGCCCTTCCTTAAATTATTTTGACAGACAGTAACATTTTGCCTACTTGAAATAACATTTTCAGCTTATTTGCCTTAAAATGGTCAGAACAGGGAAGGGAAATAACATGTATACAGTCATGCGCTACATGTTTCGGTCAATGACAGATTGCATATATAACAGTGGTCTCATGAGCTTATAATACCATATTTTTACTGTATCATTTCTATGTTTAGATACACACATACTTACCATTGTGTTGTAATTTCCTACAGTTAGTACAGTAACATGGTGTACGTGTTTGTAGCCTAGAAGTAATAGACTATACCATATAGCCTAGGTGCGTAGTAGGCTATACCATCTAGATTGTGTAAGTACACTCCATAATGTTTGTGCAGCGACAAAATTACCTAAAACTCGTTAAAAGCGACACATGACTGTATATCACTTTCAAAGTGCCAAGTACTGTATTTCACTATCTCTGGTGTTTCTCTGACCTAACATATGTAAAACCCAAGTTCTTTATTGTGATATAAATGTACCTTTAAAATATACTTCTGGTAGTATTTTATTTTTAAAAAACTTATTTAGCAAAATAACATTTTATTTGTTTTCTCTCTCTCAATTTTTGTGGCATATATCACTTTGAAATCGGGTGCTGTTATAAACGTAAATGAATTCAAATAGTAACTTCAAAGCATACCATATAGGTAGCATCTGCCTTTTACAAATCGCCTACAATGAAAGACAAAAACCCCAAAATGTTACCTGTGTTACTGCTTGAGATCTTTAAATAGCACTAATATGTCATTCTATAGAAGACTACTACTTTGTTTTTTTGGAAAATACGCTAAAAATGTTTTATTATTTCAACTTTACTTTCTCATTTGTTATTGTAGTTTAAGAAACATGATTAGTAGTTTTAATTCAAAATTAAAAATGAGATATATGGTTAAATAAAAATATTACTTATAAGTAAATCATTTAGTATAAAAATTTAGTAAGTTAAATCATTTAATATAAAAAGGAATTCAATGACAGTACAAATAGTCACTGCTTGACTTAAATCATAGTCACCTTTAGACATTGAATAATGTTTTAAGAGATTTTTTAATGAAGAAGGAAAAAATCAAAATGGCTCAGAAAAATAAAGTGGAGTATATACAAGAATAGAATATATTTTAATGCTTACATTGAATACAAATTTTCTTTATACTAAAAACTTTAAAATGTCCACGTGTTAATTTTCTTTTGGAGGTGAAGAAATAGTTTGTCCAAGGAAACACTCCTCAGGGTTGAAGGAACTTGAAAGTTCTGTCCCAGTGGTTTTATTTCAGGCAGCTTATATTGTAGATTCACTGTCAAATATCTTATTTTTTAAGGCCTGTAGATTATGTTGAATAAAATTCTCTGTGCTTTGAACTTCAGAGAATCTGGATTCACTCCTCCTAACAGACCAGTTTTTCATTTTTATTGAATTCTGAATTGTGTCCGATGTAAAGTAGTAAACTATAGGATCAAAACAACAGTTTGAAACAGCAATGCAAAGAGTGATTGGGTACATTGTCCTTACTGCCACCACTACGGAGCAATTAACAAATGTTTGCGTTCTCATAAGAGAATATAAAATAAGATTGATATTGTAAGGCACAAAACAGAAACAGAATATGACCAAATGAACAAAAATCATTTTTAAAACCTTAGTTTTGTTTATTTTGCTTCTACTTAATGTAACAGGTTTATTTAAAGTTCTTAGCACCATACTAGAACAAGTTACGTTTAAAATTAGAGGAATAAAAAATCCCACTACTTCGATGAAAATTACAATCCTTGAGAGATATGTTTTCCACGTGGCATCGGGGAAATTTTCAAAGCAGGCTTCTGAAGAGGTATTACTGTTACTCAGAGAGTGGGTAGACTGAAAAAAAACTGCTGGTGCACTGCCTCCCATTACAGTTAACCACACGGCAATGCAAACAATCTTTGCATTTCTTTTGGTTCTTAGAGTCTTTGACTTAAATGGGTAGACAATGGCCAGAAATCGATCTACACTAATACAGGTTAAGAACAGAATGCTTCCATACATGTTGGTATAAAACAGCATCACAGAAATTTTACAAAGTAAATCTCCAAATGGCCAATTCCGTGTTGCAAAGTAAAAAATCCTGAAGGGTAAAGTAAAAACAAAAAGCAAGTCTGACATGGCCAAGTTAATCATGTACGTTGTAGTTTCATTTCGCACTTTGAGGGTGCAGATGAAAATGTATATGGCAACGCAATTGGATATTAACCCAAGCACAAACACCATGCTGAACATGCACCCATACAAAGTGTATTTAAAGGAGTCATCATAATGGCATTGGGTGCTGGTACTGCTTACCATTATAAAGGCACGTCCAGTTTTCAGTGTGGAAATCCTTTTGTCAGCTACAGTCTCCTTTGGTATTCAGATTGTGAACACAGTACCCTCCAATTTATTTGCAAATTATGGATCTTTGAGTGGTTTTATGAATATTTCCTTTTTCTCAGGAATCTCCAAAGGAAACATGAAATTTGTTGTTGTAAAGTTTCCACTTGGTTCTTCAAAAGGAAACTATTCTCATTTTGTAGTCTCCAGAAAATCCATGAATCCAGGGTTTAGTTAACTGATGAGCAACCTTTAAAAAATGCAGTCAATGAAGCCAACCCATAGGATTATAAATTTAAAGAAAAGCTTCGTTCCCATGGCAGGAGTAAAACAACTTGTCTTGTAAACTTGTATTTCAGTAGTCAAGATGAATATTGCAAAGTTAAATTTTTTTAATGCTCCTCCGGAATGTTTAAGCTTGAGTTATCAATCTTATTTTGCTTTTCAGTGCAGAGTTTCAGGGACTTAAACATTCCCAATTTGTCCTCCTTTACTTCTTGCTCCTTTTAAATGAAGTTTTCTGATTCTGTTTTCCTGCAGTGGATCCCAGATGGTGGTAAGCAGAAGAGTCTTTTAAAGTTTCCAAAATAAATTCCTAAGCATGTTAGCTCTCGCTGAATTGAGGTCTTTTCCTTAGTTGCCAGCTGTATTGTGAGTCGGGCTTTCTCTGAAGTGAACAAGAAAGGCTTGCTAGATTTGTAATATGACATCACAGGAAGAAGAGGCTGGGTTTGGACAAAGAAAGGTTTCAGCCCAGTTTGTTTGCAGTTCCTTTAATCTGATAATGTGTCTGCTGGGAATATACCTAGGAGGCTTGCAAATGGTCGCTGTTTAGCTGAGCCAGCCATCTGCCTCTTAACTCTTTTTGGCGGAAATGCTTTCAGGGGTGCTGGCAACCTCTCAGAGTTGTTTTTGGTTTGTTTTATTTTGGTAGTAATAATGGAAAGCAAAAAAAAAAATCAGTATTAAACCTGTTTTTCTTTTATTTGAATGCTTTTGTGTTCGGGGTGTAACTTTTTTAAGAAATAAAATGTATATGGGTACGTTATTTATAAATTGAAATTGTTAATGATATCTTAATATAGCATTTTAAAGAACTGTTTAATGACTGTTAAAAAGACTTTTAATCTTTAGGTATAAAAAGGATTTGACTGACAGACCAATGGTAGTTCTGCTACTCTTGGCTTCTGTTTTTCCTATTTACTACTCAAAATTTAATTTAATTTAATTGATATGATTTTGAGTAGTTCTTATCCTGAGTCTCTTTAGCTTTTGACAAATGATTTTCTAACAGTCTTTTCTCTTTCTTATTACATTGAATTAATATTTTAGAGCTGTTTCAATTTTTAAAGTATCCCTCTCACTAAAGAATAAATTCAAGGATGTTTTAATCCTTGACAGCATTAATGTTTTAATGGTGTTAATCTTACTTTACCCAGGAATTTAAGCACAAAAAGAAGTTGCATCCTTTTAAACAAAATGGTGATTTTTTTCCCCTCCTAAATTGATTGAAATGAGTTTTGGACAATAAAAGTTCTATTACTTGGCTAAGTTCATAATTTTATTTTCACCACCAGCAGTATCCCCTCCCCCAAGCTCTGTGCTTAACCCCCTTAATATGACATTAACTATAACTGTATATATAACTATATTAACTCTATATAACAGATTTTGTCTTCATTTAAAAGTTGCTGAGTGGTTTCTCTGTATATTTATATTTAAAGTGTGCTCATATTTTAAAGCCCCCAAAATCAGAAAATATACGTAGGGTAAGAGTAGTTGAATGTAAATGTTATTTCCTAGGGATTAAGGATATTACAGCCTCTGAAATACATGTTTTTCTTGTTTTAAGCTATCATTTTTGAGAAAAGGCTAGATCCAGTTGTGTTTTACTTTATTATTTTTTACTTAAAAATTTATTTTTCTTAGGGGAAAAGTTTGCAATGTTGTTATTTTTTTTAATTTGGTTCAGTTTGGGCTGAAACTCTTCCTTTTGGGTATCAATTAAGGAATTTAAGAGCAATTTATTTTTCCCTCATAAATTACTTAGCTAATTTAAAACTAACATGTTACAGTAATATGTTACTATTTTGTACTATTGTCTGATGCTCACAACTTTTGTTGTTTATTAACAAATTATATTTCTATTGTTTTGACTAGGAAATTTATCTTAATCAAATGACAAGCAAAACAGATGAGTAGTATTTATAACCAATAAACTTAAAACTTTGAAGGGCTAAATTTCTTTATACCACATTTGGTATGGAAAAAAGGTATTTGTGTGCTCATGTTAGAAGGCTGGTAGAAACTTTGAGCAGTAATGAAAAAAGGAGTGGTTAATAAGTTTGTATTTTCGGCCGGGCGCAGTGGCTCACGCCTATTATCCTAGCACTCTGGGAGGCCGAGGAGGGAGGATCACTCGAGGTCAGGAGTTCGAGACCAGCCTGAGCAAGAGTGAGACCCCGTCTCTACTAAAAATAGAAAGAAATGATCTGGACAGCTAAAAATATATATAGAAAAAAATTAACCAGGCATGGTGGCACATGCCTGTAGTCCCAGCTACTCGGGAGGCTGAAGCAGAAGGATTGCTTAAGCCCAGGAGTTTGAGGTTGCTGTGAGCTAGGCTGACACCACGGCACTCTAGCCCAGGCAACAGAGCAAGACTCTTGTTTCCAAAAAAAAAAAAAAAAATAAGTTTGTATTTTCATTGAAGAAAAGTTTTCTGTTAATAGTTATTTAGAAAAGCATAAAATCTTAGTAATCTACTTTCAAATTGATAGTCTCCTCTTTAGTCATCTTTAAATAATGAAATATATGCAGTTGTATGCCCTGCCCTTGACTACTTTTACTTTCATTTTGAATATGGAATTTTCTTAATCAAAGAAGATGTATTAATTCTTTATTGGAATATTCTTCCACATATTGTCGTCAATCACTTGACTTGTTACTCACTTAACTGTTCATCCGTAGTTTTTTCATGTTTGAATTATTGGTGCTTAAAAATGCATAGATCACCATTTGTAGAATTAAGCTTTTCATTATTATCAATATATTAGTAAATGTTTGTAGTAATATTTAAACGATTCTTCATCCTGAGTAGATTCTTATTTGTTTGCTGATGAGTGAATCATATCAATAAACTTTCATTTTGTGGCAAGTACTTTGTACTGAGAAAGAGCAGTAGCAGAGGGATTGTCTGTTTCAAGAGGAAGAAGATAATTGAATGTGGATTCTTTGAGATATTTAATTTGACTTCCAATTAAGTAACCATAGTGACATTAGATACTTTGAAAAATCCTTAGGTTAGAATGTGAAAAATATAAACTAAGTACTTATGAAGAGAGTTAAATCAATCCAGGGAATCAATTATATTTAACAGATGTTTTTGCATTTGATAGACTCAGACAAATTTATTTTTATGTGAGATCTATATACTTCTGGAAGTTAAGTCTGGGAATTAATTTATTTCTTATATGGATGGGGTGAGTGAAATAAGAAAATCAGAGCTGGACAGAAGTTAAAGTGGTAAAGACAAATCTTATTCTGGACTATTGCAATATTGGACATATAAACTGATTTAAAATATAGTGTACTTATACAACTAATTTGAAATATAGTGAATCTCATTATGTATCTCTTCAGTTTTCAAAATTTAATTACATCAAGAAGCCAGGTAAATAACCAGCTAGCTTATAGAGTAGATCTGTTTTATTTATCACTAAAGTAATGGTATACATCATTTAGTTGTGTAACTAGTTTTTTATCAGTTTGAGAGATTCTGTTAGTTAACTATCAAAAGTTTAAGTATTCGAGTAATTTCTGAGTTCTTTACTAAATGCTTCTGCGACTGTGGCTTTGAGAAGGCAGGAAACCTGACTTATTATCCATGCCTGATTCAAAATAGGCTCATAATAATGTTTGTTGAATACATAAACCTTTACTGAACACTGATTATAAATAAGCAGTGTATAAGGTCAGTTCCTCAGCCATTCTTCCTTTCTCTTCTTTTTCATACTGGTTATTTCTGGCCTTGATAGTAATATCAGTTTTATCTTGCCCCTTTCTCTTCCTTCTCACTGTCACCTTTTTGGATAAACCCAGTTACTCTTATCTCTATGATTGTTATAATGTCTTATCTTCTCTCCCCATGTCTAGTCCTGCCCTCTTTCAAGTTCCTCCTCCCGGACCATCAAGATCAATTCATGAATGAAGTGACTAATTATTTATTTATTTTCTTCTTGCTTCCAAAAAGAATTTCAAGCAAATTATAATTTTTAAGTGAGCATAGGGTCAAAACTGATAGAACTAAGCATTTAAGATTTTAGCATTTTATGAAATGTACATTATACCTTACTAAAAAAGTTTAAGAAGCAAGTCAGTGTGGAAGAGTTAACAATTTAAAATGTGAGAAAGGTAAGAGGAAAACATTAGTCATATTTATTATTCTAAAATTTATTCATTTTGAATCCAATAAATGTTTCCAAAAAGCAAAAAAAAAAAAAAAAAAAAAAAAAAATCTTAAATTTTGTGGTTCTGGGAAATTGTGGTTCTAAGAAAACATTTGTTGGTAGATTAATAAATTATATGTGGTAATTTGGTTTAATGCTCTGGTAAATTTGACAGTCTACTTCAAAGGATCTTCACCTGGGGCTCTTGAAATCTCTGAAACCCCTGTTGTATACATTTTTCCCCCCTGGGGCCTGGTTGCATAGCTTTTATGAGGTTCTCAAACAGCACTGTAACTAAAAACACAGATAAGAAACACAGATCTCAAGAAATGAAGGATTAGCAAATCCTGCAGGCTGTTCCCCTGGAGTATCTGGAAATATCTTTGAAATATTTTGAAAGTTTTTCTCTATGGACAGACTGCAGGAAATCTAGACTGTTAGTAGATAGTGTAGATTCTTTATGAATTATGTATGTAGGCAATAAAATTTACATCTATAATTTTTAAAAAAGCGTGAAAGTGTTGTGTAAAGTGCACCAGGCAGAGAATCAGAGAAGCTTGGTACGCTATCACTTGACCTTTCTAGGATTCTGGTTCCTTTGCTGTAGAAAGAAGGGCATTGGACTGCACAAAGGGCCCTTGGCTGCTTCTATATCTGATCTGATTCTTTGAATACTTTGAATGTTTAAACTGCCAGATTGGATTTTTTTCACTCTTAGGCACAACAGATCAAGGAGTCACTTTTCATTCTTATGTTTAAGGATTTCTGATTTGAAACCAGGTTGTACAGGAAACGTGTGCAAGAAATATTCTCTGCTTAAGCCAAGAATCTCATAATACAAGAAGAATTTTTAACTATTTTGCTATACTATGAATATTAAATATTAAAAAGCCTTTCCTTTATATTTCTATAGGATACTTCTTTAAAACACCTCTCTTTTCTAAAATAAGATATCATGTTCTTTTACTATAAAATTGATGAAAGAGGAATTCATTAAAATCTTAAAATGTTCTCTTATTTAAAGTTTGGAGGCTGGCCAGTTGTGGTGGCTCATGCCTGTAATCCTAGCACTATGAGAGGCCGAAGTGGGAGGCTTGCTTGAGGCCAGGAGTTTAAGACCAGCCTGGGCAACATAGTGAGAATCCCATCTCTACAAAAATTTTTTTAAAATTAGCTGAACATGGTGGCACATGCCTGTAGTCCCAGCTACTTGGGAGGCTGAGCTAAGAGGATCGCTTGAGCCCAGGAATTCGAGTTTGCAGTAAGCTACAGTCATGCCACTGTCTTCCAGCCTGGGCGACAGCAAGACCCTGTCTCAAAAAAAAAAAAAAAAAAAAAAAAATTTTTTTTTGAAGACTGTAATTGGAGTTGTACCTAAAATAACATTGAGAATAGGGCATGTGCAAAAAAATTGGATGAGATAGTAGGTGAAACTCAAACAGAAATAAATTTGTTCAAGTTCATAAGAAATGTATGATGTATGTATAAAAACATATGTATAAAAAATGTATGTATAAAAACAGTGATGTTTTTAAATGTAAGAAAAATTCTAAATTTATTTTATTTATGTGAATGCTGCAAATGTTTGCCTTGGTGAAATGCAACTCTTTGAGGATCCTTTTCCATCTCTAATTTACACTTACGAAAAAAGCAATTTTGGGTTCTTTTGACACTCATGAGAAATTTTCTGTTTAGGTTTAGAAATGAACAAACCTTTTTCAATTTGAGAACTGAACATTTGTAATTTATGTTGACATAACACTTATTTTCTATAAAAAGATCTTTTAGCCTAAGAGGAAAATTTACTAAATTCTGAGAAATGTATTATTACCATAAGTATTGATACCATTTAAAGGGGATCTACCTTCTTGTCATTATTGCAAATGATACTTTATGTTACTTTGTACTGAAATGTGAGTCATCTATCCAAGTTGAACAAGTTGAACCAGGGTTGGGTGGGTGTAGTCGAGAAAAGATTTAAAAGGGTGATAAATGATGATTATAGCAAAGTAAAAGTGGATGGAAATGATGGTTAAAGCAGGTTCAAGTAATTAGGGTAAAGGAGGTTAAGAGGAGTGGGAATGTTATTGTGGTGTAACATTTAAAACTTGAGTAAGCATATTTATCTCTGCCTACACTAGAGTTGTGCCTTCTTATGTTTTATCCTATCTCTGCCTGCTACCCCGCCCTCATCTCCACCTCTTAAAGTCCTATCACATTTTTCTGGGGAATCCTCTCAATTTCATCAATTCGTTTTTCTCTACTACCACAGTGCATAGTTTGCCTTGCTTTTAAGACATATTCATGCAATTCAATTAAGAGTAAAAAAAATAATTGCAATACAAAATATTATAATAGATATTTGTACAGTGTAGAGATGAGAGTCTACCAATTCAGTAGAGGGCCTCTCTTGAAGGAGATAATGTCTAATGAATGCCTTTACAGTTAAAGAAAAATTTCACATTTCGGGTCTTGAAGGCTGGAGCCATTCCTGGTAATAATGTCTTAGTGTAGCCCCATTAGTTTCTGTGGAAAACATAGAAAATTATTTGAGTGACTAATTTCTTCATTCCCTCAAGGATGCTACATAATCTAGTCCTATTCTAAATTCCTAGAAGAGAAGTTAATTCTTCACAGACATCTTACATTTTGGAGCCTAAAGGCTTAATTTGGTCATAAAATCTTAGGTGAGAAGGTTAGGTGGGTTGTAGTTTTCAAAAGATTTTCACCTACTTTAGAAGCAGCAAGGTGTAGAGAAAAGACCAGTCTGACTAGGTGTTAAGTGACCTGAATTCTAGTCCCAGCTACTAAAAATTAATTTGAAAAAGCTGGGTGTGGTGGGGGATGTCTGTAGTCCCAGCTACTTGGGAGGCTGAGGCAGGAGCCCAGGAGTTCAAGTACAGCCTAGGTGACACAGCGAGACACTGTCTCTTAAAAAAAATACTAATGTGACCTTGAGCAAATAATTTAACTTCTCTGTTATATATTTGTGAAAGAAGAATGTTAAATTAGATTTCTAGAATTGTTTTCAGCCCTTAGCTTTCTATCTAACTTAATCTTCACACTAATTTTGAATGACAGAAAGAACATATATTATTGTCTCCATTTTACAGATCAAGAAACTGAAATTCAGAGAAGTTGTGACTTGCCTAGGATTAAATGACAAAGAATGATAAAGCCAGAACTAGAAACTGGGTCCTCACTAGAAGTACCCAACCCAATTCCTTACACGTGTTTGTCAAATGAAAGAATACAACTCAATGAGTGCATGTATAAAGGGATAGAAAAAAACACTGTGATCTTGAGATCCAAAATCCTTGATTTCTAAATTTTGACTTTACCATGGGCACAGTATGCCTTGAACTTTAGAATGGATATAACATGCCTTTTTGACCTTATGGATGGTTTTTAGAACAGAATTAAATGAAAATACATTTTGAATGTAAAATTTTAAAAAGATACTATTATAGATGAAGTAGGCTATAATATCTTAATTTTACAGAGGTAAAGATAAGTTGTAAGAAGACATGGAACAATAAGATTCTGTTTTGTTTTCTTGACCAAATAGAATGCCTATGCTTTAAGTATGCCAGATAAAGATGGATACATTTAATATACCTTTTTAGCACTGATAATGCACAGCAAATTTAAATATTCAAATAGACAGTCTTTGCTTATAAAAACCATATGTATTTCTGAGTTGGTTTGTGCAGTAGTTAACACATTGTATTAGTCTTCATACCGTCTAATGTTGGAGCTAGCATTAGATCTAGAACTTAAGAATACAAGCCTGCCTTACACTCATTATAACTTGCTATTCGATACATAGCTTAGCTCTTCTTTCAGTCACTCAAGTACAGCTGAGGAAACTGAAACTGTTAACCACAGCTGATTTTTACCAGAGCTGGAACTAGAATCCTACTTTCTTGACTTCTAGTCAGGTTTTCCCTATGTAACAGGTAGCTTCCAGTTTTTCTGTTTTTTTCTCTCTTTTTTCTTTTCTTTTTGTGAGAGACAGAGTCTCGCTCTATTGCCCAGGCTGGAGTGCCATGGACCAATCATAGCTCACTGCAGCCTCAAACTCCTGAGTTCAAGCAATCCTCCTGCTTCAGCCTCCTGAGTAGCTGGGACTACAGGTGTGTACCACCACACCAAGCTAATTATTTTATTTTTTGTGGAGATGGGGTCTTGCTGTGTTGCCCAGGCTGGTCTCAAATCCTGGACTGAAGCGATCCTCTACTGTTGGCCTCCTAAAGTGCTGGGATTATAGCCATTAGCCACCACAACTGGCCTCTTTTTTTCTTACTGACATAGGAAACTTGGTTCATAGCTTAGGTGAATATTAAGCAAAGAAGAATATTGTTTTTATATGTATATATACCCTATATAAAGATAGGCATTTTGAAACACTAAATTCTAACATATGGCAGAAATTTAACTTAAAGTTTTCTATCCTTCTATAGAGTATAACAACCGTGCTTTATTTTGAGCTTCATCTTTATGTATTAAAAATCATTTGCATTTTACATAGTACTGTGCCAAGTTTTATACAAAGGAAGGAAATATCTCTGCTTCTTTTAAATAATTGGAACAAGGGTTTTCTGTGATTAGTAAATTTAACATCTTCCAGCATTACCAGAAATCCAGGTACTCTTCAGTTTATTTCAATAAACATTTATTGACTTTCTGTCTTTTACCCATTGCTTAGGGTGGAGGTAGAGAAGAATTGCTCTCTCAGGATGTTCCTGGATGCTGAATGCTTGTGGCTAGAAAGCTGTTGTCTGATACACCTGAGTTCTTTTGTTCCCAATAATGAAATTGTATGCATATTGAAAGTTTAAGAGTGTTTGCTCCCCGATTTATATTCGCTGGTTGTACATATTAATATAATGTTTTGAATATAAGGGCAAAAACAAAAAGGTGGTTTTTAGTAAAACCAAGTTCAGTGCTTTGAAATGACTCAGAGTCAAGTTGCTGAAAATATTTTCCAGTTAGATGTGTAAGAGATTTGAGGGGGACAATGTGAGAAACTGGAAGGACTGAGTCTCTTGTCAGATTTCTTTACAGGTGTCTTTCTTTATGTCCTCACACTACACATAGTGAAAATCATAAACACACATTATTGGTGTGGTTTATAGAAGAAAAACAACTTGGAACTCAAAAAAGAACCTTGATCCTACATAAAGAAAGTTTCAAATGAGTAAACATTTTATATTTTTAAAATTTCAGTCAAATGTTTTAAAGAATATGTGTATCATTTTAAAATGACTTCCTGCTTAGCATGCAGTTTTCCTGGGAACATAACTATAAATTTAATGCCATTCCAGTAAAAACCCCAATAGGTTTTCAGTGAATGTCCTTATAAATTTGTTGACCTAAAGGAATATTTAAGAGGGCTGTCCGAAAAGTATCCAGCCAAATAGAAGCATTTGTTATATTAACAATGGCTGGATACTTTCCAGACTGCCCTCTTTTGTGGATTATAAAACTTAGCAATTTCATTTCTAAGAAAAATTGTCTTCCCCTCCTAATTTGCATTCTTATTAGTAGTACCTATTTCCCCACACCTTAACCTAAACCAGATTATTATTAGACTTTTAATAGGTCAAAAGTAGTATCTTGTTTAGTTTGCATTTCTGTAGTTATGAGGTGAGCCCAGAAATAGACCCAAAGACCCCAAACCTAGAAGAACTTAATGTATGATAATTTTAGCACTTTAAATTAGTAGGGAAAAATGTGGATAATTCAGTAAAAGTGAGTCATCAGGATAGCGGTTTGAAAAAAAGAGATGGATTTTGACTTATTTTTTATACCAAAATACATTCCAGCTAGATCAATAATTTCAATAAAAAATGACTCCATATAAGTTCTAGGAAAAAATGAGAGCATTTAAAAGTAACAGTAGAGTAGTAAAGGCTAAATATTATATGAAGTCTAAAGTTTTAAAGAAAAAGATAGGTTTGACTAGATAATTTAGTTTTGTTGCAAGAACAGCATAAAGTAGAAAGAAAATATCCATCTATCATATAACTCATGATATGAGTTATCATATAATAATATTACTTATATAATAGTTACATGGCAAATTTCTTTATAGAAAGAAATTTATTAGAATAAACAATGAAAATTAACAACCCATTCAAAAAAATGGGAAAAGGATCTGAACAATCGTATCATGTTTGTCCTTAACTTAAAAGAAGTTTTTAGTTTTAGGTACCCAAATTTAATATTTTTATTTTTTTTAACATTTTGTCCTTCAAAAATAAAAATGACTATACATTGATTAGTTTTTTTTCTTTACAGATGACAGATTTTTAAGGTCTAGTTCTGTGAACACTACTGCAAATATGCTTAAAACCAGACACATATTTTGACGTTAGGTATTTATATAGATATTTTGCTCTTAAACCAATTAGAATTCAAAGAAAGAGACTGGCTCTTTAGCAGAAACTGATACTCAAAGGTAAGGAAGAATTATTAGTATGATTCTAAGACACCAGTCATCTGTTCCCAGAACAAAATTGCCATGGTTTGTTAGTGTGATTGTTTTAATCAACTGATTCCACATCTTGGAAAATTTGAGGGTTTCCTATCTATACTAGAAGTTACCAGCACTACCTCAGAAAGGTTAGAGGAGATCAGGCATGCTCAGGGTGGTATGGTCATAGACTATCAGAAAGGTTAGAAACAAAAGACCTGAAGGGCTGCCTCCACAAAGCCCCCTTTTAAAGCCCAACCTTTCTCGTCGTTTTAAACAGAAGTGGACTATTTCGACCTGACCAAAAAAGGTTGCTGGATTTTTGTCCTGGTCTAGCATATTAAATTTTTTTTCTGCTTATGTTATTTTCACCTCTGGGTACACTAATACTTGTTTATTGAACAGCAAATATTTATTGAGTGCAACTATATGCCAGGTCCTTTTCTAGGTACTGGGAATGTGGCAGTGAATAAAAAAAAAAAAATCCCTGATCTTATAATATATTTGGAGGAGACAGACAATGAATAATCAATTATACAGTTGATCATGTGATGGTAGTTCTCTGAAGGAAAATAATTTAGGAGGAAAAAGAGGGTTGGCTCTTACTCTTCTATATAGGGAGGTCAAAGAAGGCCTTGCTATTAGAGGTTGCTTGAACAGATACTTGAAAGAAGTGAAGAAATGAATCATGAAGCTGTCTCAGGGAATTAACCTTTAATTGATCAACATCTTTAAAAGGCCTTCCTTCCCCAATCTATCTTTCCAGCCATAACTCCTCAAAATTCACTTACCTGCTTTTTATCCCCAAGATTTTCATGGCAATTAGAAATTTCTAAATAGTGCTTCAACTTGATAAAATCTTGTGTGTCTACTTCTGATTTTTGTTTTGCATGACCCCTCATAAACTAGGAATGTTTGTTTGTTTTGTTTTGTTTTTGGCTACTTGTCAGTGTTCTCCAAACTAAATACTTCTAAGAGAGGAGCTGTCTTTAATTAAAAAGAGCCCCAAGTCAATAGCTTCATTTCAAGTCAAATCGCACCCTGACTTCTGTTCTCCCTGTTCAGTGATTAGGTTCATGTCTTTTACTCTTTGATGCTTTGGTTAGTACCCTGTTATCTCAAGAGCTGAACTTTCTTCTCTTGAATTTAATTCCCTTGATAGCAGGGACATCTGACACCGTTTATCACTTTTTTCTTGACTTCTGTCACTTATCTGTCCTACCTATGCTTGAATGAGTATCCACGATCTTAAAGGTACTTATATCCCACTTATCTTTTCTCTATGATAACTTGGTATCCTAATTTTGGATCTAGTTTCAGATTCTGTCTGTCCTTCAAAGAGCCAAATCTTGCCCTTTCTCCTGTGTTCTGACACATGTTCATTACGCAACCCTACTGGGCTACCTAGAATCATAACTTAGCCTTTCTCTGACCCAGCTCTACTACTTTCTAAGCACATATGACATCATTTCATGAGGGTTTTTTTTTGTTTTTTTTTTTTGAGAGACAGAGTCTTGCTTTGTTGCCCGGGCTAGAGTGCTGTGGCGTCAGCCTAGCTCACAGCAACCTCAAACGCCTGGGCTTAAGCGATCCTACTGCCTCAGCCTCCCGAGTAGCTGGGACTACAGGCATGCGCCACCATTCCC